>DF239198.1:294046-339485 GCA_000507305.1 Breviolum minutum Mf 1.05b.01 | reverse complement strand
ATCTTTTGCAGTATACAATTATTTATATAAATCCTTTGTCAATTTATTCTAATTGGTGTAATCCCGGTGACTTAAAATATTCAAATAAAAATTGAATTTATTTTCATCTGTATCTTATTTTTTTGTATTGCTGCTTTGTATTGTTCATCATCACGTAAGTTTATCTTTTCTTTTAAACCATCCTACGTTTATTCTTCAATCATCTTTCAGATTAATCCTCCAAACCCTTGATTTTTTTTACAACCCACAACAAGCCCCTCTCTTTTTAAACCTACCTTTTGGAAGATGATAAACCCTAATACAAAAAATGGTGGTTCGGAAACCAACCTATACAAAATGGTGGTTAGACTTCCAAGGTTTACCTTTCGCATCTTGCAAACCGATAGGTGCTTGGAACGGCGGCACCCGGTGCAGCACACGCCACAGCTGGGGCCGGGAACTGTCCGGGTTGTGCCCCTACAGATGCTGAGCTTGATATGTTGGCACAGGTGGAGGAGCTGCGGATTGCCTTTTTTGGATAAAAAATGCAGAGTCATGAGTATCCAGTTTTGTCACTCTTTTAAGGAGAAGGGTAAGATATACCATGCTATACAAGTTAATGTGTATATATATATATAGAATATATCATATATATATATACATAACATCATGATATAGAATTCCCATTTACTTTGTTTAATCCATGAAGATTACAATTTGTATATTGGATGGTTGCTCGAATGGTTCAGCTGTTTCGTGACTGGGCCTTTGGTGAGACAGATAATGATACCGTTCGGTTTGTGAATTTTGTGATTTTGCTTGTTTGCAGTACAACCTTTCAGTCGCATCCAGCTGATACTCAATTATAATAGTACCAACCGAAACCCTTCCAATGGTCATCATGATGTATCATCACCCGTCAAAATAGATGGCTTGCCGATACCACAAGGTAGGTGATCGTAAAGGGTCCCAAAATTCACCAATATGTACCCTCCCAGAAACTAACAGTTCGCACCTGAAAATGGAAAGTCGGAATAGTTCCCGTTTCCTTTTGGGGCGTCCAATGACGAAAAGGCGCCCAACAAAGATCCAACGACTTGGTGTTTTTGTTACTACTTAATTTGGTGTACCCCCCCTCCCTGAAACTAAGAGTTCGCACCTGAAACACTGGAAGATGATTTTTCTTGGGGGGGAAAAAGGGCCCAATTTTCAGGTGCGAAATGTTGGGTTTTAGGGAAATCATGTTGAAGTCTTCCAATTCCTGACTCGTCGAGCTCGAAGTGGAGCGTCCGTTTCGACAGGAGAATGAGGAAGATGAGATGGTAGCCTTAGCTTCACAGGTCTTGGGTGATGTAATACCTAGAGTGTATGGGAAGGTATGGGGATGTTTTATTTTTTGGTTTGTTGTTTAAAAGAAATAAGTTGAGGTTTTAAATCAAGGATTCGTTTGTTGGGTTTTTGCAATTAAGGATTGGATTTTTGTGTTGGGTTACAGCTTACAGTTTCCCATGGTACTGTATGAACCTTTGTTATTTTGTGAGGATTGGAATTGTTTCAAATGGAAAAATTTGGGTACCCTCCAACTAGCAGTTGTTCCCAAAAAATTACCCCATATTGCCCTATACAACCATTATCAAACCCATATATAGGTGGTATATGTTGGCATATATCTCGGATACTCCCCCGAGGGTACCCAACTTTTCCCTTTGATTTTTTGAGCAATCTCAAGTAAGATGTCCCCAAGCCAAGCCCGGTTGATGGCTTTGAAGTGATGGGTAGTTTATGAGCCTTTTGTGAAGAATGTATAGTTGGCTTAGCATTTTGATGTAACATGAAGCACATGTGAAAGGCATAGATGCCTATACTATAAATATAATCTAAATCTATATAACATATATACATATATTTGCTTGTAGTTTAATATACATCATGTTTTAAAGATGGTTATGTCACATTTGTTTCTCTTTATCCACCTGCTTTGGCTAGTTCCCACATCTCATGTTGAATCTGACCCCCCAAAAAACCTGCAAAACAACATCCACGAAGGCAAAAGTGTCCTTGCTGCAGACTGGCTTGGAACATCAGCATGGCCCAGCCAAAGCCAAGGCGAGAGAGCATCCAAGGGACCTGCAGTATCTTAGATGCGACCACCTTACCCATAGGATCCATGGGACTGATATTGGATGGTTGATTTTTATTGTAAATGTAGGTGCAGTAAATATACCATACATGGATCCTATGGGTTATAAATCAACACTGTTTTTTGTTCATAGATTTTCGGCCCGCGATGGTCAGTAGGAGAGATGTATGCAAGTACTAATATACTTATACATGATTCTTCAAAAAGCCTTGCAGATTTGTGCATAGTCTATGTACTTTTCCTAGTCTAACATAGCTCGCTGGAGAAATATCCACCATGAAAGTAGATGTATTTTCTATTGGAATTCCAGCTGCCCTCCCTGAAACTACCAGTTCGCACCTGAAAATGGATGGTTGGAAGACGACCGTTTCTTTTTGGGCCCGGCCTATTTTCAGCTGCTAAACTTCAGGTGGGTATATCCTTCTTTAGATTTGTTTTATGCAACCAGACTCTTTCCAACAGAACTCCCATCCAACGACAGGATATTGCACACCTGCATGCCAGTGGCATTGAGGACACAGATGAGGCACCCTTGAACCCACAGCTGTTTGATTGACGTTTCCAACGTTTTTGTGTGTGTGTGTGTGTTTGTTTTCACTCACCCTTTTCTCGGATGTTTTCCGCGGAATTACTTCACTGCATTTTCTTGGGGATTCTGCAGGTTGCTGATATTCAGAAAGCAGATGCATTTGAAGTCTTAGCGTCCTAGCATCCAATTATCAAATCAAATATCAACCCAAAACAAACGTAATTGAAACGTATTTGAAATTGACTCTCCCTCATTTCAATGAGTATCCTATCCCAACTTACATGGTTTAGTTCAGATGTTTTCAGCCCTTATGAGCGTCCACGGCTGCGAGCGACTAGTTGGAAGGGAGTAGTATCATCGAGTGATATTATCCTTAATGGTCAGCATACTGTTGATGGTTCAGAAATCCCATTCCCAACCACCTTGATGATGATGATGATGATGATGACGACGTATTTCCAAGCAACATCCTGTATCTCAGTTCATCGTTTGGGCCAGGTCATATTTTCCACCCAACTTTTCATTTGGCCAGATTGTCACAACCATTTGTGAGCCACGTCAAAACCACCCCAAAAAAAGTGCTTACATCTCAAAATGTCCCTATTGTCCATAGTTCAGCAAGTTGAAGGTTTGGTGAAATTATATATCACATGTATATATATGTAAATACATAGATATTGTTTATGCTATGTAGCTATACATATATATATCTATATATATATATACTATATATATATATATTACTTCTCCATCTATATACACCACTTTCCTACTANCCTATCCCCTGTGTGCCTTGCCTCCCACGACTTATTACTTTCTCCATCTAGTATACACCATTTCCTACCTATCATATTTGATTTTTGGGAAATTCACCCTAGCATTCACCCAGCAGTCATTCCATTCAAAAACCTGGGAGGCCTTAGCACTACTGGATGCTGTGAGTGAATTGGGCCTTTAGAGGGACTATCATCGATGTCGTTAACCACCATCTTCCCCCACAAAGGCCACGATGGCCATCATGGCCATCGGCCCGAAGATATGCGAAGATCATTGCAGGGGATGATGCAACTGAAAACGTTGCGGATTTCGCGGATGTGGGGTGGAGAGATATGATTGTGGAAGTTTGGGACTTTTTTTGGAGGGATTGCTGGAAGAAAGCACAATTGGTCTAGTTCAAAGTTTGCTCAGTGAAACCCTTGAAATTATAGAAGATCGTAATTCATCTTCCAGATGTGAACTGAATTACACAACTGTACTTGACTATTGAGCAAATATGTATGTTCATTTGGATAATCTTCAACATTGCTGCTGATCTTGGTGCAGCCTGGGTGTATTGGATTCCGAAAGGTTGATGTTGTCACCCCGCCGCAGCTGTTTGGAAACAGCGGAAATCATGAATGTTTGAACAATTTTTGATGAAACACTGCAGGACCAACGTTGATGAAACAGCACATGATGTGTTTCCAAACATCTATGTCATTAATTGCATGAAGTTACAAATGCATGTACTCATGTACTGATCAATGACGCGAGCCTTTGTAGTTGGTTCAACCACCAACCAGCATGAATCGTAAAATCCTGCATCCAGGAGCTGCCGACATTGCAAACAACGCACCTCTTTTAGAGCGTCATGTTGATCAATGATCATATATATATATATATATACTCTTGCAATGTAGTATGTATGTTTATTTACACATATGCATATACATAATAATACATTACAATATTCAATACATATATATATGATATGCACTATTTCTACATGTATGCAAAAGATCCACCAACTATTCCAGTTGTTTGTAGAAGAGTTTCCCTCACGAATCCATTTTCAAAAACGATGCCTGATCCCGAAGACTCGGGCGTTGGGGGATGCTCAGCACCGGGTGAGGAGGATGATGAGTTGTTTTGATATATCCCCATGACGGATTCCCATGGGACTGGTATATTATACACCTAGATTTATCTAGTTGATATTCATGGTAAAATGATGTAAAATGCAAGTAGATATACCATACATGGATCCTACTGTGATGATGGATTGATACAACATATAGATATAAGACGTAATTAATGTTACATGTGTGTACCATTCCACAAGCACAAGACCGCACTCGCTGGTTCATTAATGTTAGGATTCACCAAGGTTGGCCTCCAAGAACTTCGAACTCGAAAGGATGTTGTAACACTCATGTAAACCAACATGTTGCTGATTGGAAATACCCCAGCATATCCCCTACAAAAGTCAGAAACAAAAACAAAACTGACATGGATCAAATATCCAACGGTCGGACCGTTCCTGAACGGACCTGTTAAAAAAACCTGAGTATCTATCTAATAGCTCTTGCTACGGTGTTCGGGGTCCGTTGGGATTTGGTCCCATTCAACTGTCGATGGAGTCATGGTAACATGTTTTTTTCAATGCCACCATCAAGGTGAAGATCCATATTGAACGAAATAAATGCTGGAATTGTAAACGGGGAAACTCGCAGGAACTGTTTTTTTGGGTGGATTTTGTAAGGATTCCTCCTTTTTTTAAAGAGACAACTGCCAACCTTTGCAAGTGTCAACATGCATCAGTTTCTTCGACAAAAGAACCACTAGAACCATGGAATTTCCTACTTGGAGGATGATTCAGGGTAGCGAAGAATGGTTCACCTCCTACAACCTCCCAGCGGGTGATACAATCAGCAATGACCAGGACATATGTAACCTACTTAAAGAGTATCCCATAGATACAGGAACTATCTTAATATGTATTGTACGCGCTTTCAAAACAAATCAAGGTGTACAATACGTATATATCTATCTATATATAATATAAATATATGTTTTGTTTACATATATACATATTGTAACTATATGTGTATATATATATATATTGTTTAGATTTACACACACCAAAAAGAGTGCATTCATTTTTGGAATGATTTATTTGTTTCCCATCACTTCTCCCAAGCAGCTGAGGTTTCAGGGCTAGACATTTCTGAGGCTGGAATTTCGACATGGTGGTTGGGGGGAGGTGTGCCTGGTTGAACATGGAAGCTGCTCCTGTAGCTAAAAATCACCTCCATGGGTATTTTGTATCCCTAAAAGAAGGAGTCCTAACAAAATCCAACAGGGAATGTGCTTCAAAGGTTCAGAATGGATTTGGATGCTTTTTGATGGATTGGATTTGGATTTGGATTGGTCCCCCAGGTAGAGACACACCCGTATTAGTTGTTGTTGTTTGGCCCATTTCTATTGCCTACAATGATCTACTGTCCAGTTGGGGTATAGTGGGATACCTTCTTGAGCTTTCCACGGTGCGCTCTCCCGCTTCAAAATTGGTTTGTTTGTCAAAAATCCCGTCAAGGATCCTTAGACAATGCTTTCATCAGCTAGAACTACGAGTACTTGTGTCTAGTTGATCGTGGTTCATTGTTGATGGAACCAGGCAACCCAAAATCACACTGTTATTATTTTTGTTATTTTTGTTATTGTTATTTTCGGTATAAGTTCGAGGTTGGATGGTTTCTTGGATGGTTTCTGAAGATCATTCTTAATGGGGTGTATTTCAAATAGCTCGTTTAACCCGAAACCTGAGCCATTGAGCCGCCTCAGAAAAGTTAAGAATCTGATCACTCTTCATGTTTGCCATCAAATCTTTAAAAGCAACATTGAGCCATGTAATTATTGAGATTTTGTCTGACAAGTGAAATGTGTTTTATCATTAAAAAAAAACATGTGTGTTTTAAGTATATATGTGCAAGAAATTAATCATCACTGGCCTCCATGATATCTCCTTTCCTTTATCTCAGCTGATGAGGTGCCATCGACCCAATCCGATCCGGTGCCTTGGGCACCTCAAAATATGGCGTTTTTCGTTTGGGAAGGGTGGTACATATATGGGACGGGTGCTTCCGTTAAAGGCGAATTTCAACGACCAAAGAACGACCTGAGGAGGTGAAAGCTACTAAAATCGGATTTGTGGTAACCTCACCTTGAGACTTTGAAGAAAACAGGAGCGCGAAAGTATGCTTAAACGGTTGTTTTGAAGATCATTGGAATTGAAAGGATATGGAGACTTTTGGAATGTGAAAAGGTGATGAAAAGTATGATTCCAACATTGGTTTGGGAGCATATTCGCTCCATATGCCGCAAGGTTGATCATATCACTGTAGAAGATTCTAAGATGGGTGTATAGTAGTCAAGGAAACACAAGTCACATCATCTTCATCCACGTTTGTTTCTAAAGGTCGATACTGAATACTGTAGCCTGTGGTGAAAGTGAATGGCTTTTCTCGCAAAGTCCTCCGTTGTTCTTTTTTTGTAACCAAGTTCGACCAATGGGAGGTACAACTTTAGTCAGATTGATTTTCCCATTCTATTCTTTGGACTTAGTAGAATGAGACCAGTTACAGTTCAACATAGTTCAACCATTTTTTCGTTGTTGTATCAAGATGGCATAGTGTGAAGGTACTGCACTACCGAAACACAAACTGGTCTAGCAAAACCAGGCCCGTTTGACCTTGGCAAGAGTTCAAGAGGCCCCGCAGAAGGGCGGAGCGTGGGTGATGTACTGCACATGGGATTCCTTCAAAAAATCGGGACATCATTCCGTGTGGAAAATTCTCATGCATTTCTTTGGAACATGTTGATACCTGATTCGAAGAATGTAACATCAATCATCATGATATTTCTAGAATTTTAGGATCAAATAGAATGCTAACTTATTGTGAAGCATAGGACAGTGATAATCATAACACAGGTGTTTAATGAAGGTATACTGTACTTCAACAAAGTTCCTTGCAAATGCGAAGGGTCCCTGAGGAATTTGAGTTTTTTTTTCAGGCGTCAGAATCTGATGAGCTGTAGATGTGTGATTGGGACCCTACAATTTAAACAAAGAAAGTTTTTTGTTTCAGAGGACAGTTATTTTTGTTGCACCAGATTTATTTATATACTTGGTTCGAAGTTGCTTTTCTTGAAATCGTCGAAGTGAGTTTTACATATGTAAGAACAGTTTATGATTGTCAATCATGACCAGGACTTATCAAATCATCCTTTCTCTAACATCTTCATGATCTTTCTCCTTGACAGTATAAGATCAGTGCCTCGTTGGCCAACCAGACAAACCCTGCCGGATAGGTGCTCGAGAGCATCTTCCAGTTCTATGCCAGTTTGGACAACCAAGCAGTGACATGAGGCGTTGTTTTGCCTCCATTTTCATGCTCAACAGTTCAGATGACCCATACAGTTTCGTTGTTTGCGCTACTCTACCTACATGTGTTGAGGATGACATGTTTTTCGTTGAAAGGCACACATACTTGTACAACAAAAGACCTAGCCGTATTGGTGAAGATGTGGTCAACCGGAGTTTACATTCCCGTTTGGTGACGCGGGTAACACAATCAAGTGGCAGCGTGTGGCAGCAACAGAAATGCGTGGTACCAAAAATGCCCGTGGTAGATGATTTTTTTCAATCATGGGCCCATCAAGCACAAATCGGCTTGGAAGAAAGCAAAAAATTGACGATTTTGCCATTTGGAAGCCTCGGGAGCTGCTTAGCGTGATATCACCTGTATTTCATTATATTATCACCTTATGAGCCAGATGAGCTAGAAACTTAATTTCTAAAAAGACATGATAAAGACATGTCCTGGCTTCCATTTTTACCAACAGTTACGGTAGTCAACCCTGTCAACTATATCATCTATAGAATTTAACTCTTCAAGTTTCGAAGAAATCAGATGTAAGTGGTATGTGTTGGTAACAGATTAAAGTCTATTCAGTTCAGATAACCCTTGTTGGTGATTTTACATCCAAGTAAAATCATGGGAATTCCTATATGGCCCACCCACCCCAATGCTCCCAGGAAGTATCCTTCCTTAAGAGATTGTTAAGGGATAATGGTTGGCTTCATAATTCCTAAATACCCCTTAGATTCCCATCATACTGTTGATGGAAGAAATCCTGCACCACCTGTGCTATCAAAAAACCTGTAAATAATACACTGCCATGTCAACTGGTGCAGTTTTTTTTCATCAACAGTACTAACCAAAAGGCATACTCATTTGTTAGCAAAAACCAACCAGGTTTGTGCCGAAGCCTAAAACCCCCATTCCTCCTAAATGATGGTTCATTACCCATCATTCTTAGTGGTTCATTAGCCTTAATGGTATACGGACCCAATACCTGGAGGAATTGGTGTATTATATAACCACCCACCCTAAATACCCTTAATGATGGTGGTTACTATCCCCTGAAGATTAACATGTGTTCCATAGTTCCCTGGAGGTATGTTTCAGATCATGTTCCTTTCCAAATGGGTGATGGCTGTAGGTTCCAGCTGCTTCCAGGGTGTACCCTTAATGGTGGTATGGTGGTTACTAACCCCTATATGGATGTTTCCGAAAATAGTGGTACCCCCAAATCATCCATTTTAATAGGGTTTCCATTATAAACCATCCATATTGGAGTACCCCTATTTTGGGAAACATCCATATACCGAATCTATGATGGATTTCCCATCCCATATCACTAAGGTCAGGGTGCCGCCGCTTTACAGGAGCCAAGGCAGGAGATGAATCGTTTTTTTCAACGGTGGGATGTTTTTTTTGCGATGAATTATGTGTCAACTGTTAAAAGATGAGGCGTTTTTTGTGAACTACAGTATCCATGTTTGCATTTTCGTTTCAAAATGTTAAGTTTTGGAATGTTAAGTTTTGGCAGATTTAAAGTTTTTGAGAACTTTGGCTTACCATTGGATAGATGGTTGAAGGGCGAATGTGTACAAATGTATACGCATGTGTTTCTTTCACAAGCACATTTCTAGTCAACGGTAAAATGGGAGCGGAAGTACAGGTTCCATGTATGGTATATCTACCTACATTTGGCTCAAATTTATGGTTTTCATAGGTAAATATTCCAGTCCCTTGGAGCATCTGGGATATGTAAAATGACATGATCCCTTACCAAAACGTTGTTTGTTATGGAGATTGCTGAGTTGATATTGTTCATTGAGGTGAAATTTTGGTTTTCAGATATCAGACATTTACTGTATTGTTGACATAGTTTGCCCAAACATCCCATAAGTTTTCTACTCAAAAATAGTCCTACCTATTGTTTTTCCCTTCAACCAAAGTCAGAGATCGCCTTAAAGTAAGGCTCACCAATGCCAAGTTCACTCGCATTGTAGCGGCCTGAGAACGAGCTGAAGCACGTGTCAAAAGAGAATATTTTTTTTGGAATGTTGCAACCTGGCATGTGTGAATTGTATGTTTTTGATTTTTTTTAGTGTTCAACATGGAGAATCCCTGGAGATGTTGTTTGCTTTCCCAAATCAAGATCTTTTCACGTTTCCATTCTCCAAAAACTTACAGTAGGTGTATTGAAGAAGGGCCCCACTTAAAAAGGTATTCTTATTGATATATCTTAAAAAAACAAAGAAATTTCCTTCGGTTATTTACCCGTGACGTATTCCCATGAAAGGAGGATGGTATATTTACCCATCCTCAACTGCTCCACCGGTGAGGTCATGGACGCAGCCTTGGTTGATGACAAACTCACACCTGCCAAGGTTCCCTTGGTTTTTTTTTGCCAAGGGCAAGAATGATGTATCCAAACAATTGGAAAACTATCTAGGGGAATGGAAAGAATAGATTCTAGAACATCCTTGACTGAATGTATATGTGTATATTTATTTATGTATAGATATATGCTTTACAAAGGGGGTATAGATTTACGATATTTGTGATACCTACTGTACAAATATATATGCATGTATTGACTGTATTGATATTGATGTTGCAATGGGGAAGGCGAAAGTTTTCCGGGAACCATTGAATGTCGAAAGTGTTGAGGATTGCGTAGGGGTAGTGTGAACGTAGAACAGTCGTGCAGATACATTATCCCACACTTTGAATCCTGTAGATTCGGCTTTCCTGGATAACCACGTTCCAATTCATATTATCTACTCCCAACATAACCTTCATTCACATTTGGGAAGTGTCATATCTTGCCTAGATATCAAAGCATGCGTCAATTCCTGCAACAATTTTTCAATCCCAATTGAGCCCTTGATTTTTGCGTTGTAGCTGTGTGTTTGTGTGTTGTCCTCGGAAAGGAATTAATTGTGATGAAACCACATGTTGCCAGATATGTTGCATGTTGTTTTTGGTGAATATGCATATGTGTGACATGCATTCATCGATACATACATATATAGGAATGTAAGTGTCCCCAGCATGTGTATCTTGTATTTGAAAATAGACAACATATTTCGGTACAGATGCAGGCATAGGCATGTGTTGAGCCTACATGGGCATTTTCGTCCAAATTTGATTGCAGGTGGATGTGACATTCAGCAGGGCAACACTGGCCTGTTTGATTAAAACCACGGGCAGGTCCATGTTGAGCATCCAAGGTGGGTTCCAACATGCTTGTCCTCATGAAGGCAAGTGTTTGTGAGGTCCAATTGCGAATGATCTACAGTATGTAGTGGAAAGGAACAACATTTCACAACTTTGTTTTAAAAGTTACATGTCGATAAATGTGATAAACTATCAATGGATTTTTACACTACCCTCCCCGAAACTAACACCTCCCACCTGAAAATGGATGCTTGGAATACTACTGTAATTTCCTTTTTGGGGCGTTTAGGCCTATTGGTAGTTTCATGGGTCCGGTAAAATGAAAACCAAAAATCCATCCCTTTACCATTTCAAGATTCAGGTGAGTTCCTCACAGTGAACCCTGGTTGGCGGCTGGGTGATTTCTCCATTCCCTCCCAGGTCTGTGGCACCTCGCCCCACATGAGCTTGACACAATTTCGTGATGCGGTGAACCGGGGTCCTGGGGGTCCTGGAAGTTGAGTGTGGCAGTTTCGTGGGGGTTTTCCTACCTTTTGAGGTACCAAAAAACGTGGAGGTTTTTTGGTTGAAGATCATGGGGGGTTATATAACTATTGTAAGTTCAGGGGGCGTTTTTCAAAAAAAAATGATATTTACTGAATGTTTGGTTGTATAAACATGAGGCAATCCTGTTTACTGCCTCTGTTTGTAGAGAACTTGATAGCTATTCATTGAATCCTCCAACAACTTCTGAACCGACCAGTGGATTCAGATTGCAAGATCGGTTGGAAAGCCACTGCTCGGATGGTAGCTAGCTAGCTCGGGTTCAGTGATATATGTTTCATATGTGTAAATACAAGAACATAGAGAATGACATTTACATATGTAATATATATATATCTTCAACATATGATAAATATAATATATGTGTGTGCTACTTTCTGGATCGTTGTTTTTTGTCCATTGTTACACCTCTTGCTGGATGGGAAGTAGATGGTACCATTCCCAAAGGTGGTGGTGACAAAGGAGGAGTTATTCATCATGCAATAGGAGCTGCACCATCAGATGGAATACATTGAAGTGTTGCGTTAAACACTTGGTGGGTTTGATAGTGGCATGTGACATGTTGTGCTTCCAAACCCTCTTCGTAAAATGAATTATACTTTACCTGCATCCATTTTTTATATTGAATATGGGAGTTGTTAAGGTCGTGTACGTATGTCTTTATACAGAAACAGAGGGGTGACAAGAAAAACAAAAATCAAGACTGTTCGTTGTGTCTCAAACCCACCACGGTCGAGATCATCATTTTTCCCACTTCCCAAGTCTTCCATCTCCATCCGTTTCCACCGTCAGATGGTACGTTTGGCAGCTATCAAATGTCCTCATGTGGGTCGCACAGAGGTGGGCCACAACCCTGGTTCACAGTGGGAAGATGTTGTAAATGACAAACCTATTGAAATTTGAAAAAATCCACTGTTTTTAGTGTGTTTAGGACCCCACCCAAGATATGTGTCTTAGTTGTTCCCTTTTGTTACGTGTTTTTTTTTAGTTGGGGATGTTTAAATTTGATGACGTGGTGGATAGACCTGAAACAGCAGTTGGATTTTTTTGTCGTGCCTAGTGGTGCTGCAGGTTGGAGAGTTGGTGGTGTTGGTGATGTGATCACTCTGACAATGAGATTCCCTGTGTGCATAGATTCTTGCCCCATCAGAAATGGCTTACAACAATGATTTTGTTTTAAGTTCCGGTGTTTTTTTCCTGCAGTGGAATCGAATGATTCTCCCATACAAAAAACATGACGGAGTTTGTTGTTGGAATCCCAGTTTTGAGTCAGCAAAGTCAACACTTCAGGCTTTACTTACCAAGACAGACCGGGGCCGCAGGCGGTCTTGCAGATTTTTCAGAATTTGGCCACGTTCCAGGGACAAACCAAAGGCTGGCAGTGCATTTTTTTCTTGTGTTTTCATCACTGAAATGACGATGATACCACCAAAAAAAGGCGAGAGGTGTAGCTTTCTTGAATGGGCACGTAACAATCCATACTAAATATCAGCTGGCATTACAGGATGTATCCTTTGTTTTAGGCCAATGACACTATCCAAGCGTACCATTCTTTGAGCGACACAAGGTTTCTTGGTTTTTTGTCTTGGATGAATTTGTGACGCCTGTCACTATATATAAACTGCAATTGCAATAGGTTGTGATCTTTTGAACTAAGGTTACCTTTGCAGCTCTGTCCCCAAAACTTCCTATATACGCCTCGCCAGATGTTTTCTCAAACCTGGATGATGCTGTGCTGAATCTGCTGGAAATCGCCCGGTGCCGTGGGGTCCAAGAGAGACATGTGCAGCCATAAAGGAGTGTCACCGTCGGATGGGGGAAGTAAACTCCACATCTTTCAGAATTCAGAAGTCCGAATTTTCTACAGCCCAACATTCGATCTACTTGTTACATGTAGTATTTGTATTGATATAGAATATGTATGTAATATAATATATAACTAACTGATGTTTCTGTGGAAAGAACGAGTGCACATATTTGGAAACCCCAGCACCAAGCAATGGAAAGATGTCAAATTGAAAAGATCCAACTTTAACCAAAAAACATGTTCTTATTGGGCCCAGCCACTTGAATTATAGTATTTGGGTGGTGGTTTCTTGTTTTTTAAAATGTTCACCCGTACTTTAGGAAATGATCCAATCTGACCAATATTTTCAGATGGGTTGAAACCACCAACTATTTATGTATTGCTTTATACAGATTCCAACCTGTTTCAATCCATTTTCTTTCAGATTGTCTTGGCTTGGTGCTCTGATGGCTCAAGACGACCATGGCAGAGCTGAAATTCGATGAACCGGAGTCCTATGCGGAGCAGGAGCCGCTGAATGTTAGGAGGATTAGACCGATAAAGGCAGATGGATTGGAAACTTTAGTACTGTCGATGGTTCAGAAATCCGGGATTCACCGGTTGATGTATATAGTTTTATCCCATTATTTACAGCATTTTTTTTGAAATTCCAGCAAATTGGCCTTGGGATTTCTTACCAGAGATTTTTAGTGTCAAGATGTGTCAAGTTTCCACCCACCAGGCTGAGGGTTTTTGCCGTGTGCCCTATCGACCAAGCATTGCAAGCCCTGACCCCAAAAACGACCGTATTATCCAACGGAACCTTTTTTCCGAGGAAAATGAGATCTTCACCTCCCCAAAAAAAGAAGCAATACACTCCGGTAAACTAACATAGCAATGGAAAATGGACCCTTTGAAGATGTATTTCCTTTTGAAAATTCGGATATTCCATTGCTATGTTAGTTTACCAGAGGGTACCATCTTAGTTGTACTGAGTTTGTTCTGGGCATTTTTTTTTTGCAGTAACAGACATTCAGACATCAGGTGATGATCATGTAACATCCTGCCGAATCTTTTCCGAAACTGCAGGAGCTTTGGTGGGACATTGCCAAAGCTTTCGTAGTACCAGTGCCATCTACGGTATCGGAGTTGGAACCACACAAGCATCGTATTTGTGTCTTGGATGTTCGCGTTGAAGGTTGAGTTCCAGTGGTTGAAAAGTCGTTTCATATATAAATATATATAATGTACACATAGTGATAGAGTTATATACATAAAGATAGATATGATTACGTACATATATACATATACACATATGTTATATATATATATACATAGACTATCCATGATTCGGTGATTTTTTTGTAGGGAAAACACTTGGAATTTTTGAAGGTCCAATTTTGGGAGTCACACCCATGTTTTTGGGGATACCCTTTTAGAGTGAACTTGACATAACAATATAAACAGTAAAGTGGAAACTATAGAAGGAAGAGAGTCAGTCACATGTAAGGATGGTATGCTACTAAGGCTGGTACAAGGATTGCAAAAGATGATGCTTGTGGGTGGATTGTACTCTTTCAAATTTGGCAAGAGCTCTGTGTGTGAGATCACATGACATCAGACATTAGCATAGGTTACTACAGCCGGTGCAATCTCCGAGAACGCAACAAATTCCATTGGTAATCTCTTTGTTGGAGGCCTTCAAGTCGCCATTCTGTTAGTCCATAAGTCGAGGGTAATCAGTATCAGCGTATTGATTCAAAAACCCACATATCAATACTCCTTCTTCCCAACAAAAATCCGTGGTGTGAAGTTTTTGAATCTCCAAAGTTTATGGAATCGTTGATGTGTTGGAGACATCCTGGGTTGAATACATGAAACATCCTCGTTTTTTTTTGTCATATCCATTTTCCATTGGTTGCCATGATTGGCTTCATAGAGTTGGAGCCAACCCATGTAGCTGGCTCGTACCTGATGCGGTTCTACGAGGTAATGATCAAAGTTTCTTGCTTTCGATCCTGAATGATGCACAAAAGTGCAGCCATAGTTGGCAAGTCCTGCAGTTTGTTAGTGAGGAGCGCAAGGGGAAGGGAAGTCGTTGTTGATGGTTGATTGATGGGCAAACATTTGAAAAATTTGAATGTGGGCCTTTCAGAACTCTTGGTTGTTCATGTGTGCAGTGTGCCTAAACCTAACTCAAACTTTGCTATGATGCTTGTGCGTACTGTAAATTCAAACTGAATGCACCTCATGTGATGGTGTGATTGCATCATATCTCCATCTATTTCTTGTTTGAATCATGACTAGTTGCCCAGGGTGATCCCAGGGTGATAAAACCAGGAAAAGGATCGTTTCATAACGAGATGTATCAGCAGAGTTGAAGCTTGGAAGATGGTTACAGTAGCCAGGTTGGAAGTATCAGTAGTTGTTCCTCTTACTGTTGATTGAGTACATATTCCCATAGGATTCATGTATGGTATATTTACCTTGATTTACCATAAACATTTGCCAAATGTATCCAACTGTAAGTAATACACCATACATGGATGCTATGGGATACATATTTACCTGAATACAACCATGACAGGGGAACTTGATAAGTCTCCAGGCCTTATGATGCTCATGATGCTGAAAATAGGAACTGCACTATCTATTTCCCAATTGGAGTATATCACCATATGTTCAAACACTTCAAGTAAATTATAATGTGGCTGGTCTCCCAAATGACATCCAAACCCGCAATGACATTTCGATACATTGACATTGCTTTATACTAGGGAAAGATGAAGTCGAAAATGATATGCAGTACTTATTTTGACCATTTGTGATATTATTGGTGCCTACATCGACGAACTTTGGAAGCCTCCTTAGCATTTTGTGACCTTTTTGTTGAGCGGTCAGGAGTTGAAAAACGATCGTCGCTCAACTTGGTTGAAGCAAACGGTCAACGGTCAGTCGGTGGGGTTCCTTTTTTGGAGCATGAGTACTTGGATACGTGTAGATGTAATAGGTGTACATATCTGGGCAATTTATAACGACCTTTCCCGCCGGTTGGTCACCCCAAATGGTGGTTTAGAAAGGGAATCCCCCCAAATATGGCCTTAAATCAGGCTAAGGATTTATGATAAATTGCCCAGAATACTTGTATATAATGAATGTATAGTGTATATATATATATATATTTATTTTATTTAGTAAATTTTTCTGTAGACGATCGATCACAATGTGACTGGATCTGATTTCTCCGTGGGTGCTGGGCTATAGTTATGATATATCCACAATCTAGATGCTGTAAAAACATGAAGTTGTCGATCAAATTGGACAACACTCTCCAGCCGAAGGTTACGCGTATGAATGTCGATGTGTGCTATAAATTATGATACATGACATGTGCATTTGACTCATCCGATTCAGGCACTTAACAATCTCACATGTTTGACCACCAGCCAAAGATATTGACAACCACATCGAATCTTTTCTTTGCACAGAAATACAGAATGTGAAACTGGCCCTATTGGTTGGAAAAGACATAATTTCAGAAACTGCACGTATTGGCACAAACGTTATGTATATATATATATGTATACATTCATATAGACACACACACATTTATATGTATATACATATATGTGTATATATATAGAGATTTATATTTATTTTTGGGGGGGGCACAACTTCTTCCCTCCACCAAGAGTTCAATAAGGGTCGAGCTTACCATGCCTTCTCCGGAACCGTCGTCGGGGTTGCCACAGAGGTGAAGTCTTTCGTGCAGCGATTTGCTCGCAGCCTCAAGGTGGGGAAATACTGATCCAAGATAGTTGCAACACACCCCTAGAACACACGCAAGGCAATCCCCCGTTCGCCAAGGAACGAAAGGAATCCCTCTATAACCCAATTGGTAAGGTTTAGGGGGTGTGTTCCAAAGGTGTGTTGAAACAACCTTAGAGTTGAGGGAAAGAAATCCTGCACCAGTTGAGGTATGTAAAACCCTAAAAATACTGGGAAAAACTTGCCATGTCAACTAGTCAACTGGTGCAGGATTTCTTCCATCAACCGTATGGGGGCTAGAAGCGAGTAGGAACTTGGAAATTTGGATGTGATGTCATAGATGATATGATTGGATCTCCCATGACTGTTTCACTACCTTTTTTCTAGGCAAAGAGTTTAAGTGTTTGTTTTGACATGTTTTTTTGCGCTGCAAAAAGTTTGCATGAACCTCACCAAATCATAGTGACGCCGGGCCTCCAGTTTATCCTCGAAGTGATGGTGATGTTGTCAGGTCATCCTGTAATGTACCAGCTATTTGATCTCCTTGTTCGGGATGTTCTTGATGACAGGTGTATAATAAACATGTCATGTGCTTAGACCGGTTTTTACCGTATCCCATTGACACATCAACCGCAGCCACGCGATGGATATCCACTTAGACTAATGACTAACAGTACTTCAACAACGAATCTCTGGCAAACTTGCAAGACAAGAAACCTTCCATCTTCAACAAAACCAAAAAGAAGGAAGGGTTCCGAAATTCCAAAAAACAAAGATCAACTGCAGCTGTGTTTGTTTTTGTTTGTTTTGTTTGAAAGTTGGAGGGCAACATGTGGGACACCATGAAACACCACCAAAAAAAAACGGACAAAATCTCGAAGAAGAAAACAAACATCCCTTGATGAGGATGGAAAGCTTTGAGGTTTGCATCCATGTACCTCGGTGGTGAAAAAGCTGAGTTTGTGAAGGTTAAATTTCAACTAGAGAGAGTTTAGGCAGGGTTTTGGTGCTAGGCATAAATATGTAAGCATATGATACCTATATGTATGGTTATGTTTATACTACATAGGTTTGGTGTTTTTTTTGGTTGATTGTAGTTCTAGATGTAATTGTTTAAGATAGAAACAGCATATACAATCTTATTAATGTGTTTCTGCATCCTTCCTATATACCAATCATTTGGGAGGATCCCTTTAGCAGGTCCACACCTAGATCTACAGTTCAACTCTGGTGTTTGATTTTCTTTCGGATGGTCGCCCACTGGAATTGCATATGTTATTTTATAGTATGGAGTGAGTAAACATACCTATCCTCCTTGTTCTAAGAAAGAAAATGACCATACACCAGCTTTTATAGTATCAACAACCTACCAAAAAAAAGAAGATCTTAGAAACGACAAGATGAAGTCGTGGAGTTGTTTTTTGGAATGGTTCTGGAGGATTTAATCTAAAGCATGACAAATGTTCTTCCTAGGACAACCTGTTCTTCCTCTGAGATGTTTTTTTTTAGTTTCGGAAGTTCCGGCCTGAGATTGCTGAGGAACGTTCGCAAGGACACGGCCTTATGTCAAGAGGCCAGCAGATTGGTGACATGGGTGGGGCCGGGGGAACCCCCCAAGCAAAACATGGGCTTTGGGAAAACATATGGCACCTTTATCATCCTTTATCTATATGAGTACATGTGTATACATTGATGTTTATATCTATATACAATATACACAACTCTACATGTATATTCACAGAATACAGGAAGATAATGTCATTTTGTTCCAAATATCTTTGAAAACAACTTCTGGAGCGAAACAAACGTTGAAGGCGGTGAAGCGAAACGTGGCAGCCATCGAATATATCCCCAGCGACTTGAGACACAACGGCACCTGGGCCTGGGGTTACAGTATTCACCGGGATGAAGGGCAGGGCTAGACATGGGTGTTTCCAAAAATAGGGGTACCCCAAAATGGATGGTTTATAAGTGTTTATAATGGAAAACCCCTATGAAAAATGGATGATTTGGGGCTACCACTATTTTCGGAAACATCCACATTGAGATTTTTACCCCAAAGTTGAAGATAGAACCTGTTTTTTTAGCACCCTGGAATAGGAGATGAAACATCATTTTTACAGGTTCCATGTTATGCTTGGAGAGTGTAGATGTATGAAAATGTGTGTCCCATGTTTTTGTTTGTTGACTGGCATGGCCCTAGTGAGTTGGAACGTGGATAATCCTTTCGTCAGGTGGTTGTTTATCTGGATACAGCCTCGAAAGCTAATGGCTGGATAGTTGTAAGTCTGTTAGATGTTCACCAAGACCAATACTGGCAAAAGGGTGAGAGCCTACTGAGATGCACCTATTCGTACATCATAAGGTTTATCCGGCAGTTTGTTTTTTTCGGGTTCCCTGGAAATTGCCGAAGGGTTAGCTCTTCGACTGACAGAGCTTGGACCATGTTGATTGGAGAACTAATGGACGATGCCTTCGGGGATTCTTATCCCCAGTGAAACATGTAAAGCTTACGGTATTAAGCAACCAGAATCCTATGCTAAAAGTGAATATCGTCCTGGAGGTCAGTGTTGTTACTAGGGGGATTTGCGGATGTTATGCTGATCCACGTTTCATGTTTCAACCAACGAGCTGTGACTTGAAGGTACCTTCCTCTCATTGTACCTGTTTATTGCCATGCAGAAACTCAATGCCAAACCAGATGCATGGCTAAGGGGAGAAGGGGATGGTCAGTGATTCTAGGTACATGCTTAAGAACTGTATAGAAGTCTCAAAACTTCAAGAGTATATCTATAGCTGATAGTCAAATCACACACTTACATACACATCAGGCTGAATCTAAGTTTGTACTATATAAATAGCCACGAGTAGATTGGTTTTGCAGATTTCTTGTCCAACCAAATGAGTGGTTCAAAAACTTGGTACCATACTTTTCGGAATTTCCGGTTCTTCCGGACCTGGCTGCAACACCATGTCCAAATCCATGAAATTTACTTAGTTGCCATTGTTCGAACGACAAATGAAGGCAGGGCGCATGCAGGATTTCATAGTTACTTAGGGTCCTCAGTAAGTCCAAATGGAACGATGTGCTGTTCATGATGCGAACGAGATTTATTTAGACCTAAAGATCGTAAGGGTTCGATTCTGAGGAAAACAAATTTGAGAATGACTTCAACAAAGCCTTGCGAACGGGTTCGCAGCCAAGAAAAGGAGCTTCTCAGTTGCAAAAGCTTCACAACAAAACGTGCTATATATGGTAGTATTGTTAGATCTTTGTAAAAGGGTAACTTAAGGTTGCCAATATTGAGACAACAATGGATGTAGTAGTACGTAAAATTCTGCAAACCAATTTCAAACGTGTTTTAAATAGATACACATGTGTATTTGTATACAACATTGAAAACAAGTATTTAAGCATTTTAATCACAACTTGTATTCAAACAGCATTTGGTTATTGTATGGCGATTGTTGTCATGCACCTTTGATTAAGGCAAACTGTAGCAACCTCACCGGACTTTGCTGTAGATACCCTAGAATGTACATGATGGTATTTTTGTAGGGGAATCCGTCTGAAATGCCTTCAATTCAGTGGAGCAGCTGTTAATATGCCATGTTCTTTCAGACTCAAGTTTAAAAAGTCATCAGTTCTCAGGGCTGATTGGGTGTTGTCCAGGTCAGAGGAAAGAAAGTGTCATTTACTTGATTGACAACAGTGCAACTGTTCTTAAGCTGGATTTATTTTTTTGTTGTTCCAAATTTCTAAAATGTTTCTAATTCTGTGTTCCATACGCCCTGGGAAGATGGGTCGTTTTGTTGCAGCAAAGTTCAAAATTCCAATACCCCTTGGGTTTGTGGTTGTGGACAACTTGTTGTTTTGTCAATGCACCCAAACTGTCCTTTGGACTACAACATCGAAGTAAGCTCCACCGCGCTGGTACTAAAATTCCACTCCATGCATGGTTCAAGATTTGTTTTTGCTGAGTCATGTTGAGTTTGAATTTGACTTGATTGGATTGATTCACTGATTTGCACGTTGGTTTTGTTCCAGGTTGTTTTACTCCCTACCCGGGTCAGGGTACACGGGTACCCTCTCATCTTTGATGGGCCCAGGTCGGCATGCAAAATGCCAAGAACGTGAAGACTGAGCGTGTGGTACCGTTGGCCGCCGTTTGCATCCAGTGTGGGAGCAGGCCGGAGGGAGAAAAAAAACAGGGTGGATGTATAACCTCCCTGAAACTAACAGCTCGCACCTGAAAATGGATGGTTGGAAACCCTAGTTTCAGGGAAGCATGCATCCCATTCGGGGAGGGAAATCCGGAGATAACAAGAAAAGTATGACTTTGATATTTGAAACTTCCCACCGCCCGTTTTTCAACATGCATGTTTTTGTCAATGCATTTTTGTGTACATATCTTCAAGATATGTAGGACATAATCCTTCTACACATACGATAATATACGTTTATAATATATAGATATATACATGCACATTATACCTCCGTATAAACAAAGATGACTTTCTAGATACATGTATATATATATATATACTGAAAGAAAATCAGCACGGGTGTTTTCACATGGCCAAAACCTGAGAAGGATGAAATGTTGTACACATTTTCATGTATAGATGCATAAATTCCATCAAGATGTTTCTACGATGATGGAATAAAATGCAGGTATTCAGACATATCTATTTAAACATGTCAACTTCGATACATATGTATATGTATACAGATGTTTGATTCAGAACATGAATGAACATGATACAATATGTATTTTGCACATGTTTTTACAAGGACAGGGTCGGTACTTAGAGACCAAACGCGCATTTGCAAGGAACGTTGACTTCCCCCAGCCCACCCCTTCCGCCCAGCTCTGCATCCTGTTGACTACATGAGTAGCATAGCAACCGCATGAGAAAATCACTACTCGAATTATGTTATTCAAAAAGTGTCCAAAACCCTGGCAAAACACACATTTGCATAGATTAATGTTGTTTTCCTTGCTGCAAAAGAATGGGAGCAAAAAAAGGGGTTCTAATGTCCATCATTCACCCAGAAAAGAGCCCCTTAACACCGCTTTGAGCAGCGTTGCGCGCATGTTTTGCCACATGTGCAAAAAAGGTCCGGCTTCCGGAAGCTTGATGGAATCAAGGTGCATAACAACCCAGAACAACAGTACTACGACAGTAGCGCGACCTATCTCACACTTGCATAGATTGCGATATACAAATTGCCCGTAGAACGTTGACGTTCATGAAAGATACACGTGAAGAAGGATCCGGGTGATCATGATACTAGTCATGCTGATAATTATGAAGATCATGTGTAATTCTCCAAATCATATAACTTTAGCCTGGATCCCCAATCACCACAGATCAAAAGACCCGGCTTAGCCTGGGAAGAATGTCGAAACGTGAACCATGATGATCAGGTGTGTCCTGGCTTCGGTGGGTGCCTACTTTCCAGCTACCTGCCTTTGACTTGAGCGAAACATGAAACCACGGAACTGGGAACATGAAAAATTTTCCAAAAAGTTGTGGAAACTACAGATTTTGGGATGGTTTCATGTTTCATTATGGATCAGTTTTGTTTTCCAACTGGCACCTTTTTTTTTGGGGGGGTCCTAGAAGTTTTTGGAGTTGTAGGGCATTTTTTCGTTCTTGTTATCTAAGGTATCAGGCCAATCCTCCGATTACTGTAAGTCTAGGTTGTCCTGGAGTGTGCAGTTACAGGGTGTTTTGCCCTACTGGCCTACGGGAGGTATATATACTTCGAGAAGGGATTTTCGCTTTGAATTGGTGCTGTGTTTGGGGAACGTGGTAACAATATGCAACAATTCAACAATTGTACACATAGAACCACACTTAGTCCTTGAAATGTTACATGACAGATGTCAGGCCCAACCTCTTTTGTGACAGTTTACAAATTAGTTTTAAAACAATCTGATGTGATTTGTCTCACATTGGGAAGCAGCCCGTTCTGAGTGGTTGTGTCTAATTCTAAGGCAACGAAGACAGCCAAAGGTGCAGTGGTGGTGGTTCAATGTTTGTCAAAAAGGTCTTGAGATAGTAGGATTCCCAGTCATACAATCGCCAAACTAGAACAACTTGATCTCGAACACACTTTAACATGATTGTATCCAAAATCGAAAGTGTCTTTTAACGATTCTTAAGCCATGGTGTGGCGTGGACAAATCCCTAAGTGAGTATGGATGTCTCATAAACAACTTGATATCACATAAATGAACATGGTCCGTGAGTCATTTCCATGTCATTTAGAGATCTCACTTCATTCCTATTAGAATCTCTTTGAACAAAACCAACCCTCTTTGTATTCTGCTTCCCTGAAACTCCCCATCCTTTGATCTTCATCCACGGCTGACTCCAGGAGATCTTCGATATCCTGGAGTCAAAGTAAAAGCAGGAGAATCTCCTTATGACGCGGCCGCACGCCTTTGTAAAACCAGGTGGGAAATCATTTAAAAAAATTGGGAGATACTTTTGGGGGGGACCAAGGAGGCGGGTAAGGATTTGAAGGTGAGTGGTGGAGAAATGGATGTATAAAGATATAGATCTTATTTATTTGCTTATGATATATGGCTATATACATATGTTTTTCTTTGTGGTGAGGAACAGTTGTTGTCTTGTTGTTTTGGAGGTTCTTATTGTTTACTGTGTTTGTGTGTGTGTTGAAGTGTTATCCCGCCCAAGAGTTGCCAAGAGTTGCTTGTGTCACAGATGGCGAAGTTGAACCCACGGAGTCGGAACTAGAGCCAGAATCTGACTGGATTTTCTTAAGGGCACCATTTCTGTTCTCTTCACATATATCAGGGGCAGTAAAGAAAAACATGAGTTGGAATTCAATTCAGAAATCCACTTGCATAGTGGATTGTTACCATCCCCCATTCATACTTACAGACTTGTTGTTGTAGCTGGGATACTTTTGGGTGAATCCCAGCAATGACCGACCCCATCCACAAGGCTGGGTGCCTTGGCAGAGCATGTAGAGGTGGAAACCTCTTCCTTTGATGCGAAAGAGGAGGGTGAAGCCGTTGGGTTTTGGGGATTTGAAGCGACCCAGATGGGATGTTGCCATGGCAAGAGGTTCCAAGGTCTGACGGTCACAGGTTGGTTGATGGTCCATTCGAAGCATGATAAATCATGTCGTTGGTTGGCTGTGTCCACCTCTCCGAGAATCAGGTGGTATACCGGTATACCGGTATACCATGCAGTTGTTGTTGTTGTTGCTATGACTTGTTTGTTCTCATAAAGTGTTCAATTTTATTGGAGGAAAATTCCAACATCCAATGTGCAACAAAAGTACTTCTTATCAATAAACTTGACCCTGGCTCCGCACAAACTCACCGTATCAACCTATAGAGTCTCACCAGATCTTGCTATCACCAGCTACGTGCCTCAGGAGCAAGATATTTCCCTATCCACCGGCCTACCTTCGCGGTATTTACGAACCATCTTCCGTGGACATATGGATCCATCAGTGCACTGGGCGGACAAAGTGTGCCTTAGATCCACACCTTGGGTTACTTCTCGGAGGCGGAGGTCGATGATGGAAGTATGGGACCACTGTAGTACAGCCCATGGATGTGAGAGTGTACTGTAGAATGATCAGATATTTTGGTAATTGTAGACCAATACTTCCAACTATTGAGTTTGCTGTTTGGTTTTAATGTTTTCTTCGCGCTTTAGAAAGAAACAGATTAGATATACACCTATATTAAATGCCGATGGATTTTTTCAAATTGATTCTCCACATGTACTTGTACATGAATATCAAAATCTCAGCTCTTCATGGCTGTATAGAAGTACACAAATCATATATCTAATGGATTTTTCTATATGATAAAAGGATTCAACAACTTCCCATCCACAAGAGCCATCAATCTCCGTACTTCACCTGGGGCTTTGTTTCTGGTTGGCCCTCGGCCACTGAGGAAGTTCATCCCCTGTCGAATGGCTGGAGCACCAGGGGCCTCCAAGTTTACCTCCAAGCAGTTATCCTTGGCTAGAAGGTATCGGAGATCCTGTAATTTTACGCTGGGGTGCCCACAGGTTTTTTTGCGGAGGACCTGATGAAGTCCGTGGAGGGATGTAGGGTGGGATCAGGGTGGGATTATATATGATTATATAACTGGAGGGGCAATTTTTTGGGGGGTTTGGAATAGATGTTTGGGAGTGGTTCGGTTGAATGCTATTTCAAAGCCTGGATTGTTTCTTCATAGACCGCATGATTGCTGGTGTTGCAGAGATTCAAAGTTGCAAAGTGTTGATTTCAACGCTGGAGATATCTTGCCTGCAACCAGTTTGGAGCTAGATTTGGGGAAGTGAAGTGAGATGCATGGAAAGGCCATGTCAGCAAGGAGTTCATTGAAGATCTTTATATAGAGTGGTTTCATGTTCCGCACAAAACTTGTTCTTTTAAGAAATGATGTGATATGCATACTGAAGGATGTAGAATTTTACATAGATTTAGTCACGTCATATTCCTGATTTCCCCGCGATCTAGGACCATCCATACGCTCAGGTTGCCACCACTGCCACCGGATATCTTTGTTTTCAAGACGGTGGGGACCCTGAGTTGGGAAATTGCAGGCTGAAACTGCATGGCAGGCTGTTGGCAAAACGTATCCTGTGACTCTTAAGTTGGGTTATGGTCCCAATCAAGGAGGGGTGATGACTGGTAGGTATTAATTGCTGATTAGAATATATTGTACATTAATGGCTGTGTTTCAAACTGGGTCAGTGTAGGAAACCGGTATTTTGGGGCACCGAAACTTTGACACAAAAAAAAGCCATTTGGGACCCATACGCAGCACTGTGGCTGTTTCATGCTGTTTAAGTTGAGTCATTTGTGTCAGGCGAAAAAACTATGTTGACTCCCAAAATACCTTCCCTAAAAACCAACAGTTCGCCCCCTGGCCCCAAAAGGAAGGTAGTTTCCCAAGCACCATTTTTTCCAGGGGCTATGTTTGCTTTAGAGAGTGTAGGTGATTTGAGTGCTAAACATGAATTTGTAGCTTTTTTGGTATCCAAATTATCCATTGAACCATAAACGTTTGAAAGGATTCCACTCAGACAACGGGACGTGCCTGCCTGGCGGCATTAGATACAGCCTTTTTGGTTTCTTTTCATGATGTGCATCTGAATTCCTGGCAGGAATTGAAGAGTGATGAAATGAACCTGCAACTTGGCTGGTTATCATCAAGGTTTTCCCTTGGAAAGTTGTCAATGATGAATAGAAGTACCCCAAAACACCGTATGTGTATACTATGTTTACAACATATACATAATATGTTGTACCTGCTGCAGTGAATGTGAACTTTGGAAATCCTTTCTCTCGTACCGAATTTCCAAGCCTCCTTGAGCATTGAACATCGGCATACCTCAGCATTCCATGGTAATACAGCTGTGTGGAAGATTGTTGAAACAAAAAACAAGAGCAGAACAAGTGTTTCAAGTTTCAAAGATAAATTTTCCAATCTATGAATATATCATGATTTGATGCCTTTTTGTTGACTTACTGTATGTGCTTGGTAGGCCGGAGAGGCCGGGGGTGTACTCGGGCCTAGTCATCGTCGTCGTCGTCGTCGTCGTCGTCAGCCCAGGTATGCCTGGATGCCAGACTGGGAATTCGAACACCTTCGTCACTTACCTCAATCGAAAGCAGTCATCAAAGGGATGCTGGAAAAAGACAATGTGGTTTTTGAAGGATCCATCACGAGATGTTATTTTAGTGATTTCATTTCTCAAAACCGACACTATGAAAGGGATGGGCCTTGGGATCATGTTACTCTTCCCGAAGGTTCAACTGCCCCTGTCAGACGAAACAGAGTTTATGTTCAAAGTCATAGAGACAAGTCTGACTATTCTTCAGATTTGCCGCATGCCTGATAAGTTGTTTTCAATATATTTGAAAGAAAGAGATCAGATGATGAAAACGATGGAAAATTTGTTTGACATCTTTAAGTGTTCATACTCAACAGAGTACATCAAGACCGATTCATGCAACTGTTCATCCATTGATTCCCCAGTTTTCACGAAAGACATCCTGATATTTCAAGCATTTTTTCCAACCATTTCAACCGTTTCAAACAGTTTCATGACTTCCTTGGGTCCAAGTGGATCTCGTAGGTTACACTGCACAAGGAAGAGCACTGGTACGTTATTGGGTCGACCAAGGTCCCACCCGGTTTTTCCTGCCGAAAGTGGATGGAGGGTGGAGCCCCACAGATTTATCAAGTCCAACAAAGATACAGGTCTTTATGGTTATCATATAGTTATCATATGGTTACATATGGTTATCATAAGAAAACATATCCAGATGTTTCATGAATTACATGCCCATGAAACACCAATTTGAGTCAAGATTTTTTTGCGGTTTGGGTGCGATTTGATTTTGAGAAAAAACAACATCCTATATTCAAATTTCGCAAATTTGATTTTGAGAAAAAACACATCCTATATTCAAATTTGATTTCGGTTGATGGATTTTTGTTCGTTTTTTTTTTGAAAAAATTGGTAGGTGACTATTCCGTACTCCATCCAGAAGAGCCACGTTGCTTCCAGCCGTCGTTGGGCTCTCCTGAAAAGCCTTTGAAATTCTCTGGAGCCAAAAGGCGAAATGGTGGAAGGGTTTTTTTTGAGAGTGGTGATGGTGATATTTTCGTGAGTCTAGTGGAAATGGTGTCCAAGGCAAACATATTGATATATATATATAATATATAGTATTTATGTATAATATATATATATGATAGATATATCTGTGTGTGTGTGTGTTTCACTTGAAGCATTCATCATGAATCAACAGCCAAGTGTATCATTCTGACTTGGATTCGTCGAATCCAAGTTTCAAGCAAAACATCTCTGACCGTCGTTGTTGGGAGTTTCCTTCCTTTGCACTTCACATCAGGACAGTGCTCTCTCCCCAGAAGATGGCGAATATCGCCAAAGCCCTGGCGCTGAGACGGGACTGGGCTTTCTTATCTACGTGTTTCCTGAGAAAAAAAACACCGGAAGATTCACATAGAACCTGAAAATGATGATTTGGAAGACGATTTCCGAAATTCCAGGAGTGTATTCTCAGGCTCCATGTTAATCTTCCTCAGTGTGATGACAGTGATCAACTGTGTCACACAATCGACGTGAGATTGCAGCATCCACATAGCGATAAGTTGTTTGATAGCTTGTAACTTCTAACGCATCACTTGTATATAACCAAATGAACTTTAAGTTTTGTTTATACATAATCTATGAGTGAACTGTAGGTATATATAACCACAAGTATTTTGGAAGGGTATGAAATCATGGAGTACTCTTGATTTCCCGAATCACCAAAAGCTGGGATTGGGCAAGGAAACCAGTAGGTACTGTACTACCTTTTTTTGATTGCTGGACATTGTTTGTTATCAAAGTTTTGAGTGATCAAAGAATATTCAAAAAAGATATCCCAGAGCTGGTTCCAAGCATTTTGCTGTTGGATGTTGTTGTTTCTCCTTTCTTATGTCACCTGCATTTTTTTCGGGGGCAATAAGCAAAACTAACAGTTGTTGGTGACATGTTGTCATTGTGCTCCAAATCTCCAACGCACAAATCCCGGGGGGGTTGGACCCCTCTTTGGAAAATATCATGTTCATACTGATACTGATGCTAGATTCCTAGATGATGAGATTTTTACAACATATCCAAATTCTCGATTTATTCACTCTTATCATTTTTGTATCATATATTTTTTTATTATATGTGATATGTTTTTCTAATTAATATGCTGTTTGTTCCTCCAAGATTCTTCATATGTTTTTTTTTCCACACCACCAAGCCGCAGATGTTCCAAAACCTCCCACTCACCGCAAGGAGTTGGCGGAGCGGAAAGTCACCAGGGCAGCCATTGTGACCCAAGAGTTCTGAGGTGGGCGGCGGGCAAGCAACGGTCACGACTCACCGGAAGTTGTGGCTTAGGGGATGTGAAGTTCGACCCCCGTTGTTTGGAAACATGGTTGTTTCCCCATGTTTTTTTTTGTTTGTTTATTCCCCTGGGTTGGATTTTTCCCAAAGAAGCCAATGGAAATATAGTTATAAAGGAGAACATGATTTTAAAAATGGGATGATGTTCCAGATTGTTTGCTTCAATGTGTTTTTTTTGGGGGGGGCAAGGGAAGGGTTTTTGTGGCGGTGACATGTGACAAATGAGATTTTGTTTCATGGCGGTTGAATATATACTCTTTCTCCCACAATCATGGAAGTGGGAAATGTTTGCATTTGAAAGGTAACTACTCTTCTGGTTGGTGGTTTCAAGTATTTTTCATTCACCCCTACTTGGGGAAGAGATCCAATTTGACGAGCATATTTTTTCAATTGGGTTGGTTCAACCACCAACTACTATTGGATCCGGGACCATGTTTCACTGAACCATGATTATGGGGGGATCCGGGTACCTGAAGTTTCTCCTGTTGTAACGATAACCATGAGAAGCGGTCACGCCACACTGTTATGTTAGCAAGGACTTTAGGAAAGGCACTTGTTCCATTAGGTAAAGCAGGCAATCTGATGTGTTCCTTCACATGGAACATGAAGTTCACAAATTAGAAACCAAAGTTTGTGTTTACTGCGCATGTCAGCGGAGCATGTCTTTTGAGATGTGATGTCACAGTTCCACCAGTGTGTTTGTGAAGCTTATGCAGCTTTCATGACTCATTGATGTTAGAACCTGCCACATTTACCACTAACAGAAGGAACATGTTCCGGTTCATTTTGATTCCCAGGCTCCCTATCAACCCTTGTTTCTTAGCTGTTCGTGGGTGCCATCATGCCTGCATCTACGATCCTTAAGATCTTGGAAACGGAGGGTTATGGGGTATTATAGATTTAAAATATACAGATAATTTGCTCACCAAGTTCTTCTCAGTATTTTTGGGCTTTATGGCATGACGGCACTGTGGAGTAGCCGAGAAGATGATTTCTGTGAGGTTGTGCCAGATTTATGAACTCATGTCAAGTTCCTTGCAAAGATATTCTCTTGATTCAATCCGTCAAGGATGATGTCTTCCAGAAATGTCACTCCAAGCATTCTTAAGGGTGAAATTGCAGGGTGTACAGGACAATCCATGTTGGGTACCGCAACTCAAAGAATTTGTTGGAAGCGTCAGGATGATTCATCCCGACTCTGAATTCAATCATTTTCATCCACATCGCCAGAAAGTCACCCCTAAACAATCATTGATTCAAAACTCATTCACTAGGTTAGGTTCGTGGTTTCAAATACTGTTTGTTTTCACCCCTATTTGGGGAGATATTCCCAATTTGACGTACGCATATTTTTTCAATTGGGTTGGTTCAACCACCAACTAGTTCAAAGTTTCTTGTGCAAATTCATCAAGATCACCAACCTTCGACCTTCGAATCATCCATTCGAATCCCCAAAAGGTGATTTTTTGTTCCGATTTCTTTGGGATTTTGGATCCCCATTTTCTTGGTGATGGAGAAATCCAAACAAATATGTAAATCCCAATCCTGGTGACGAAGGTGAATTTCCACACCCATAAGAAGGTATATGGAAATTCTGAAGACTCTAAAGAAATCATCAATCCCGTGACTTACGCAGCGCAGGCGATCGGACTATTTCGGCGGGTGGAAACCACCGCCATGTGACGAAGAAATGCCTCGCCTCGGTTTCAGTCGATGGAAAAGCACCGATTTGGTTTGCAACATTTGACGAGTTGGTGTTTGGAAAAGTGCGATGTTTTGTAGGTGTTTTAACAAGGCACACGGAACTGGGATGACAGGAAGTTGACTTATGGAACTAACTAGGAATTGTTGTTAGATTCGCCAAACAGTAGCGGTTTCGCTTGGTGTTGTCAACATTTGAAGCGATCCTTACGAGCAGAATCAGTCTGAAGAGACTCCACTGTTAATGTCCAATGGATTGGTTTGAGATTCGACGACGATCTCTGAGAGGTGATCATGTTCAAGATTGTGAACCGTTAGATATCTAACCCAACGTGAATGTATACATAATTTTTGTCTCAATTAAAACAAAGATGAATAGATGTATAGATGTGAGATGTATAGATGTGAGCGTGTGTCTAGGAATGTTCCAAAATCAGCCATCTTAAATGTCGAGCAAGGATTGGATTTTAAATGTGCCTGGAGGTGTCATTGACCATATCATAGACAATAGACATAATTGCAGTGTTGGGTAAAGTTGATCAGTTTTTTCTGCTTGTACAAATTTATACGTCTTTTTTTTACGTATGCGAGTGAATCAAGGTGTGCTCTATCAACCTATGTTTTACAATATTTAGATGCTTCTGCTGAATATTCAGACATAGCTTGCATATAAAAACTTCCTTCGGTACATCACCGAAAAAAATCTGAGGAATTCCAGGAATCTTCCCCGGCATGACTTCAGATGACTTCCTGACAGGGTGAACTTACTTTGTTTATGGCTATGAAAATATGGTGATATTAAATGATATACTGATGGAATGATTAAATCATATACATGGATAATGTAGGTTTATTTCTATGCATGGCATTGGGTACAGATCACACGAAGAGGAATTGATCGTTGTTGTCGTGCCTCAAGAAAGGAACGGACCTTAAAAATAAGGTGCACCGTTTGCCAGATCCAGCCCTTTGGAAGATCTTGGGGCCTAAAAGCAGTTGCTGTTTGAACGCCGAAACCGGAGAAAAAGATGTTATCAAATCTTCGGGTAGATGAGGAGAGTTATGGAACCAAACCATCACCGGATCTTAAATGGGAGATTCAGGAAATTCTCCCCCCAAGGAGACACTTGGTGATGAAACAGTCAAACACTTCACAAAGCTTGTCTAATGGTCTAATGGATGTTCAGTCGGGACTTTGGCTAGTACCTTGCTTGGAACTCATGGTTTCTGTTGGTTTAAGGTTTAAGGTCACTTGTTTTATTGTCTACCATAGGAAATCACCATTAAAACACCATTTGTGGAATATGTGTTATTTATCTATTTGTTCCAACCACCAAAAATCAGCAAATCCAAGAATGCTGACTTTTCCAGAAGCTGTGAGGATAATGAGTTTTGGGAGGACCAGCGCGTTGGGAGGTGAAATGATGGTTCAGAAATCCCTCGAAACCTTGGTAAATTGTGGGATAAAGTTACCTACCCTCAAGCGGAACGGTAATACATATCCGACTTTAAACGGGAAGTTCGGAAAGGCATCTTCAAAAGTACCTTTGGGATGGGATATGTATCCGTTCCCAGGCAGGGTACCGATAATCAACTGGTTATATAGCCGGATTTCGAAAAAACCATCAACAGGGATTGTGGAGTGTTAAAATCCTTGGATTGTGGAAAACCCATGGGAGGTTCCGTGTGACCGAACGTGAAACACATTGTTGCCAGGCCATCTCTTCAGATTCTATATGAGGCACCTGGGGCTCCTAATTTGTACCCTCAACCATCTTTGGGCCCAAATGCTTGTAGGTTTTTTGGCAAGGATGGGAAGATCCATATGAAGAGGATAAATGAAGTGTGTACCTGTTGTCATAGTTGACTTAACAAACAAGTCACATATACTGTACATGATATTTGATGATTGGTTGACCTGGACTAGTTATCTGAAGATTTGTTTAATGGGCAAGAGTAGGCAATTGGAACAAAATCATCGCTGTGGATGTCGGAATGTAATGAATGTGCTTCGACTTCTTCATCACAACACAGCGTGGATGAAGATTTAATCGATTTCTGGTGATGTGACGCCACTGTGACCCTTTTTCCAACGAGTTTTCATTGTATACAGTATACATATTATATGTGCATGTATTTAATTATGCATGAAATTTGAACAAATGTTCAAGCAACTCTCAAGCCAAAGTGGAAAATGGAAATGGTTCTGGAACTCCCCGACAAGTCTGAAATTGACGTTTCTAGCTGCCGGAATAGCCAGGTATAGCCGAACCACAAAGTTGACTGAAATTCCAAACAACTCATCTTTTCTGAGTGTTTTATGATAGGATTTTTGGATGTTAAGTCACACATGTCACACTTGATCACCATGGCCAGGGCTATTTTCCGAGCTTCCTGGTGTTTGGGGCCTTGGTCGGTCAACTGCAGATAGGGTTTCTTGAAAAGTGACCCTTGGGCAGGTCCTTTGAAATGATGTGTATCCGACACTGTCGGAGGAACAAAAAATCCTGCAACCCCTTCAGATACATGCATATTCACCACGATTTGGGAATTATGTCTTTAGTTTCTTTCGTAAGCTTTTGCCGCTGAATTTTACAATGCATGGATGCTTTAGTATGCTTTAGTCAAATTTTGTTTATTTGCTTGTTTGCTTGTTTTACTTGTTTCAATCACTGCCGATGAACCCTATGAAATCCACACGATGATGTTTCTCTGTATAGGCACGGGTGAACCCCTTGGTTGTTTGATTCATGCCCGAGATCAACAAATATTACTCTATTCTGCTACAATAAACCATGCTTCATGCTGTTGATGGTCAGAGCCAGGCATCAGTCGGGAAGGTTAAAACACTGTATTTGTTCATTGGGAGCATTTATCATATCAACCGGTACAAGATGTTGTCAGAATCTAAGTAAAATGATTGAAGTACTCCCCCGAAAAGTAACATATCCCCTTTCAAAGACTATATGTTCCTTTTAAATGGTCCCTTTCAAGGGGACTTGTTAAATTTTCGGGGGTGTACATATTAAAATGATAAACCATTCGTTCATCATGTGACTGATTCCTGGCAAGCCTAAGATCCATTGCTTGAGTTTTTGCCCGGTTGAGGAAGTCGAGCAAAGCAGGACTCTTTTTTTCTGCGGGGGGGGGGGGGAGTGGTTTACATTAGATCTCCGGGGTGCTTTCAATCCTGACTGGAATACATCTCCAAGATCACACGGACCTAAAGATTAGTTCAAACTAAGATCTATTTGTATATTCCATATTTACTTATTTGTAAATATCAATCACATCCAATCAGATGGAACTTGAGATGTTCAGAATGCTTGGGGATGCTTCAAAAAAGAAGATCATCATTCTTAGTTTCCCAAGATGACATATTGTGAACCTCGTTCACACTTCAATAAGGTCATTGGGGTGCATCTTAGCGACATCCAAAGATCTTCCTTGGCATAGCGTAGATACAAGGAAGCTATGAAAGGGACCCCAATCGCATCAGGTTGCGTGTTTTTCGTAGCGTTTCTGGTTTCTTGGAAGTTACTTTGATTTCTTCAGGCCTTCACTAAGTCACAATACATTCAAAATGCATGTACTATAGATGCATATATAGAATTTGTTTATTTCACACACGCATCTTGATTTTTTTTTCAAGGTATTTGCCATACGGCATCATGATGTATCCCCCTCGCTGTGGATGTGGAAGGAGCTTCCCAAAATCGGGGCGCCCCCTTGTCTGCAAAGCAAAGCTCACTGGCCCCAAACTCAGCTTTTTGGGGCCAAGATGTGGCAACAACACACAGTGAAGTTCGTAGTCTTTCTTTTAAGAATCAGTGGATAGTTTCCTAGTTTCCTTGTTATGTTCCTTTAAGAAATTGATGATTTGTGTTCTTGGTTGAGATGTGGGAAAATACATCCTATTAGATGATATGCTATAAAGATATTTTATAAGGTTTTTTTTGCGAGACTTCCGGGTCTTTTGGCATTGGTGCATCATATACTCTGGGACTTTATAATTCACTTGCTCTCAAGATATCTCATACGCCCGTACATGATGGGTGTGATAGGCACTGACATGTCTGACATTTGCTACGTTTCTGACTGTCTGAATTCAAATTATTGATACAGTCTTAACCCATCAACAAATTGTTGATACTGTCCTCGACATCCTCCTCATCCTCCTCCTCATCATCATCATCACCACGATCATGATGATCGGCCCCATCAAAATCACCATCGTCACCATTAGCTCCTCATCATTGTCCCTACATGTCCCTACGTTCCGTGTTCTGTTTATTTATATGCTCGTATATAATTCCAAGATTTGAGCCCCAAGTATTTGTACATGATGGGATCTTTCAGGAGCACCTTAGCATTTTGAGACTGTTTTTTGTTGGTTGGACACATACGTTTGCGTTTGTATCTCAAAACTAGGGCTCTCAAAATCACGTTTGATTGATTACTGACTACTGTACTGTATTTGGAGGTATTTGGGCACAAATAATCTTGAGATAGACTCATATCTTGATATTTGATGGCAAAAATCCAAGATTCTGTAGAATGTCTCGAGTTCGACCACTCTTTCGCCCTTTCCTCAAGCCGCTGTCTGGCTGAGCCAAGTATAAGCCCATATTAAGCCCACAACGTAAGCCAGGTTTTCATGACTTAACGGTGGTGAGGAAAAAACACTTTTTTGGGGGTGGGCAAAACAACCATAGTGGTAAGTTTACAATCTACATATACGGTTCCTTTTATTTGGAATCATATCATATCATTCATAATGATACTTTGTGATATTACAAACTATAAAACACTTGGATTAGTTGACAGAACTTGTTTCAAGATCAGACTTTTTGTCCGTCATTGCTTGCCCTACTCTCTACAAGAAAGACATTGGAAAAGACCTTGCCAATATGTTTTTGGCTCGATGAGGCTTCCTATCTTAGGTTTCTAAACTTATGCAGTATTTTTGTTAAACAACAGATACCACGGACCTCCAAAAACCTTGAACAAATCAACCATGGCAACCAATATAGGTCCCGACATTCCGTAGCTCAACTTATGCAACATGTTGCGCTTGGCTCCTATAGCCCTGGCGTTGGAGTTGCCACGGGCCCGAAAGTGGAAAAAAGATGAGGCCTTCCGGGGAACAGGGCATGGAGTTTTGGACCATCTTATGTTCTAATATGTATGTGATCTAAACGTTGTAATGACTTTAATTGGATGCTGCTTGATGAGCCTTCAACATGGTTTATAATTTGTTTTTTCCATGCTTTGATTTATGATTGTGGTGTGTAGTGCTCGATTTTGCTATTTGATTGAGTGCTCAAGCAACAAATAGCAAAGATGAGCCGGACTCGGCTATATGACTATATGTACATGAAAGCCGACGAAAACCATGGCTAAGAGCAACCAAAGACAGGTGAGAAACTCTGTAGCCATCTAAACCCATCAAAACCGGCAAACCATTTGGACAAAAACCGAGAGAAATCTGCAAACCGTTCTATAAAAATCCAGTCCAATCAGCCCGGTAGAGTCCCATTATTTTTTTTTGAAAAGACATATCATATTGTTGATGGTTCAGAAATCAGGCGTTCACCAGTTGAGGGAAAGGTAGTTTATCCCATTATTTCCAGGGTTTCAAAAACATCCCAGGTGGTGATCGCCGGATTTCTGAACCATCAACTAGTATCTCTTCCATTTGTTTTCCCAAGGCCTTTTACAGCTCCAGAGTTGTGAGCTGTGATGGATCCGGATCCATGCCTCAAGCACGCTTCGTAGAAGCAAAGTTTCTACGCTTCGAAAGGGTTGGAATTGGAAAAGGTGGCATTATGTGATTGTGAAGACCCCACCTTTTTTGGAACGGGAAAGAAATCGTTGTCTCTTTTGGTTACTGTACTTCGTTGAATGTATAGGCAATATGTGCGTTTTTGTTGCTGTTTGAGCAGTCCCCATTGTTGGAGGAGGATGTTGGAGAGGAGATTTGGTGTTGTTGTGGATATGTCGGATATGTTTTGTTGATGGCTTTTGGATGTAAGCACTTTTTAGAGAGGTGTTTTGCAGCAGTGGTTTACTAACATGTGGATCATGTGGACATGTTTTCTCCTCTCTCAAGTCAAGGCATGAAATATGTAAGAATGTAAGATCATATCCCATATATGGACCGTTTAAATGTCCATGAACAAGTGGTGTCAGTGACAGCGAGCCTTTTCAAATTAGTTTCTTTCAAGAAACATCATGTTTGTGAAAATAGTGATATTAAACCTCCTGAAACTCTGTTTGAATGCATATATTCATAAGAGGAATGACTAGAATGAATATTATAGTCCAACAGCAACAGTTGCTGCTGCTACTGCTACTGCTACTGCTACTACTACTACTACTACTACTACTACTACTACTACTACTACTACTACTACTACTACTACTACTACTACAATGCATAAGCAACCAAAGGAATTTTTCACCTGCGTTACGTGTCGCACGTGTCTCCCGTTGGTTCCAACGGGTTTCCAGAGGTTTATGGGTCTCCACAAGAAGGGCTTCGTGACACCTGGGGAGTGGTACTTCGGAGTTGATCGGAATCCTTTGTTGGAAGGGACATGTTTTAAAGTCTGCAATGGTAGGAATAGTTGGTTTTCTAAATTTGTAATATAAAGCGGGTTTTACCACAATTTGAAAAAGTTGTTCAGTCAAGGGATCGAAGACATTTTTAGCTGTAGTCGATATTTCCTATGGAATTCTTCGAAGACTGCAAAGCCGTCAATCATCGCGTTTCATATTTCCGAAATTTTGAAGGTGACCAATGATTGACAATTATATGTCGCTGCCCTTTACCTACGCCTTGATTTTAAGAATCATATCAAACATCTTGAAACATCCTTTTTGGACATGCGTACTGGCGGAGTGTATGAATTGAATTGATTGACCATGCGGTCGGGATGGAGCAAATCAATTTTGGACAGCGTGTGCAGCACTTGTTTCTCTTGAAGCAAGGCATCCGGTGACACTGTGGCCTCCTTTGACGTCCTTTGGCAATTAAAGGTTTCAGGGCAAATAGCCGAGGACCCGGAAGATTCAGGTTACTTTATCAAATGTGCTGTCCAATCCTTAAAGCCAATTTTGAGTGTCAAGCTGCAGGAGAATTGATTGGGATTGTCGCAAGCTGTTTAAGCTTGAAAATTATTGTTTCTTGATACCTTGGTCATCAACTTCCATGTTGATTTTCGTGGGTTTTGATTTAGAATTACTCCATCAGTGGTTGCTACTGGATGTCGTTTCCTCGTATACTCATTGGTAAGTTAACATATCAATATAGCTCGCAACGTGTTGACGGTGGTCCAGTTCCTTCGCCATTCTGACCTTCTTTGGTTAGTTAGGTCACTTGATGAATAGGGATCCAACATGAGAAAGGAAGAGCTCTTGAAGATCATGATTAACCTTGAAACCAGAGGTCTCATGAACTTGCCTTAGAATTCTCTAAATTAGATGACCTGTGCATTGTTAAGAGTTTTGTAACAGAACTTGCGTCAACTTTGCTTCTAGATAGACATTAGTTTCTTCAAGTTTGGATTTTACATGTGTAACCGACGAAAGTTTGACAACTTTTAGACAACCTGAGACCAAGTTGGTTTGTTTCTCAGCTTCATTGAAGGAACTGGGCTGAAATCAGTTTTCGAGGTTTCGAAGCGTTTGGGACACCGGAAGATATTTCTTGAACATTCGCCGACCTCATGTTCCTTGGAAGCTTAAGCCGCTGGCTGTGAGGTCGTGTGTTTTTGTTTTTTTTTGTTGTGGGATGTATGTTTCTCATAGGAAAATCCACAAGATGTTGAAGCAACTTTTATGGAACATCATAGAAAATCATACATCTAATTGTTGAATCCATCAAAGATGACCCATGTTTTGAAATCATCAAAATCCACCACTTGTGAATAATAGATTCCAAACTTTGCTGATCCACACGCCCTGCCTTGAGTCGAAGTCACTTTCATAGTAACTGATATCCAAAGCTCCACTTTTTGACAGCCGGAAACATAAGAATCCTTTTTAAGATTTCAATCTGGTTTCACATGTGATTTCCCTGTCACCTTTTTACCGTGTTTTATATAGTACATATAGTACACATTTGTATTTATAATCCTGCTGGAATACATAGAATATGGAATTGGGACCGGCAGCTATCATAAAGCATCTTCAGAAATTGAAAAAAACATATATACATAGAATATCCAGGCCCTGGACATAGAATATAAATTCCAATATATATGTATGTATATATATATATATATTTGTGCATTCGACCCCACAGGTTTTACTCTTACGAAAGGGCTATCATAACACTGATACAGCAACACTGGTCTCCATGAGAAACGCAGCGTCAGGGCGGCAAGGTGTTGAGTCGTCATTGTCCAATAAAGATGAATACAGTAGTTGATATCTATTTCGGAATCATATGGTGTGTGCTGTTCCATTCATCATGTTTTCATCTATTGGACAAACTGCCGTAATTGTAAATATATAGAGTCAGAGAGAGCGTTTTTGTTGTTGAACAAAATTTATGTACATTGATAGGCAGGTTTGATACAGAGGTCGTTTGTTTGATAGAACGAAAGACTGATGAATATATAGATCGTGATAGACTTGATAGATAGACTTGATAGATACAGTACCTCAGTGAATCTAGAGTTTTGAAGCCAATTTCTTTTAGCATTGAAACTTCATAATTAGGTATCATCTTGAGAACCTTGGCGTGAGGTCATGGTAAAAGTTATCAATGCCAGAGATCAAGAAATGCTGGAAGGTCTATCGCTCCTCGATGTAAATTCGAAAGTTGAGAGTCAAAACTGAGATATAAGATAGACAAACCTGGTGAGCATTGAATATCCCAAGATGTACAATCACCATGGTTTTGATAGTTTTATGTCGCAGTTTGATATTTGGCCCGTTTTCAAAACATCCACTTTGTCTCATAAGCGCACCTGGCCACATTGAAAAAGAACCCGCCAAACTACTTGTTGGTATCCCATGGTCACCGGCTTGATCCAAGCGGAAGGGAAACTCTTGAAACCTTCCTGAAGAGTATCTTATCTAAGGAAGCAATAGGCCCTGTTTGAGGGTCACTGATTTTTGAAGCTGTTGTCAGATTGTTTGGTTGGTTTGATTTGATTTGATGTGGTTTCAACTCTTTTACAACATTCCAACCTGATATTGGTGTTCATATTTTTGTTAGGTTTTGCTAAGATATGTTTTTTGAAGGCACTTGCAGCCTACCTTTGCTACAAATAGTAAATAGTATTACAATCCGCCGGGTATGTTTATGTGAAAGGTCGTCATTTTGATCCAACTATTTATTTTTTCCGATCTTGGGGAGCTGATGATCACCTTGCAAAGACGAATGGGATCTTCCAGTGGGCCACTTTTCCATCAACTTTCAATCAGGATTCACATGAATTGATGTTTGAAACAGGGAGTCATTATGGATGCGGACAACTATATAATACCATATACCTTCATCAAGCTATACTCCGAACTACTATGATACTCATTTGACTTTGTTTCCAGACCGTATGACATTTTTTGACGTCGGGTTGATGGCGATCCAACTTTGAACCAACTGGGCTGTATCTAACCCGATGTGAACATATAACCAATATTAAAAGTAAAATCACAGCTCTATCCCTTGGTAGTTTCATGGGATGAATGGACAAATCCAACAACGCAAAAAAATCAATGTACCAAATCATTCCTTCAGTTTTCCGTTTTTTTTTAAGGAAGCGAGATTTCTTCGAGAAGCACGGCTTTGTGTTGTTGAAGAAGGAAACCAAAATGACTGCGTCAGACTGGATGCAATGTGCTCCAAAAACCTTGGATTTGTCGAACTTCACAGGCATCTCCCTGGGCTGGACCTTGTTGTTTTGTGATTTTTGTTGGCGACTCTGAAGGGTGGGAAATCTTCAGAAGAATATATTTTATCTATATATATATATATGTGGCAGGGACCTTTCGGGATCATGTGAACAACATACTTGTCTACACCTGCAATGAGCATTTGTATGAGTTAGAATAGCCCTCGCCCATCTTCAGCTATAGGCTAGCCCATGTGTGTAGAAGGGGGTTTTTACCCTAACTTATGTAAGGCTGAAGATGGGCAAGGCCTAGTACATAGAAAAATAGTAAGTGTTTTACTCCAAATTCTTGCGAAACGCGTGTATGACCCGAACTTTGCAACTTTTTGGGTGATTTCAACTTTGATATTTTGCTAACTGTGCTTGATGTATTCTTTTTTGTTTTATTTTGTGTTGGGGGGTTAGCTCATTCAAAGAAGATGATGTAGTATTTATATCATCTATTGTTCTTCTTTTGTTTCAGACTTTTGCTTTAAATTGTTTTGATGTGTTTGTGATTTTTAGTGTTATGATTTCTTGTATGCTTTGATATTGTAATGACATATAGGACATACCATAACTACATGGAAAGTTTTTTCTTTCTTTGTATCACTCAATTTTTTCGTTGTTCTTTGTATTTTCAGGGTTGCTTTCCTTAAACTGTTTATTGCGTTCAGCACACTTTTCGGGGTTATTATGATATTGTCTTCTCCCCTTTTCCCTGCATACATTACAAGTTTTAAAACCTCCTTCAAAACTGTCAATCTTAACATCTCTCTGACCTTTTGAGCTGTATTGTTTTTGCAATATCCGTATCCTAATAAATATATATAATATTTATTTAAATCAGCTTCTAAAGTAAATATTTTATAATAAATGATATAGTATGTAAAACACAATTTTATCTATTGTGTAAAGTATTGTAATTCATTCTTCCAATTGTGGATCCAAGGTTAAAGGATGAATAGTTGATAATCTAATCTCATGAATCCATTTCATTACCTTGTTGAATTGTTTAACTTTCAATGACACGGTATATTTTCTAATATTTAATTCTGCGGCGATGTCTTCTCATAATACTTTGTAAAAAGAGACCAATCTACAGGTTTCCACCATTTGCGTCTACTTACTTCTTCAATGAAAGTGCTAGAGTGATGACATCTATAGCATGAGGGATAATGCATTGTGCATATGTTTTTTACAACTTCATTTGGTAAATCTAACTTGTATAGTTCCATATTTTGTTTAGTGAATTTACACTCTTGACATTTACTACATTTGTCTTTTAAGTATTCAGCAGTTTCTTTTCTTGAAAGCATGTTCAAGAATTCGTGGATTATAATTTCTTGTTCATCTTCAGAGAACATCACATACCTAATATATATAGGTAATATGTCTTTAAGTACGCTTTCTAAAGAAATCATGTTTACAATACCTATTTACAACTATAATTGCATCTGCGACAGTAGGGCACTATATTATCTAATGTATGAGCTTCTTCATTATTAACCCTTTCACAGGTGAGATTGCTCACTATACCCCCTCTATGAATATCTATCTGGAAACCACACCCGCATATAATTACAGCTATTAGTTATGTTTTTCAAAAACCATTCTGCATTAGCATATCCCTTTTTAGATATCTGTCTCTTCCCCTTTCTGTCCTGTAGTTTGTAGTTTTCAAGCTTCCTGTTGAAATAACTCATTATCAACTTCTGATTAAAGTCATCATTGGTGTCCTTATTGTATTTAGAAACTTTACCTTGTTCAAGTCTCGGCACCTTGAGATAGATGTCCAAAGCCACTCCGGATAATTTGGAAGTAAAAAAATGGTTGTAGTCAAAAATTGTAATTTCACTATCCACACTGCAACCTTGCGCAGAGTGGCAGGTACAACAAGAAGCAAATATGAAAGACGACCCCAGCTTTATCTAATGGTAATGGATGAAGCTTCCCATCCTTGACATTTTTTAGTAGCAGTGCCCCATCTACAATTTCAACAATGTCATACTGAAAACTTGCATTGAAAATGTGACTATCAATTACAATGTATTCACGGCATATTAGCCTCTCACCGCACTCATATTCACTAGTTCTAGTTTCCATCTCTCTTATTTTAGATGATACGTTCTTACAAGTATTGTTTAGAAATGCTTATTGGAAGGGCTTGATGTGATATCATCATTATATCTAATCTAAATCCATACTTTTTAACTAACCCATCTACGGATATCTTATTTAGAAAGATATTCTGTTTAATGTTATGAAGCTTCTCTCTATCCGCATCAGTGTGTAGTCTCTTACATGCCTTTAGCAATATATGATGTTCAAAGATGTTATCGGTGGTGCTGTCGACATATGGCTCATAATCTTTAGTGTTAGTTATGGGTTGGGCACTCTTCAATTGCTTACAGTCTCCTCTTGCCATTATAACCTTACTGTCCTTGTCCTTCTCAACAAAGTCCTTGAATTTTCCAATATACATTTGATCCACTAAAATATATCTCATCAAAGACTATCACATCATACTCACTATAATCAAAAGGTTCTACGTATGCATCACCAAGTGATATACCAAAAAACTTATTTACTGTCATAGCTTCACCCTCAAACTCCTGTGATAGCCTATTAGTAGGACAGACGAAGACAACCTTATGCCCTAATTCAGCCATCCTTTTGCAGATATAACTCTTACCTGTCCCGGGCGCTGTCCCTCTAATCATTACTTGCTTTTTATCTACAATCTTCTCCACTATAGCGTCAGTGTTATACTCATCTTCAACTTCAATCATTGCTTTCATAAACAGGTATTTTGATAAGTTCATTCTTTGCAAACTTGTAATTGTCAGTGGGCAGTTTGATCGTCACACTTGCTTACCCTCCAACCGTGTACATCATTATGAAAGTCTAACACCTCTCTAGCTTTGCTTCATCCTCACTTCTAATTGTACAAGCATCAGTCTTAACACTATATATACTACAACATTTGCATTCCTTAATTTCCACCAAGCATCCCACAATGTAAAGTTATGATATTGTAAGAGTATCTCCTTGATCCATCTAGAGTCATTTTTTTATTGCGCCTTGTCCTTCAAATTCAGAATATAGTATGCTTCTAACTCATCTTCATATCTATCTATCTGTGTTGAAAACTTTTCTTCACACCTCTCTTCCACAATGGTTTCCTTAACATAACTCAGCTTATGAGCCTTACCTCCATAACTAGCTTGATTATGCGCAGCCTCTCTTAAGTTTTTATAGACTATGCTTTTGTGGCTTGTTGAGCCTCCCTTCTCCAGCAAACCATAATTAACATTACCAATGAGTTGTTTAATATATTTGTCCTCATCATTATCATTTTCATCAATGGTAGTGTTCCAGAGTTCACTCGCAATACCTTTATAATCAACATTGTATATGAATGATGGCTCCTTATCATATAAGATATCATTTTTATTCATAATTGTTTCAGGTAGTTTTCATCAAAATCTGTTCCGTGATGAGAATATATTGTTTATTAGATAGTATGCTATGCGGGTAGGATTGATATATTCGGAGGGACATAAGACATTGACGCATATGTAATACATAGTCAGCTCATGATGATTATCAATATTAAAGGTATTATCAAAAACCTTCCACGCATCAAATTGATTGAATACAATAATCTTACTACTGTCCATAAATGCTTCAGTGAATGCCTTACATATATCAAGTTCTATAATATCAGTTGGTATATTTTTCTCATCCCATATCAAGCCTAATGGTGCTATAGTCCTAGTATCATCTAGTATAGTTATATCAATGTCATTGTAATGAGATTTATGGATTGGATTGAACAAAGACTTGTTAAACTTAAACATTGCTTCATTCACTCTGTTGTATCTTATTTCATCTCTTACTGCTATACATCCATCCGGAGAAGATTTAACTAAATTCTGGGTGTTGATTATGTATTTTACCTTCTTCAGTTTTAACCTCATCTTTGTTATAATACCTGCTTGAAAGGTAATCATAGGTTCATAACCACTACCAATGATTTTAAAGAAGTGGTCATGAAGATTGTTTAGCTCAGGTACTAGATAGGCTTCCTTTTCGTCCTCGTCGAGCTTTATTTTTGAAATATCATCTATATCCTTAATCATTCTGTATTTTGGTGGTGCTTCATTTTCATTTAAGTAGTAGTCAGTAGAAGCTCTAACTACGAATGATGTTGATGATTGATTTTGTTGGACGCTTTTAAGGTCATAGTGTAATACATAGATGTGATTGTTCTGAACCATTGCGTAGAGCGTTTTAATATGATGGTTTCTTTGAGGTGGGTCATATTCATAAATTTTGGTTTGACTTTTTTGTTTTTTTTCGAATTTTGGCAATCCTCAAAAAGAAAGCTGGTGGGAAGAGGCCTTTTTTTGAATTTTTGCCATCCCGGAAATTCAAAAAAAAACAAAAAACAATCTGGTTGTTTTTTTTATTTTTTTGAGTTTCGGGAATCCTCAAAAAGAAAGCTGGTGGGAAGATGCCTTTTTTTTTGTTTTTTTTTTGCCATCCCGGAAATTCCAAAAAAAACAAAAAAAAAACAGCAAGTTGTTTTTGGGATTTTTTCCAATTTTTGAATTTTGGCAATCCTCAAAAAGAAAGCTGGTGGGAAGAGTCTTTTTTTTTTGTTCTTTGAATTCTCAAAAAGAAAGCTGGTGGGAAGAGTCCTTTTTTTTGATTTTTTTGATTTTTTTGAATTTGGGCCATTCCCAGAAAGGAAGCTGGTGGGAACTGATC
>DF239198.1:239938-285466 GCA_000507305.1 Breviolum minutum Mf 1.05b.01 | reverse complement strand
ACTACTACTACTACTACTACTACTACTACCACTACTACGACTACTACTACGACGACGACGACGACTACGAGTACTACTACTTCTGCTTCTACTTCTACTTCTACTTCTACTTCTACTACTACTACTACTACTACTACTACTACTACTAGTACTGCTACTATTCCTACTGCTACTCCTACTCCTACTCCTACTACTGCACTGCTACTGCTATTGCTACTGCTGCTACTACTATTACTTGCCTAAAGAAAGTGGGAGGAAAAAATTGGATGATATGATATACTAATTTACGTATCTAAGAAGTACTATCCAGGCATGGATCACATATCCCAAGCCGGAAAATCAACTCAAAACTGCCGGCTGGGAGGGGATATGTTAGTTCCCAGGAAATATATCTCTTACTAAAACATGGAAACTCTAAAAATGATAGTTTGGAAGAGGATTATTCTTTCAATAATGGGGATTTTTGGTGTCCATGCTAGTTTTGAAAATCCAGAACGTGTTTTGTTGGACTGTGAAGTTTCTCGAAAGTTCTCGAGGTGAACCCCCAGGATTTTTGGAGCCTTTTTCCAAGGTGATGAGCCATTTGAAGGCTGCTTCATCTGGGTGAATTGATAAGTTGTGATTGAACGAATGGACTTACTGAATAGATGTTGTTTTTTAAATCATGATTTCAACAACTTTGCAAATTGGCGATCCAATTTTCCCAAAGTTCATAGTGTCGCGGATGTTCAGGTTTTGTTTGCTCGAATCTCATTCCCCGAAAGTAATGGTTTGCCCGTGAAAATAGGCCATCCTGGAAGGAAATTGCATTTTCTAACTGTTGATTTTCAAGGGCAAACTGTTAGTTTCAGGGAGGGTTCGACTCGCACCGTTTCAGGGAGGGTTCGACTTGCACCAGCGAGTCGGAGGTTTTTTTTGAAGGGCACTGCTTGTTGTCTATTCAAAGAGTGTCGTGAGAAAACTGATTTTCAAATAACAAATTGCATGGAACCAACTTGATAATCATTTTGGACGCTGAAGTTTCATATCACCAAATTTCCATTTGATACAGGAACTTTATTGGACACATTAACTTTCCATATTATTGGATCACCAAACATTTCAGGTACCTAAAATGGAGGTTATCACCTATATAAGCTGTATGTAAGGGGCTATGTAAGGGAAGCGCCACCCACAAAATAAACATAGAAGGTTCAGTACCTCCATTTTTGGTACCTGAAACTTTTAGTGATTGGATACATGTGACACATCACTGAAATTTCCATCCATTTCGGTGGTCACGAACCAGGATGCGACTTCCAAGTTTCTTCCTGTTGAGGCGCCGACAGGGCTTTTGATTCATTTTTCCCAAATGATATGAAAACATGGGCTATTTCAATAGAACTTTTAATTGAAGTGATACCCCCCCGAAAACTAACATGACTGGCTGGAAAATCCACCATTGAATGAAGATGTATTTCCTGTTGGAAATGGGGATTTTCCAGCCAGTCATGTTAGTGAACTCAGGGGTGTAAAAGGAGGGGTGAAATTGACCCCCCAAGCCCCAAAACAAAAACACGGAATGTAGTTGGACCTCGCTGAGGGGATTTTGGGCCGTGGTGTGTTGGTTGTTGAAAAGCAGGTTTACACAAGGCGGGCCCAAACGATCGTTATAAAATGGGGAGAAATAACCCCACTTGTACAAGAAGAGGCCCCCCCGGGCCGTTGTAAGGTAGGGAAATAACCCCAGCAAACCCTATGAAAAACCATGGCTGTAAATGGGTTTTCCCACTAGGGATTTTCATCCACGAAAATAGTAGGTTTCAGGGGCCCCATCTTGTAGGAGTTATAGCACTATATATGAATTTATAACAATAGGGCCCCACCTTGTAGAGTCCCAAATGGTCATTTAGAATTCCACATTATGCATCGAACACTTCAAGAAGTACTAACCAATATATTGATAAACAAAAACGTTTCGAGATAAAAGCAAAAAAATAAACACATGTTTTTTTAAGCACAAAAATACCCAAAATTAATTTCAACTCATTACTTGTGTTCCCTGGTTCGCCCTTGAAAATCAATCGTTGGAAGATGAATTTCCTTTTGGGAAACCCTATTTTCGTGGGCTATGTTAGTTTTAGGGAGTGCACTTTCTTTTTCAAAATGGCGGCGTGCGGACTTCCAGGTTATGTGATACCAAGGGGGGGCAAACAGCACTCCCAGACACGATTTTGCTAGGACATGGCTGGGGATTTTACACCCTGGAAGATTAACATGGAAAGTACTGTACAAATCACCCATTTTGAAAGGAACATTATATTCCAAACCTCTATGATTATGTTCCATGCTAATCTTCCAGGGTGTAGATCGAATTTTCGTACAAAATTGCTGACACTTTTTATATAGAAATCCCAACTTCCATGTGATTTTTTATCCCTTGGAGGTCACGAAAAAACCTCACAAAAATACCATCCCCAAAAATGAAGGTCACTTTTAAGCTCGCAGACATTCCAACGAAGTGAAGTTTGGAGGTCCCTCAAAAAGGAAACCAAGAGATCAAACCCCCAAACTCGGATTTGAGTTTTTTTGTCGGTGATTTTTTACGGATAAAAACAATCCCACGGGATGAAAATCACGATGAAAAACCAAGCATTTACGGGGAATATGTTTGGATGTTGATTCCAAGCACCAACATTCGCAACTCTTAGCAAAGCTTTGGGGGGGATTTCCAGGTTAGCAGCAGCCTTGCCAGAGGATGATACACTGGAGGTGTGGAGTTTTTGTCACTCGTGGTTTGTTGGTTTGTTTTTGAACAAGGAAGGTTCCCAAGAAAGCTCTTCCCCAACAAAAAGTATTGCATAAAAAATGTATCATGTTGGAAATTGGTGGGATTTGAGGGAGAGTTGCACAAAAACCATGAGAGGCGCAATGTATAGCTGTATTCATTGAAGGTAGTTTACTAATTCAAATCACCCCCCACGAAATGATGGAAGTATTGGAAGTTGACAAAATACTATGATGTTCATCCAAATTGATGGGATTCATTTACTTCCATGGTGAGAAATCATTTTTGACATTTGGATTTATTCTTGGCGATTGCCGAACAGTCTTGTCCATCTTGTCCTATTCAAAAAAAGGTAGAGAAAGTTGGGGGGTGTTACGAGGCAAAGTGGTGAAGAATAGCACTCTACTTTGTCCCTTACATTTTTGTTCACACATGTAAGGTAAAAATACAGTAAGGCAAAAAGAAAATCTGATTATCAAGGTTCAACAAATGTTACTTTCAAATGGTACATCTAAATGTGGTGAATTTGACTGCTTTTTTCATACATTATTTCCACAAAGAGAGCAAGATGGGCCCGAAAACTAAGATGACTAGCTGGAAAATCACCATTTTCAATTAAAAAAACATCTTCAATCCGGGTTGTTTTTCCAGCCAGTCATTCGTTAGTTTTCATGGGTGTGAGCGACAAAACCCTTCAAGTTTTGAAATGGAAGCCAAGAGCTGAAAACGTGTTTGTCCCCAAAGGAAAACCTCCAGGATTTTTTTTGTTGCTTGCCTTGTGATTGTTAGCTTGACAAAAAAGCGGTGTTTTTCTTGGGCTCCTTTACATTTTTGGCGTTTTTTTTTTACATAAGATGAGCTTTCTTCAACTTCCACGGCTGGGATGATTGGAAAATATATCAAAAGGAGTGTACAAGGTGGGCCCCGGATCCAGTTACAAATGGAAGGGTTGTTTGCACCCCAGGCCGTGTATAAGGCCATTTACAGGGGTTATCACCATCACATATATGACTGAGATTGTTTTACTAGTCATAGACCATATAGTGAGTGTAATGTTAGGGACACATCAAATCGATAAGTTATAACTTATAACCCCATTTACAACTAGTAGGGCCCACCTTATACCAACCATCAAAGCGATTTTCGTTTTTTTCCCAGGAATGTTGGCTGGATGATCCGTTAGGCAGTCAGGGTCCATGGGCCCAAGCGTGTTGCAGGCCCAAAGGGGTTGGTTGGTTGGTTGGTTGGTTGGTGACCAAAAGGTCATTTTGGAGTGATCAGTCTTTGGGTTGGCTGGTGTAGTAGATGTTCCTGGAACCCCAAGGCCAACCATGTATACATGGATGTTGAAAAATTGGAAGATTCCAAATTTCACCAAACATCCGTTTATAAATGGTTGGCCTTGGGGTTCCAGGTTTTTGTTATAAGGCTTGAGTAAAAAAAAACATAGAGAGAAACTTGAGGCAAGAAACAACATTCTATTGGGGTCCATAGGGGTCCAAAGGTGCCAATAGGACCTTCTAAACGAACCATCTGGTGACTTAGCATCGAACTAGGAGTGCTGAAGAATTTCAGGTTACCAGGTTCTTCAACGTGCCCGACCTTTTTTCGGGGCTGAAAACGTGACCTCCATTTGGGGGCAATCAAAAGGTCACTTTGAAGAAGCTGGTAGGTGGTGCTTTCATTTTTGGGGAAATGATCCAATTTGACTAATACTTTTCAAATGGGTTGAAACCACCAACTAGTCATGGAATCCACTGGTTCAAGCCCATTTGCTCCATGTATGGTATGTTTACCTACATTTAAATGGCTTAAATCTATGGAGCATCTCGGAAAAAAGATTCAATCATAATATGATCCCCCGATGAATATCAACCTCCCCCCATCTTTTTGAAATCGAAAATCGTCGCATGAACCAGTCAGCGGTTGCCAGTACTGTAGGCTAGGTGGTGGTGTTCATTCACTTTTTGTGGATTTTGGACCCGGACGGATTGGGGGAAGATCTACTTTGCCGAAAAATTAACGGCTGGAACCTGAAAAAGGCCCCTTTCAAAAAGGAAAAACATTTACAAATCACCAACAATTTGTGGGTTCCATCTTAGTTTTTGGGGGGTGTAGTTTGACGAGCATGTTTGTGACACGGGTTGGGGGCGCAAAAAGCCCACCGGTTCCATGGCGGAGTCTGATGGCTTGCAATGATGATATCTATAAGCTGCATTTTACCCCCTAGAAAACCAACGGCGGTTCCACCCAAAGTCATCAAGGTTCAGTTGCAGATGATTTTCCCTTTCAAAACAGGTGATGTTCCTTCAGGTGAACCATCCAGGAAAATCTGGCAGGGTGTAATGTAAATATATCCAGGTTTCCATCCAGGAAAATCTTCCAGGGTGTTTCATGTATCCTCCAGGCCCAAACCCTGCGGACAAGCGATGTGTTGGATACCTCCTACCTTTACCTACGAGCCCGGAGGCCTATCCCACCAAAATCACCAATAATTTTTTTCAGGTATATACCTAAAAATAGGGGAATCCAGAACCTTATAGCCGGCTATTTTTTTAGGTATCTGAAATGTTTGGTGAATCCATGCTGTTAGATGAAATCCGGCTAACCAACGTTTGGATGTAAAAAAACCCATCGTAAATATGGGATAAACTACCTTTCCCTCAACCCAGTTCTCCGGAGTTGTGAACCATCAACAGTGTCATGCCAAACAGGGTGACTTTTTGGGTCAACAAAGAATATTCCCTTGGTTTGTTCGAGGAGTTGCCTTGTGATTGAAACCTTACAGATTTTTGTCGCGGCCGAAAGATGACTTTGGTTTTGTAAAGCTATTGGATCATGAAGTGCAGAGTGATGCAGGTCGAGTTTCCAGAGGTAATTCCTGTGTTGAGTTTTTCAGGACCTGCGGAGAAAAACTTGCACTTTCCAATTTTTTATTACCTACACTCCCTGAAACTAACATAGCACCTGAAAATAGGTCATCCCAAAAGGAAACGATCGTATTCCAATCATCCATTTTCAAGTGCGAACTGTTAGTTTCAGGGAGGGTACATCAATTTTTTGCAGACGTCATCTTGTGAGATGACTGAAAGGACACAAGTTTTTCTGGTTCACTTTTGTCTTGTTGAACAACCCAGCTTACTATTGGCGATAGCTTTTTGAACATGGCTTGCAACCTTCCAAAATTCCTGGTTCAAAGTGGAAAAAAATATCATCACTGTCTTACTATCTGGGTCTGGGACCTAAAAATTACCCCCTCATGGAATCAACTGTAAAAACTGTTTCTTGGCATAGAAAGAGTTCCCTAAGTCAAGTCAAGTGAATTTGACATCTTGCTTGTACCCTGGAAGTCAAGGAAATGACCATTAAATCCGAATAGTTGTTTGTCAACACTTCCCAAACAATGATTCTTGACGGTATTTAGTCCTTCAAAAAATAGTCGACTTGGACTTCCAGGGTGTATTTGTGTGTTTTTTTTTCTCGAGGTCAAACTGTATGGGAATTTCCGAATTTGTTGATGCCTTTTTCAAAGCATGTAGCTGTCATTCGAGATCCCATTCGACCCTCCCCCAAATACATAACCTTTAATTAATGGGCCTAATATAAGGATTAGATTTTGGCGGAAAAAACTTGGCATAATGAAAGTCAATTCTATCAGAAGAAAAATAATCTATCATTATTTTCGAGTCTTAGACTTGCGCGAACATCTGTATGAAGAAAATAATCTATAGAATTGTCCAAGTATTTGGAGTTACTGTTGATGGAAGAAATCCTGCACCAGTTGGTAGGTAGTTTATCCCCTTATTTACAAGGTTTTATTCATCGCAGGTGGTGCAGGATTTCTTCCATCAACAGTAGTATTTGGGAATGATCAGAATGGCCAGTAGATATCAAGTTTTATGACTAGGTGGTCGTTTCAATTTTTTTGAAATTTGTATATCTCTATTTGGGGAAGGTCTGCAATCTTACCATATGACTACATGCTGGTTTCAAATATTTTTTCATTTTTATCTCTATTTGGGGAAGATCTATGATTATCCCAAATGTTTTCAGCTGGGGTTGGAAACACCAAATGAACTTTGGAGACATTGTACTATGGGACTTACTTAGGATCAATAGTTTGCTAGGCCGCTGATTTACTCCCAATAAGTGGGTTATATCAATGTGTTGTAGAAATGGGTTACTGTAAGTGGGTGAAATAATGCGAGTGACTTTGATCACCATTCATCCTAAGGTTTTGGGATCAGGACATTCAATCACTGTAATGGTTTAAGGCTTAGTGGTTTTGGGACAGATGTGCTGACGGCAATCTTAGACCTTTTCATCGGAGCACAATTCTCAACTGCCCAAAAACCAGCAGAGCAAAACTTTTCGCAAGACAACTTTCTCCAATTTCTTTGGACGATTTTTCCGGAAGCTTTACACTCCCTGAAATTACCATAGCATCTGCCAGGAAGCCATCCCCTAAAGGAAACGAATCTTTCCAACGATCCATTTGCAGGTGCGTTTGCCGTTAGTTTCGGGAGGGTACTTACTGTAGTACTTAGTGCACCCATGGCTTTTCCGGTGGAAAATTCAAATCGCCAGAAATTTCCAGATCGCCAAGTTCCCACGGAGTCGTCGTCGATTCGCTGATTTTTTTTCGGTGGGGCAAAGCACACGAAGTCGAAAATCCCCCGAGGTTTTGCTGTGGGTGACCTCAGCAACAAACCCGAGATGGGCGGAGTTTTGTGCCCTGTGAGTTGTGATGTACACCCCTGAAAAGTGAAAACTAGCAGCAAAAGTACCTGAAAATGGATGGTTGGAGTAACCCTTTTGGGATGTCGTATTTTCGGGGGTTATGTTCGCTTTAGGGAGTGTACCTTCCGGTATCAACTAACATGGCGAACATCAGCACTTTTAAGAGGAGATACAGTTACATCTTCATTCATGCTTGGAATTTTCCATTGTCATGTTCGTTTTCACGGGTGTAACATATTACTTGGAATGAGCTGTGATGCTACTGTATTACATACATATATAGATGGAGATAGAGAGAGAGTAGAATTTTATATGGGTATAGCCTGCTACGTACCTCTTCCTAATTACAGTCCAAAAGTTAAAAGAACCCTGTGTTATTGGGGGAGCTGTGGACCCAGAGATGGTGTATTTTCCTACTAAATGAGGAGCTAAAGAACACCAGAATCCTCAAAATCACTAGGTAGGTGAATGTTTACGATTCAATACAACAAATGTGATCTAAAGGAGCTACATTATATACACACCCTTGGAATTTTGAGGTACCAAAGATGATTGCTTTGGAAAAGCTTCCATTGACAAGTTGGAATTTCACGGGTGTAAAAAAATAGCTTGCCACCTGTTTCGCTCTGACCCCTTTTTTAACCCAGATTCTCACACCCCTGAAGATTAGCGGCTGGAAGCCCTAAAAATCACCCACTTGAAATCCGAAAAAAAATCATCTTCAAACCACACCTCCATGACTTTGGGGTTTCCAGCAACCTTGCCCTCCCTGAAACTAACGGCCAGTTCGCCACGGAAAATGGATAATTGAAAGACAAGGTGGTGGTTTCAAATATTTTTTATTTTCACCCCTACCTGGGGAATGATCCAATTTGACTAATATTTTTCAAGTGGGTTGAAACCATCAACTAGCTTTCTTTTTGGGTTTCGGCTTTTTTTCAGAGGCGAACTTGCTGTTTTCGTTTCAGGGAGTTTCCAGTTTCCGGGGGCCCAAGCCGAAAGAAAAGTCGAACACAGAAGCTCCTCCGGATTGCTAAACGCGGAAGTAGCAGATTCTGCCGCCTAAACCCATAACGGTTTTTGTATGGAGTGATATATCACCCCTATAAATCGCCTCATAAATTGGGGTGAAATATCACCCTACCTGGCAGGGTTTTACATAACTCCTCAGAAAACTGGTTTTTGGGCCCAGGTTGAAGAAATCATACTGCCATACTGACATGCGTTGGATCCACCCCCCCCCCCGGGCCCCAGGATTCCATTCACAGATGAAGGTTAGGATTTCGTGGTGGTGACTCTTGCTGGCTTGGGGGGGATCCCCCGATCCAAGACATACTGACATATTTAGCCACTTCGAGAAAAAGGGGGGAATTGAACAAATTCATCACGTATTTTTTTGGAATAATTTGGAATAAGACAAAACTCCAACCAGGATTTGACTGAATTCAGGTGAGTTTGAATGAAAAAAAAGAAGGCCTTGCTACCAATTCCATAGCACCAATCCGCACCCTTTTTAAATGTCAGTTGATGAAAATTGGATTTTTTGGTGGCTTTTTTATTTTAGAAGGATTTCTCAGGGCGTAAATCACCTTCACACGAAGTCCGCAACGTTGCGCGCCCCCCGAGGTGACGTCAATGCTTGTCGACCTTCCGTGACGGAAGAGGCACTCGACACAGCGACCTAGGAGTGTTAAAGGATGGATGTTCTGGAGAGGACAGGAAGTGCAGGGATCAATGGTGAACGGATAAATGGGTCATTTCACCTACTTATAAATGACAAGGTGGTGGTTTCAAATATTTTTTATTTTCACCGCAGACTTGGGGAAATGATCCAATTTGACTAATATTTTTGAGATGGGTTGAAACCACCACCTAGATGAAGTAGATTGGGGTTATAACCCACTGATCCTAATCTTTTAATTCCTAACTTTCTAGGACATCCAACTATTGGGGTCAGAGTGGGAGCTGTTTTTTGTTTCAAACTAGGCTTCTGGGCATCTTTCATCGCGACCATTCACCGCCGGTTGGTCACACCAAATGGTGGTGATTGTAAGAATGCCTTCAAAATGCCCGCCAAAATTCAGGTTTAGAAAACTATAGTAGTTTGCCCAGAGGTTTGATATTGAACCGTTACAAACCCATCATAGATTTGGATGAAGAAGCGAATACATGATTAGACAAATGAATAAATGCTGAAATGATGCAATCATTGAATATGTATACATGCAGACATAGTCATGGATTTTGATAGGGTTGAGTAGAGCACAATTTATTGTCGGTATTTGCTTAGACTGATAGTTCGTTCGACTAAGTGAATCGGGACCTGTAAAAGAATTGATGCCAATCAGAGGATGCACTTGAGCAACGTCAAGAAATTCTGGAGATTTGTGTGAAGAGGAAGGTGACAGAACTGCAGTTCTTGACCCTTTTCTCACATTAAGATCTTGATTTTTGTCGAAATGATTTCATTCAGTCATTGGTTATGTATATTTGTCAAGGGTGCTTGGTAGAGAAATCCTATGTGAATCCTGTTCGCTGATCGCATCATCGGGTTGTTTCACTCCCTCTCCCCCCAACTTTTAGTGGCTTATACAAAGAAAAACTAAGAAAACCCCATGTATTTCATTAGTGTATATGCCAAAGTTGTATATTAGCAGTACTTTCTTTTTTGTGAGTTATATGATATACACATGTACAGTATAACTTTTGTGTCCATTTAGCTAACCCTTGACTTGATCCTAGCTAGCTAACCATCGGAAAAAAAAAGAGATTCATCCCTCTGCAATTTTTCGAGGTCAAGCGGGCTTTGGATTTGGCAGTGGAGGTGTGAAACATACGGATGGATGAAGTCGTCTGAAGGGGACGTCAGGTGGTTTGACGCCAGGTTGATGAAAGTAGTAAGTAGGAGATCTTTTCTTTTTTTTTGTGGGCAAACAAGAAACCTGCCCTCAAAAAATGGTTTGGACGCAGTTTTTTTTTGGTGGTGTTATGTTTTTCTTTTGGGGTGAACATGATGACGTTGAAGTTCACCCAAGAACGAATTTGTTTTTTTCCTTTGGAATTTGAATGTTGTCAGGCGCTTGTTAGACGAAAGAGAAGATTGGAGTGGATCTTGTTTAAATCTCTGTTTCCTCATTTGAACCAATTTTTTTCCCCACCGATGGTGCTGGTTGTGAGTGATGATGGCATCATCATCATCATCATCATCATCATCATCATCATCATCATCATCATCATCATCATCATCATCATCATCAGTTGATGAACTTCATCATCAGTTGATGAACTTCATCATCAGTTGATGAACTTCATCTCATCCATTGATGGATTGTTGCCAATTTCCTCTTTTTTGATGGAACTATAAATATGCACATCTGATGTATATTTATATATATACATATGTATGCAGCACAATCAAGCCCTTCATTGATTTTCTGAACCAATGAAACCCCATCCAAAAGCAAAAACAACACCCCTCACAACATGGAGCTGCTTTTTTTAAAACCAATTTTAGCATTTTCTAGCATACTAAAAAACACCAACACCACACAAGAAACTCTCAACCAAAAAGACAACCCCACCCAACAAACAACTGAAAACTGACTTTTGGTAACCTTTCTTTTTTGAATTGAATCATCATTTTCATTAAGATCACCTAAGAAAACGGGACAAAGTGCCGAGAAAAGCTGGACTTTTGCCGCGAAAACGGTCAGTCCTTGCCCAACGTCAATGCCTCGGTATTGGCCTATCGCGCGGCGCCAGAGGCGAAGCACATGGTGCAGGGTGTGTCATTAACTGGCTGGTGCTTAGTGATGAGCAAATGAGCAAAAGGTGGCCATTTTCCTTACTAAATGACGAGCAAAGGGTCGCAACTGGGTGGGGATACTGGCACTTGCCAGTTAAATTACCCAAGTTTTTTTTTGGGATCAAAACCTTGCAAATGTATGGCAGTTTTGAGGGATCTCCATTATAACCGGGCATTGAAGTAATACTGACCCCTGTTTGGTACACCTTTTTTTTAAAGCCAGTTGATCTATACACACAAAATGTGTTGTTTTTTGAAAGTATTTTTTTGTTGACATAGACGTTCATATCCAAGAAGACACAATCAAAACTTGTTTGTGTTTTAAATGCCTTTTGTTGACCTAAACCTCAGAAGACATTTTTTGAAGGATGAATTGATATCATTTTTAAATTCTCGTCTGCCTATGAAGTTTTCCAACCTTTTATTTTTTCCATGGTTTTATATTTTTGGTTGTCTGTCTATTCCAAGGATGAAAAAGGTAGCGGGTTTTCCGGGGCATGGTAGTAGCGGGTCTCCAGAAGAACCTGGATTTGAAACGCAGAAACACGAGGTTCACAAATCCCAGGCTTACCCCGCAAAGGATTTCAAGATCATCAGTTTGAATCCGTCTTCTCTGGCCGGGTTTTTTGGTAAGTTTTTCACGATCAAACGTAAGTACTTGGACGTTTCTCTTTTTGATGAGGTCAAACGTGTGAACATTGAAAAATGTATATGGACAAAACTACTGCACCACTTGGTATTCTATTGGATATATATATATATATGCGGTTTTTAAACATCCCAACTGTACCTTAAGGTCAAAATAGATGGCACACCAATAGGTAGGTTTCAAAAGGGTCAATATAAACCAAGATTACTGTAACAAGGTCCTACCAGTAATCAATCTCCAGGTAGATCAAAGTATTGGTGGTTTATCCCAATGCTACTGTTGATGGTTCAGAAATCCGGCTAACCAGTTGATATGGTAAATATCCTTATTATGTACAGTGTTTCATACAGGTTGATTTCTGAACCATCAACAGTATAGGTGGGGGTTTGCAGCCTAACAAATATGGCCAGTCAACCTACCTCCATGTAAGGTACCCCATGACAAATAAAGCCTTAACTAGGGGTTATTAACCATAGTTGTTCCCTTAATAAGGCCTTATTAAGGATTGATTTCTCATCGGGGGTACCTTACATCGGGGTAGGTTGACCAGCCATTCAAAAGGCTTCAAAAAGGTAAGGACTGTGCCATGTACTTGACTCAATCGAAGCCCGAAAGGCATTCCGAACTATCCTTAAGCTGGACGTGAAACTGTCCGCTAATGATCAGGTGGGGGCCCCCAAAAAAGGTAGCCTGGTTGGTTATTTCTCCAGGAAACGAGAATGAATAACATATCCTACCTTAGGAAAAGGAAACACATCGATTCAAAAATGACTTGGTAGGGGGATATGTTAGTTCCCAGGAGGGTAGGTTATTTTAGGTGTTTATACTTCTGTCTGGTGATAGGGATTTTGATACCCTACGGGAATCACTTTTTTAAAAAACGGGCTCAAGTGACTTGCTTCATGAGTTTTTTGTTTACATCCTTCAGGGTTTGCGATGAATGTCTCCAAGTCTAATTGTGGGGTGGGTGGGTGCTATACTGATCCTAAAAGGAGCTTACATGGTTTTTCAAAGGAACATTTTTTGGTGATGTTTCATCAGGAGGACTTGCAGATAGTAAGTTACCAGTCCTTGGTCCAGCAGGCTTCTTTTGACTTGGATGCAGTTGTGTCAAGGGGGTCAGGGCACAAACGAAATTGCCCCAAATCTAGTTATAAATGGAGTTATAGCCCCTATAAATGGCCTTAGAAATGGGTAACTGGGGTAGTTATAACCCTACCTATAGAAGCTATAACCCCAATTGCTAACTGGTAGGGGCCCACCTCGCAGTGAAGGGTGAATTTTTCCACCAAAATGTTGGCTGGCTGACCAGAGTGATTTTTATTTCATGACGATTTTTCCTTGTGATGGAGTTCCCATGTTCCAATCCTAAACTAGGTGGTGGTTTCAATTTTTTTCTAATTTTCACCCCGATCCTTGGGGAAATGATCCAATTTGACTTATATTTTTCAAATGGGTTGAAACCACCAACTAGTAAAAGGGAGTTTGCGGTCCCTGAAACTAGCAGCTTGCCACCAATGTTCAGGGGCGAACTGGCTGCTGGCTGTTAGTTTCAGGGGTAGGTAGATATTCTCTCTGGCCACCAACCTGCGCGCATTTCAGCTTGCTGATTTTTTGCCATTTTTTCATGTGTGGATGGATACACCCCCTAAAGTTTAACAGCTTGCCCCTGAAAAATGGTCGTTGGAATCCGGCTTCGTATTGGGATCCGGTAACTTTTCAGGGGGTGAACTGTTCAACTTCGGGGGGTATTCTTGGGATGTAGAACTCAGACTTGTTCTTAATAAAATTCCAGATTTTCGCCTTTTCCTAGCCAAACTTGGGGGCAGGGTGGTTCTTTAGGAGTTTCACTTTTGACACCTTTTTCTTTAAGAAACAATAAATGATTTCAATGTGAACAAATTGACCTCTGAGTCTCCCAAAACCAATTTGGTCCTTTTCTCATTTCATTGGAAGATTTTATCAAAAAAGTCTTTCAATGCCATGCTTACCAGCACCCCAACAACAAAAGACATCTGCAAGCTGCTGTGAGCTTTTGAGCAGTGATGCTGTATTTTTCGAGGATGAAATACCACCCACTTACATTTGGGCATTTTTTAATAAGCCATGAAATCAAAGGATCCCCTCATGAACCAATCGAACGAGGCCTGCACCTGTGCGGTGGCCTATGCTGTGGCGGCCTTGCTCTGGTATTCGGAGCAAAGCTCGAAGTTGAAAAGACTTCAGCCGAGGCGGTGCTGTTGTGGTCAATGGTTGGTTGGTTAGTTGTTTGCCAACGGATTTTTTCTTTGTTCTTGTTTTTTTTCCTATGGTTTATTTACAGTGTCTTAGATGATCAGTTAGTTTCTATTTGAGTATCTTAGATTTTTTCTTTTTTGGTGCTTTTTTCCTATGGTTTTTACATATATGTCTTGAACATCTTAGATGATCCAATTATCACACCTACAAATCCCAAAAATCATTGTTGGCTTGTAAATTTCATGGGGATTTTTTGTTGCTCAACAGGTCATATTATTTTCAAGCTCTGAACGTTTTCGATGTCACGAAAACCTGGGTAAACCAATGGGATTGGCGGGGAAAAATCACCAACACCAACTAGATGAAAAACATTCCCACCAAAAAATTTGGATCTACATTCCATTTGGATACATATATGTATATATGTATCACCTACCACCTATTCATTTGGATCTACATTCCATCATTCCCTCGTCCATCCATTTCATTCAGCTTTCTGGAGGTGGTTTGTGGATGGCATTGATTGGATCAATTTGTTGAAAGATGGTTGGGGAGCTCTCTTTGGATGGCTGGATCGTATCGGACCATCCGAAGAACCCATTGCCGGAGGCAACGGGGGGGAAGGGAAGAAGATCAATCATGGCTTCCTGCTCAGATGCTGGTGGATGTGACGATGGGGGTAGATCTTTAGTTTCAGGAACTCACTCACCCAGATATCAAATCTCAGTATGATTTTTCTGTTTCTAAAAACTTGTTTTTTTTCTCACTCCCTGCAGTTTTGTAGAGGTTTTTCCACTGACAAAGCCTTGTGCGGATACTCTTAGAAGATAACATATTTACACTCCCCGAGACTAACAGTTCGCGATTGAAAATAGGTCTTTTGCCCCAAAAAGGGAAATGAATCATCTGAACCAACCATTGATTTTTCAGGGGTAAACTCACTCCCTCCCTCCCTCGCTGGAAAACCTCCTTTCAGGGTCCGGGGAAAAATTTCCGGCCACACTTCCCAAGGGAAACACACACCTTTTAAAAGTTGAGGAAACCAACCAAGAACCAACCAAGCCACCAAAAAACCCCCACGGCGCCATCACCACCAAAAAGCAGCCAGCAGTTTTTCCATGCCTGGAGGCCATTTTGCTTCGGATGACCAACCCTTGGAGGCGGAGTCCGGTGACATCACCCGCTATGGTGGTTTAGCAAAGGGAAACCGTCCATGACTATCCATGGGGTTGTTTTTTTTTTCTAGCTTTTTTTTTTGTCATGAAAAACATATCTATGTGTACAGAATGTGTTTTATACATCATATATATATATATATTATATACATTATATAATATATATATATATATATCCATCTTGCCACATGCATGGCACATTTTTACCACAGGAACACCGTTGTTTCAACGTCACAGGATGATTTGGAACAGCGACGCGTGGATTTGATCGCCGCCGTGATGGCGGAACAAGCCAAGGCCCCGGGGATGATCTGATGGAAATCCTGCAGCACTGCGCCACCGTTTGGATGTACAAAACCCTTGTAAATACACCATGGTCAAAGTACATGGCACAGTCCCCAAAAGGTAGGTTAATATAGGGCTTATATAAACCAATACATGGTAACTGTGCCATCTACTTTTACCCTGGTGTAATGGGATAAACTACCTTTCCCTCAACTGGTAAGTTGATCCCGGATTTCTGGTTGCCATCAACAGTATTGCCGGGATGCATTTTTCCTGCTAAATGAGGAGCGATTCAGAACTCCAGAATCCTCAAAATCACAGATGAATCAAACTGCTGGACCTTCCTTGAAAATTAATCGCTGGACACCAAAAATCCCTTAATCGTTGAAGCGGCATTTGCTTTTATCTTCCAAAGCATCGTCTTTTTTAGGGCTCGTCCTTTTGTATGTTTTTTTTGGAGTGTACTAAAAACCAAGATACTATTAGTATGTATGTTGAACTAGCTTTTTTTTTTTGAGGAGTTTGCAGTTTTTTTGGTTCAAATCATTGGATTATTGGAGGGTCTTTCGATCATTTCCAGCATGGATAGTGTTGATGCTTCAGAAATTGAGGCGATTTTACACACGCAGTTGAGGGCTCTTTTCAAGAATCTTCTATCTCAAGCGGTGAATGCCGGCGTTTCTGAGCCATCAAAACGGTGCTTCCCTACCAAAAATGAAGGGAAAACCAGCTTTTGCGTTAGCCTCACTGGAAGTGGTAGTTTGTAAGCATGGTGTGACTTCAGTTTTGTTGGGTCATTCCAGCTTTAAATTACATTTTCTTTATTCCAGCTTCAAGTTATTGAATCATTTCCCATAGGATCCACGGGACTATATAGTATATTTACCTACATGAATTGTTGTTTTGTTGATGGTTTTCATGTAGGATCCAAGACTCTCCATGGAACTAACATACCACCTTAGGAAACATACCTTTGCTGGGGATATGTTGGGAACCCCAGAAGGGGATACCAGTCCCATGGATTCCCGTGATTTATGGGACTGGTCAACCAACCCCCCCCTTAAGTGTACCCCCACCAGAAATAAAGCCTTGTTAACCATTGCTTTCCCTTAATAAGGCCTTATCAAACTCTAAGGTTGTTTCAACACACCTTTGGAACACACCCCTAAACCATTACCAACAGGCTATAAAGGGATTCCTTTCATAGTTGGCTATGGGGATTGCCTGGGGTCTGCTGTAGGGGTGTGAACCCTATTTCTGGGAGGGGTTCGTAAGGGGGGGTTGGTTGACTAGCAGTAGCCGTAATGGGTTTGACTTAGCCGGCACCTCATGGCTTCTTCGACAACAGCCGACCATCCATCAGGCACGAGAGATCCTGAAATCTTTGGATAGCCAAGGTGCTTCTTCTTGTTGTTGCTGTTGTTGTTGTTGATGATGATGATGATGTTGTTGTTGTTGATGATGATGATGATGATGATGATGATGATGATGATGATGTGGTTGATCCAATGTTGTTTTTTTTTGTGATTGTGATTCAGCTTCGGAATCAACAGTTCGGGTCCGGGTTGGTTTCAGGCGCTTTTTCTCAGAAGGACATAGTATTCCAACCGGGTTGATAAGGGAGATAGTGCAAGCTTGCGGGTTCTGCAAATTCGATCGTTTGATTGGCAAATTCGCACCATGATTTTGGAGATTTTGCCAAGGGATTTTGGAGTTGATTTGGTTGATTCTGGAGGATTGGAAATCCTGACACTTTTCTCCGACGTTTCGGAGAAATTCCTGTCAAAGTGTTGCAAACAACTACTCCACTTCTTCGTGCGTTTTTTCATCCTTAGAAAAAGGGTTGGCCTTTGCCTTTTTTTTGGCGTTCATGAGCGAAAAAAGGGGTGGTCACCAAAAAGACTTTGTATTTTTTCGCCTTTAAAAAAACACTTTCCCAGATGATCCCCCTTGTGATCTGTTTGATTATCGTTGGAGGTCACCAACAATCATTGAAAGGGTCACTTAACCATCCTCAAAAGGTAGAATTGTCAGGTCCCCGTTTTTTCCTCCAAAAAAGAAAACTAGGTGGTGGTTTCAAAGATTCAAAGATTTTTATCCCCCTACCTTGGGGTTTCATGATACCAAACTTGACGGATGCGCATATCTTTTTCAAATGGGTGGAGAAAACTCCCCCCCACTTAGAAGACCGTTCGGACCATCGGATCCGCTGAACGTCGCCTGTCGCCGTGGCAGTTGACATCCAAGACTTTCTGACGGTACTTCGGAAGCAGGGCGTCTTCCGACGGGTTGGGGAGCTTGGCGGCTTTTTTTTGAGAAAAAAGGGGTGGATGGATGGGAGAGTTCAAGGTGGCCCCCGATTTTTGGTGTTGGGGAATGACATATGGGTGTTTCCAAAAATAAGGGTACCCCAAAATGGATGGTTTATAATGGAAAACCCTATTAAAATGGATGATTTGGGGGTACCACTATTTTCGGAAGCATCCATATGATTCGTACCATGTATCTGTTGAAACGGGCTATGTTTTGACTCATGGTGTTTCTGTTTCAAGATTGGAGTTACATGCAGAGAAAGGGGTGAGTGTAGTTTTTTTGAGGAAACTGATTCTGACCCGCAACTACAAGATGGGCCCCTACTATAAATGGAGTTATGGGGCCCCCTATATATATATGGCCTTCTAAGTGGGTAACTGGGGTTATTTCACCCCTATAAATGGAGTTAAAACCATACTTACAAGTGGTAGGGACCCACTTTGCAGAGCCAAAAAAAACCTCCTGACGAAATGGATTCACAACACAAAACGTTAGACAAAATGGGCCCAGGTTTGGCATTCTGTTGGTGCTGATCTCACATGGCGTAAACATGTCCCTGGTCTGCAAGACACATCGGATGGGGGATTCGGGTTGGTGTCGCTTGGGGGGAAGGGGGGAAGGGGGGGAAGGGATCTGCTTTCATGGTGACTTATGATTGTATACAGTATACATACATGTATATATGGAAGCGATGATCTATGCTAATCTATATATAGATATAAAGCTATCCGTCAGTTTGACAACAGCTGCTTTTCCAGATGAGTGTTTTCCCAAGAGTATATTATTATTTTTGTTCCTCGCAACGACGCCAAAAACATTCGGCTGTGTGGCGAATCAGGTGAGATAGATGGATCATCTTTCATTTAGAATTTAGATGCCTTTGTTGCCATCTTATCTGAAGAATGCAAAAAACCGTGGCATGTTGGGGTCTTATTAGTGGATTATACTACCCTTGGTTATTGATAGACATTGTAGTCCATTTTGAAATTTTCTGTTTGTTTTGCTCATCATGACTCTGATGACTTTCTGATCCCGTTGCCAACTTGTCCAAGTCAAGCATAATAAATTGGATCCACCCCACCACTTGGAGGATCATCCCATTTAGTAAGTGGTTATTAACCATGGTGATCATAAGTTCCCTAAAGATCGGGTTGTTCCCCTTCCAAATGGCCTTTTCATGGCTTATAAATGGTGGTGATCCTAACCACGTATCCAAGTCCGACAGGATGATCCTCCAAGCACCCAGGATGAAACAGTTGCACAATTGAGTCCGTTTAGGGACCAATATCATGTAACCTTTGTGGTGACGAGCCAGCATCCTTGGTGGGGTGATTTAGAAAGGTAGGAGAAATATAGTCCCTGGAAATGAACGGCTCTGCCACCGGCCCCTCCCTGTTATAAAATGTTGCAGGTTTTTTAGTCAACAAAAAGCATACCTTGGGGCCCAGGGCCTAGGCCCGCCCCCAAAATCAACCACGGTTTCGTTGATTTTTCTTTTGGGGTAAGTATATAATTTCATCAGCCCAGGGCCAGACCTGTGTGGCATCTTTAATGGGAAATGAAGATCCTGGAAGGTGTGGCGGTGGGGAATAAGGGGCTGAAGATACATGGCAAGTCAACCTACCCATCCAATTAACGTACCTCCACCTAGAAATCGCCGGCCTTAAGAGCTTCTTGACCATTGGTTTCCATTAAGGCCGGCTATTAGACCCTTATTTTATTTCTGAGGGGGGTACTGGCATGATATAAATTGATACATGGGAATTGTGCCATCTACTTTTGCCCTGTTGTATTGAGTTGCTAGAAACCACGGGTCACGTTGAAAACCAATGGAGTACCAATGACATGAACAGCAAGTTTGCCCCGGAAAATAGGTGCAAATTCCCCGCCAAAGGAAAGGATCATTTTTCCCGCATGCATTTTTCAGGAGATATGTTAGTTTTCGAATGTAGTTTTCGGGGGTGTGAATGAAGAAATTAGTACTATTAAAAGGTTCAAATCTGCCTTAGAAAAAAGGGGAACGATTTACAAAGAATTTGGGTTATAGATGTTATACGGTTTTTCTTCATAAGCATGAATTGAAGGGAGTGAATTAGATAGCAGTTAGAAAATGGACCGTGATGATGTATTTCCCCTTGGGATAGCAGGACAGTTTTTGGCCAACGTTTCTTAAGAGGCGTATATAGTAAGAAACAATTTTCATTAAACAAAAAGAATCGGAGAATTCTATGACACGCGAAGTTCAAACCTTGGGGTGACTGCATTGTTTGGTTTTTTGTCGAAAAAAAAAATGAGTTTTCCCGGAGAAGCTTCGTTCGGGTCTCCTCGAGATGGCCTCCCGCAACGGGCAAGCATGTTGGACAGGATGATAACCTGCACCAATTACATGAGGGGGTAGAATTTTCACTGGAAGATTTTTAGCAACCCAGCTGTTTTGGTCAACTTCGTAGCAAATCAGCAGTTTTTTTGTGACCAGGTTTTAAAAAAAAATATAATTTTTGGCACGAAAAATTAGGGTAGGATCGATTTGATTTGAGAGATCAACTGATCCCAAGACACGCCCATGTTGAACCACTGAACAACTGCAGTCCACTTAGATGTTGCAGGAAGTTAGCAAAAGTGAGTAAGTGGGTTAGTTATAACCCCAATTCATCCCCCATTTATAAGTAGGTTACAACTAACCCATCCGATCACCATTGATCCAAACTTCCTGTCCCGGGACACCCATGCGCAGGTGGAAATGCCAAGGATGGGACTATCACATTGATGCAAACTTTTCTTCCATTTTGCCCAGATACAAGGATTCTCCAGGCACCAGGGGGGGGGTTGGTACTTGGAGGAGCATCCCATTTACAACTATGGTCCTATGGTTAGTACGTCCCCTAATGATCGGGTTGTGGGACCCTTGGAAAGATTGGCCGAACTTCATGGCTTATAGGGCTGATCCTAACCACGTATCCAAGTCCTGGGATGAATTTCAAGTAACCAAAAAAGAGTTGTAATTTGGATTTCACCTCATGATTTCACCTCATCTTCTCGGTTTCTAGGTGCAGTTTTTGCAAAAACAGGGATTCCCTTAAAATTACCCAATTTTGGGGGAATCAAACCAAACACTGCAAATCTATGGTCACTTTTTTTGGGTGAGGGTCCCATTTCTCCCGAAAAAAATCGTGCCGAAAGTTTGGTCGTTGGTATCAAATAATGACCAAGATATTCCTCGTTGGGATGCGAGTTTACCGTGTGACTATTACATTTTCCGTAAGGAAGGAAGTCGTGTGGTGGGATACTTCCTTTTTTTTTGGAACGCGGAAATGTTGCGGGGGGGGGGGGGGGAATAGAACGTTTATTTTTTTGATATCTCGGCTTGAAGCTTTCAAGGGCCTAAAACAACGGGTGTTTTTTTTCCACGGAATTTAGTCACTATCTTTCAAGGATTGTTTCCTTTATGAATCTTGAGGGTTTCAAAAAAAAGACAGATGTCTTTCTTATGGTGTAAATTTTCCTGTTTCCCTTGTAAACTGTTGTGAAAAAAGAACAGGAATCTTTGCGTGTTTTGAGGTCAAGAAATCCCCTGAACAAATTCGTTTCGAATCTATGTCGTCGACAAATCCTGGTGCACATCCAGCCATGATGCTGATTCACACAAAGTTCTGATCATTGAAAAAGATACACCACAGAAAAACATACGCAATTCTGTTGAATTAGGATTGTGTAATTTTGTGCACTTTTTCCATGATGATATCATTTCGATAGACATTTTTTTCATAAATCTGGCAGAGACACCTTTGTTTCCAAACGAGATTTTGTAACCTTGACAAAAAGGTACCTTTGATTTTTGCCTCTATAAAACACCACGAGTGTTTTTGTTGGGTGGTTTGACATCTTGGATGGTGAAAAATCCGATTTTTTGCTGCGAAAAAATTGGGGTGAGGTTTCCAAGGTATGGGGCAGTCGAACGTGGCGGTGTGCGTGCGGGTTGCCTAGGGGGAAGCAAGGCAAGTTGACTTTGCGTGGAAAAAACTTTGAAAAAAAACTATGCCGCCCTGGAAGTTGAACATAGCCCTTGAAAAATTACCATCCGAAAAAAGGAAAGTAGTCTTCTAACCATCATTTTTTCAGGGGCGAACTGTTAAACTTCGGGGGGTGTACCCTTGAAAACTACCCTTGAAAACTTTGTTTGTGAACATCAATCCGTTTGTTTGGATATTTCTTTGGGATACCCTCCATGGGAATAAACAAATATCAAACCAAACGGTAAGTTTGGAAAATCATCATCGACTCAAAGAAGTGCCAGTGCTAAGCTAGGGGATATGTGATCAGATCGTTCCCAGGGTCTGGGGATCACGGCGTGGTTCCACCCAAAGAAATATGAAGGTTTGGTGCTTTTAGATGGTCCTTTTTCGGGATTTCATTTCAGGGGTGATTTGTAGGGGAACCATGTTAATCTACCAGGTTCTATATATTATAGGAATCCTTATACTTGCTAGGGGATTATGTATTACTGTATTATATATTATTATATGGGTGTTTCCGAAAATAGGGGTACCCCAAAATGGATGGTTTATAATGGATGATTTGGGGGTACCCCTATTTTCGGAAACATCCATATATTATGGGGTGATTTTTCAGGTTTCCAGCCGTTAGTTTTCCAGGGCGTAGTCGTTGTGGTTCGTTTCAACAGGAGCCCAGGGATTTTCGTTAAACTATTTGGCAGCCAGTGTGTTATAGCTTGTGGTGATCCCTTTTCCCAGGATTTGCCTTAATTGATTGATTTTTGCTCTTCTTCCGCTCCAAAATTTGTTTGCAACTTGATGCTTTTTTCCGGCATCATTTAAAGCGGGGGGATCAACTGAAGTTTTAGCTCAAAAGGAACACCCCTTCTGAGTGATAACCATGCATAAGATGGGTTCTAGAACCTTGAGATGATATCCAAAAAGATCCACCAGTAGCGCCAGGTGATCATCAATCGTTTGGGATGGGCTGGTGTTTTTCGCAGAATGTGTTTTTTTTGGAGATGGGTATACCTTATACCCTGAACATGTATCTCTTGCATCTTCCTGCCAGGAACAGTGCCCAACACGAAGATTCATAGAAAATCTAATCCCCCAACCAAAAAAACTGTGGATCCTCTTAGTCACTACTGCAAGAAGCTACAATGGCAAGCTTTACCATTTGGTCGAACAATTGACATACCAGTACCAGAAAAATAAACCACGGCTTAACCCAACTTTCCAATGGATATGCTAAAAACACATTTCTCCATTGAACAACTTAGCTTGGGCCCCTCCTGTGGGGGTAGATGGCTTGATGCTAAAGCTGTTGCGGGCCAAGCTCAAGATTCCAAAGGCAAAAATCCCATCTATCCGACAAAACCATTGGAAGGTTTTTTTTGTATATAGATTTTTTTCCGTTGGCTTGCTTTTTTCAAGGGATTTACCTAAAAAAACCCTCCCTGAAAATTAACAAATAGCAAGAAGTCACTGAAATATTGGCTGATTTATAAAGACCCTTCTACATCCACCTACCTTTTTTTAAGGTATCTGTGCTATCCATCCATCTATTTTGACCTTGTACGAACGGTGGACGGGAGGTCTTGGGAGCCCCACGCACGGTGGTGAAGACGTATCCTTCGATTCGTGAACGTGTCCGGCTGGCCTGGGTGGAATCCATGCGTTGGTGGCATTTTGGTGATAAGATGTGGAGGTTGTGGAGGTTGTGTGGAGGTTGTGATGATGAGTGAATTTTGAAGAGTGAATTCTGATGATGATGATGATGATGATGATGATGATGATGATGATGATGATGATGATGATGAGTAAATTTTGACGATGATGGACGAAGAAAAAGTAGAAGAAGAAGAAAAAGAATCATTTTGACGAGTGAATTTTGACTTGTGAATTTTGATCACATTTTCTGAAGTCATGCCATTCCCATCTCGGTTCTCCCCAAAACCCACCTTCACCAAGGTGGTGTCGCAACTGAAGGCAGACACCTTTGTGTATGTCAACACCTGGCCTGTTTGAGGGGGTCAAGGGCTGGAAAACCGTTTTTTTTCTCCTTCCCATCACTGGTGAAAATTGGTGGTTTGGGGCCCATTGGTGGTTTGGATGGGTCCCATCCCCGATAACAAGGATATGATTCAACTACACAAGTTCTTTGATTCTACCCAGAAATCGCTAAAGGTCTCTAGTTCTAACTAGTAACTGCAAGGTGATTTCACTTATCACTTCTTACCTGCTACTCGTTTCACAAAAACTTCGTTTCACCACATTTGGGAAGAAACTTTTCCAGGTCAATGTCCCCAACAGCAAGTCCAGCCGCCAGGTTCCGTTTCCTGGCCTTTTTACGCCCGCCTTGGAAGAAGATTTGAAAGAGTTGGGTGGAGTGGTCCGGGAGACCCAACCGCAAATATCCAGTTATACATATAGAGTTATATATATATATAACCTCCATTTTTTATGGCCGGATATATAAATTGGGTTAAAAACTGGGGGTGGCAAAAAAAACACCCTACGGCCCTAGGAAAACGAATCTGCAAAAAGTACAAGGTGGGCGTCTGGATACCAGTTATAAATGGGGTGGCCTTACAGTATACATGGGTTTCACTGGGGTTGGCCCCTGGGTTTGTTGGGCCCACTGACGGTACGGGTGGTTCGCCACAAAATCGTGTCTCAGCTTAAGGTGACGGCCATGTTGGTCCCTGACGTCAATCGCTCTGTCTTTGAGGTGAGCAGCAGGGATGGTTCAGAAATCTGGCGATCACCACCCGAGATGTATGAAACCCTGTAGATGATGGTGTATGAAAACCATATGAACTGGTTAGCCGCATTTTCGAAGCATCAACAGTAGTTTATCAGTTTGTCCCGTTATTTGCAGGGTGAACTGGGAGATCCCAGGTGGGTTTTTGAAGCCGGATTTCTGAAACCATCAACAGTATGGGAGAAGAAATGGTGATGGGGAATTCAAGTAGTGCAGCAAATACATGGGGAACATTTTTCAGGGATTTCCCTTCTCGTAAAGGAGTGCATATGAAGCTTGGGGCAAAAGGTGTCATATTTCATGACCCCTGTTAACGGTTTGCATCAAAACTCTGGTTTATATAGGGGTGTGTTTCTAAGGTTGTTTCAACACACCTTTGGAACACACAATCCTAAACCTTTGCCAACAGGCTATGTTTGCCGGGATTCGGATTCATAGTTGGTGTTGCCAGGGTGTGTGTTCTGGGGGTGTGCGTGGTAATTGTCTTGCAGTGTTTGTAAGGGTTCAGATCATTTTGGTAGAGGAACGTAGCGGGTTTGACAAGGTCCCCATTCTTCAATAAATAAGGAAATCACATCTTCAAAATCTGTACAGTTTTAAATCACAGATGCTGAATGTATGGTGTATTTATATACCTACATGTATCCCCCGAAAAACGAAGCCAAATGTAGGGAAATAGACCATAAAACTGAGGAATCTAGAAATTTCTTTACACCCCTGAAGTTTAACATGGTTCACCTGAAAATCAACCCTGGAAAAGGGGATTCCTTTTGGAAACCCATCATTTTCAGGTTCCTGGAGTTAAACTTTGGGGGTGTACCAAACCATTGCGGTTTGCTAGGAAGACCAACCAACCGTGTCCCACTTGTTGTGTGGTTCGTAACGTTTGCCAGTCTCGTGTCGTGAGCGAGTTGAAAGACAGCAACTTCTACCTGTCTGGGGCGCTCAAGCGGGAATATTACGACATACAAATCATAGTAGAAACCAATAGGGATTCCTTTTGGAAACCATATTTTTACCTACCTTGAATAGTTGAATCGTTGTTTTCTATGGTAAATTAGGTGGTAAATATACCATATACACCCCCAAAGTTTCACGGCTGGAACCTGAAATTAAATGATGGTTTCTAAGTTCGGAATCCCCCTACCTACCAGGGTTGATTTTCGGGTTCTTGTGATGTTCAACTTCAGGGGTTTCCCCATCGTTTTCCAAATCAACCACTTCATTGCATTGATACCTTGGGGTAAATGCCTCATTAGTTTTTCCTTTTTCAATTGAGACATTTATTTCAACACAAATTGAACTTGACGAGGTCTTCACGCTGACTACTCGATTGCGATTGCTGATGTGCTTTTTCCGCAAATACTGTTGATGGAAGAAATCCCGCATTAAATGTGATACATGAACCCTTCATGAAATTCATGGCATATTCTCCATATCAATTGGTAACACTCGCCTGATTTCTAATCTGTGAACAGCATCTTGATTCATATGGGTGTTTCCAAAAATGGTGGTACCCAACAACCATGGGTTTTCCTACTAAAAATGATAATTTTGGGGTGTTTTGGGGGTACCCCTATTTTTGGCTTTCATATTGAGATTATGGCAAGATAGACTTGAACAACTGATTTCAATCCATCATTCCCTTTGAGAACCCCAAGTTTTACCCTAGAGCATACCCCAAGCATCCCCAAAGCCCCAAATGAAAAAACAGCCTTCAACAAACTATTGGTTGAGGGTCTGGGGTATGTTCTAGGGGGTATCTCGGAAAATTCTTAAAATCATCTTCCTGGCAAGTCTTTGTGACCTTTTTGGGTTGGTTAAGTGACCCAAACTCAAAGGTTAACTGACCTCCAACTAGGGGACAAAAAAGGTCACGAATTGAATCACCAGTTTTTTTTTTCTTTTCGGACCTTAAAGACACTTGCGGCAGAATCCCACCAATTGGTGAGGCTGTACGGATTGGCTAAAGGACCCTGGCGAGCTCCTTTGCATAAACAAATGGGCAGCAGCATGTGGGGATACTCGGTGCAAAGCTCCGTTTCTGGAAGGGGTTCATTAAATGGGAACCCGCCATTCCTTCATTTTTCTGGGTTTTCTCACCCAGATTTTGTAGGGATTACTGTAAGACCTTCGTTAAAAACCCGTGTTTTTTCGGGGTCCCAAAAAATTCGATTACCCTTTTTTTGGAGGGAAATCAAAGAAACAAGCAGCACATGTATGGTAAATTGGAAGAATTTCCTGAAAGTAATCGTGAATGAAGTTCGGGGCCTGGTGTCATATTTCATGACCCCTGTTCTTCTTGAAGGAGTGACAAAAGTTGAAAGTTTTGGAGTCTTTTTTTGGGGTTGGTTGCCATCAATTGAGCCATCAATATCAGGGATAATTTGGAGGGAACTGCTATTTCTTTTGGAGCATCAAGAGACATTTGTGAGTTTTTCAATTCAGTTTGGTGAAGTTGAAGTGGTTTAGACTCCAAAATTTTGGAGCTCAGGTCACTTTAAACAAAAAGTCGATGCTTTCACACACAGTTTCTGTGGGTTCTTTTCGCCATACCAGTCAGGAAAGGTTTAAGGATGGATTTTTGAAGTGAAAGGGTAAGGGAGTTGGTAAAAAGCTGTGTGGATATGTAGCGGCATCCCGGTGGGAAGCAAAACTCCCCTAACATCCTATAGCTGATCACCGTTACTTTTTTGAGCAAAGCACCGCATAGCTCAACAAAAAGGTTTTGTCAGGACAGTTTGGAACCAAAAGACCTGAAATTGACCGTGTAATCTAATGTAACGGTGGAATTTCAAAATGGAAAGTATCTGGTTCCAATCAGAAATATATGTACCTGGACCTTCCAAAGGGTGCCACATGGTTCCTGAACGGTGTCAATTCACCATGTCTTGGGGTTTAATTGACACCCCTTGGAAGGTGCTGGTATATATCTATGTATATATATATATATACAACTATCTCAGGGTGGATTTCCCAGCCATGTGTGATCACTGAAATTGTATTTGCAATGAAGTTCTCCTTGCAACTCAATTGCTGCATCTCACACAGATTTAGTTGGCCCCCTGAAATTTAATATACATAACATAACCCCGAAAATAAGAATTTTATTGATGAAAATAGCGCTTCCAAACCTTTCGCTAGGTGGTGCTTTTGATACATTTTTTATTTTCACCCCGATCCTTGGGGAATTTGATCCAATTTGAGCATAGAAATGGGTTGGAACAAAAACTCACCTTAGCTCGTTGATTTTCCATATCCATTGTTTACACTCCCTGGAACTAACAGCCAGTTCTCCCCTGAAAATTGGATGATTGGAAGACGATCCTTCAGGTGCAAACTTGCTGTTAGTTTTAGGGAAGGTAGGCATGTTACCTAAATGGTGGTTTCACATATTTTTTAAAAAATATGTTCAACCCAAAACCCTGGTGAAATGATCCAATTTGACGTTGCGCATATTTTTCATTCATGGGTTGGGGAAAAACCAGAAAAAACAAGTTACCACCGAGACCTTTTCCATTTTTCTTGTCTCAATTCTGGAAAAAAAATCCAAGTTTTTAACATCTAAATCAGCCAGCACCGGGAAGGTGGGGCTATCATAATCAACATGGCTGCCGAAGGCACGGTGTCTCCCAACGTTGGAGCGTGAACTTGTTGGTTGAGTTCCAAGATTTTGAGGGTACCGTCCTACACCGCTGAAATTTAAAAACGGCTGGGACTCCCAAAAAATCTAGGGCTTATTTTCAGCATCCGCGTGAATTTTCCGGGGTGTCTATTTTTTCCACATATTTTGATTTTATATAACATCAAATTCATTCATGGATGATACATGTTTATCACCAGTAAAATCGTGGATGATACATAGCGAGGTTTTCCTCACTATATAGCTGGTACCTGCACGGAAGGGAGCAAGCTGAATATCCAACATGTCCGAAAATATAGGGAGCCAGCTGAACGAAGCTACCCGGTGACCCCCCCCAGGTTTCATTCTAAGCAAGAACCTTAGTAAGTGTCTCTTTCAAGACATTTGCGGAGCTTTTTGGTGTGTTGCCGGTTGAGTCATTTAGTCATTCAATTTTCAGTGGCTAATCTTAGTTGTAAGGAGTGTACCATTCTTGAAAGCATGCGGTGAAAAGGTACTTTGCAAAGTTTAGGCGTTTTGCTGAATTCCACAAATGGATGTATATATGGATGTAGGGTGTAATGCTGGGATGATAGTTCAGAAATTATCAAAAGGAGCCAGGGACGCACATAAAACCTGTGATATATTGTCACATACTTGGATGTCCCGCCGTTGGAAGTTAGGATCAATGGTGAACGGATCAATGGGTAATTTCACCTACTGACAACTGGAACATATCTAACCTTTGTTCCTAACTTCCGTCCAGGGACATCCAAGGAGGCTATACTATACGTACCCACCGGTTATGTCACGGCATTTCTTCTACTTCTTGCTTTCAGACTTCCATACTTAGAGGTTCAGGATACTTAGTAACTAGTTATATGTAGGTTTATAACCCTAGTTAGGGGACATATAACCCACTTATAGAGGTTATAACCCTGGTTACTATGCACTTACTAAGTATCCTGAACCTCTAAGTACCCAACAGGCCTAACAGACCTGACAGTATGAGCGAAGCATTCTCCCCTTCGTCAACAACATCAGAACTTCCCTTTTACACCCTGGAAATTTAACATAGATACCAAAAATACCCAAAAATGATGGTTTGGAACATGTATCTCCTTTCAAAGATGGTCATGTTGGGTATCTATGGTACATTTCGGGGGTGTATCTCTTTTAGTTTTTTTTTTTTTAACGAAGGGATACATTTTTCACACCATGGTGGCCAGGATGGTAGAGTCCTTCGAGCAACTCGGGCATCAGCAATTTGATTCGAGAGGGGTTTTTTCCTCGCTAACTTTGGGCCCAAAGTCAGCAGTCGTCAAGAAGAAACGATAAGCTATCCAGAAGGGGCTAGAAATCTCAATCCTTATACTGATACTGGATTTCTCTCATCAAAAGAGTCTATTCGTCAAATTTCCGACATTACGAACTTTTGTCTAGCCAGAAGCAAAAGGAGGAGTAGCACCCCAGTCGCAGTAGCACCCCAGTCGCAGCAGTAGCACTAGTAGTACCTCTTTTTGACATGGTTTCTTTCCATATTAAATCAAGTCTGATGTCACCCGAAACGGCCACCCGACTTTCCCATTTTAGAAGATACAAAGGGAGACTGCCAAGTTGCCCCCAACAAAAACCCCCTGCAATCTCATGTTATGGAAGGTGGCGAAACAGTGCAACGTTGCAGTTTTTTTAAAAATTGATAGGTATATTACGATTAGCCACCAACGAGGCAACAACGAGGATGGCCCTATGAGTGGATCGCGGCTTTGGCGAATTGATCAGATGGGAAGCTGGCAGGATTGACATACTGACAGTATGGTTCAGAAATCCGGCGAGAAAACCATCTGGGATGTATAAAACCTTGTAAATGATGGGATAAACTACCAACCTCAACTGGTGCAGGATTTATTCCATCAGCACTATATAGTTCATAATGTCCGACGTTTTTTTCACCAGTTGAGATGGTCAAATTTCGTTGTTTACAGGCTTTTATCTTCATCTCCCAAAATGGGTTTTGGTGGATCCTTTTTATTCCACCATGGTAGAATCCAGCTAAGCAGTTTGATCTTGTACCATAGACAACTCGAAACCTTTGCCATTTTTATCCTGTTGGTCTCTTGGGGAAAAAACACATGTGACAACATCAACAAAAAAGCTTTCCTCATATGAGAGTGTCCCTAATATGAGTGTGTCTCAGGGTTTTTTTCTGTACGCATCTCCCCCCAGCCATGATGGTTTCCAACTTCGGATTTTAATAGCCATTTTCTAGGCTGCTGATTTTCTGGGTGTTTTTTTCCATGTTAAACTCTGGGAGGGTCATTTTTTTTTGGAGGGTCCAATCAAGCTTTAACCAAAATAGTCGAGGTTTCAGAAGTTTCACTTTCTAGAATCCAGGAAGTGAAACGGACTCTAAACGTATTGAAGGAGCCATGAAGAAAGACAAGCAGCCTAAAAAACAAGTTGTTTTTGTTTTGGAGTTTGTTGGCTGTTTTTTTTAAATCTTAACCTTCTATCGAAGAATGCATTTTTTTTGGCTTTCGTTTGCACCCGTTTTTCCGACAATCTCACATTTCTTTTTGTTTGTTTGAAGAACGTCACCCAAAATTCAATCTATAAAATAAAAAAAGGTGACCAAAACAACAACATATGTGACCCAAATTTTCAAAAAAGGTAAAAAAGGTGACCAAAACAACAACATATGTGACCCAAATTTCCAAAAAAGGTCCAAACATTTAGCAGTGTTTTTTTTTGGTTGAGTTCAAAACTTTTTTCCGCCACCGAACAAACTCTCGCCACCTTTCCCGACATGTGACGGTGACGTTTCACTGAGGTCTTTGCTCGTGCCGAAATGTTCTGGGCACAGAAGCATCCACCCATTGAGGCGGAATCCGGAAGGGCAGGGCAGTGCGGACTGGCAGGCGGTTGAGGTGAGGTGGAAGGGAAGACCAGCCCGGGTTTTGGGGGGCCTTAGTTTTTTTTTTAAATGAATGCTTTATATATATTTTTGGGGATGAAATACTACATAGTTATATTTTTTGGGATTATTTCGAAAGCCATGAAATCAGGATCCCGTAGTTTAAGATAGTTTAAGCAAGCAGGATGACTCGTGGTTCATGTCACTATAGATCAATTTTGCTCCAGCTTTTGATTACAGAAAGATCATGAAATATGGGTGGATCTACCCCCCTTTGCCACTGTTCCAGTGGAGGGATTAAAGAAGCAGCTTAAATCTATGCGGAAATTTTTCCATTTAATTTGCCCTTTTTCGAGTGCACTGTTTGGGTTCGTGTCATACTGTTGATGAAAATCCTGTACCACCTGGATGGTATAAAACCCTGAAAATAATGGGTTAAACTACCTGTTGGAAAACAATCCTTTCCTTTTAGGTTTCGGCCTATTTCCAGGGGCTTTTGCTGTTCGTTTTAGGGATATTTTGGGATGCCTCAAGCACGAAACAACTCCCGGTCTGCCAAAACACCTTCACCACTGGCCACCCTGACGAAACCTCCCCCTCCTTCCAAGTTCCGCACTAGGTGGTTTCAAAACAAAAGTCATACACCCTGGAAGATTAACGGCTGGAACCCTACAAATCACCCATTTAGAAAAGGAACATGATCTGAACCAAACCTCCACGAGGACATGTTCCAGCCGTTAATCTTCAGGGGTGTATTTGTGCCTTAATCTTGACTTGCGCATCATGAATTTCTTAGCTGGGTCCACTTCAGCGAACCAAGAAACTAGAAATAGCTACTCACCACAAGAAAAGCCAACATTATTTGTGTATATACATATACAGAGTATATAGATAGATATGTATATACATTTACATACAAAACATATACAGGGTATAAAGAATATACATACATATATGTCATAGATACATTCGTTGTCTTGAGGGGAAAACTGGTTTCGTTTCGTATTTGGCTGCCAACTTTTTTTCCTTTTGGCCAGGTGTTGGATCCCCGTTTCGTGCATATCCCCATGGGCCAGGAGGGGCCGAGTCTGGCAAACCTGAAAGATGGAGGTCAAGATGAGGGAATTATACTGCCCACTTACCTTAAGGTCAAAATAGATGGCTTGCCGATACCAAAAGGTACTGTTGATGGAAGAAATCCTGCACCAGTTGATAGGTAGTTTATCCCATTATTTACAGGGTTTTATACATCCCAGGCGGTGCAGGATTTCTTCCATCAACAGTAGGTTTGTAAAGGGTCCTAAATTCCACCAATTTGTAGGGACGGTTAGCCATGTACTTTTCAATCACTGTATGTGGGGATTATAATAAACCACTATATCATATCCATGAAAAATTATCCGGGACCTTACCAACGGACTCCTAAGTAAGTTACTAGAGCTATGAGATACGCAGGTTTAGGGGTCCGCTCAGTGGGTCCTGTTGGTGATTTCTTAGATTCTAAGGATTCCTATTAAACAACCAGTATTTCATGGAAAGTAAGGCCGGGTTTTTTCGCGGCTCATCTGGAAATTTTGGAAGAAAAGGGGTTGAAAGGACAGGACATTTTGGGACCGACCATCCCCAAACCACCCAAACAGAAATAGTATGATGTTATCGCTCGTTGAACGACACCTCAAGCAAAATATAACGCAAATATGCGTTGTATACTTTTCTTTCTATTTGTTCTTATATTTTAGTGTGAGGGTATACAAATGATGGACTTACCCTTCCTCCAATGGAAACAGAAGCAAGGAACACGATTGGCACGAGCGACATGCGCTGAAGCAGGGGGAAGTTCTCCGCTATGGCAAGTCTGAAAAATGTGGAGAACAGAAGACGATGATCACTGTCGTTCTGGTTGTCGTTGTCGTTGTCGTTGTCGTTGTCGTTGTCGTTGTCGTTGACGTTGTTGTCGTTGTTGTTGTTGTCGTTGTCGTTGTCGTTGTCGTTGTCGTTGTCGTTGTCGTTGTCGTTGTCGTTGTCGTTGTCGTTGTCGTTGTCGTTGTCGTTGTCGTTGTCGTTGTCGTTGTCGTTGTCGTTGTCGTTGTCGTTGTCGTTGTCGTTGTCGTTGTCGTTGTCGTTGTCGTTGTCGTTGTCGTTGTCGTTGTCGTTGTCGTTGTCGTTGTCGTTGTCGTTGTCGTTGTCGTTGTCGTTGTCGTTGTCGTTGTCGTTGTCGTTGTCGTTGTCGTTGTCGTTGTCGTTGTCGTTGTCGTTGTCGTTGTCGTTGTCGTTGTCGTTGTCGTTGTCGNTAGTAGTAGTAGTAGTAGTAGTAGTAGTAGTAGTAGTAGCAGTAGACATGAAAGCTTTTGGAACACTGACCACGCAGAGCGAAAATACATTTGAGTCTCTGGCAGGACAACAGCTACTACAACCACAACCCATTGAAGGGTATCAACGTCGGACACCTACGACCGACACACCTTTGGTGTTCAAATGGAAAACCCATGGACAAGAACTTTCTCGTGGGGGGAGATGTTGATTGAAGTTCCAATAGGCAAAACTATATGATGAACAAACGACAACAATAAAGCCAAGGGGGAATATTTTGCACTGAGACTGAGAAGTGTGGTTTTAAAAACACATTTTTTTTTTTGGGAAACACAGAATTCCATCCGAATTTGTTTGCGCATTCTAGCGTTTTAACATTTCTATAGTTAAGAAAGATCGTGATTGTGAAAAGCCAATTAACATCTTTCAACAACATGGTCATTTTAAAACCTCTTACCTGCTGAACGGTGGGACTTTACATTTTTCTTGGGAGATGGGAATCCCTACTCAAACATGAAAAGGCACTAAACAATTTGCATTGAATTTCCCAGGGTGAACTCACCCGGTACGTCATGCTTTCAAGTGGATTTTTCTCTACCCGCGGATATAATTATAATCTACCCTCCCTGAAACTAACAATTTGCCCTTGAACAATCAATGCTCGGGAATGGGGCAAAAAACGCCCATTTTCAGAGTTTTTGTTGTAAGTTTCAAGGGTGACCTCCCAGGTGCCACTTTTGAATCCCAAGATGATGAACCCAGGATCGACATGCTGTTGTTCCGAAGCGTTGGTTCAACGCGTATTTCAACCGCTACGAGGTGCCAAAGTGGGAAAAACTCGTAACGGGTCAATGAAGAGATGGGGATGACGTTTGCATTCATTGTTTGCTGGGGTGGCCCTCCGGGAATCTAACATAGCCATGGAAAAATCCCACCATTTGTGAACGTATTTCCTATTGGAAAAGGAGGATGTTTTCCATTGCTATCTTCGAGAAAACCGGAGTGTGGATTTATGGGAATCCAAAGGGTTTTGAAACCCCCCCGATAACCCCCAAAGAAAAACCAGGCCGTAATGGGTATTTGAGAATTTGTTGTTCCTAAGGTGGAAACTGGAGGTAACTTAGACTCTAGATTTCCATGGCTGAATCCAGAGGTTATCCAATACTGTGGATGGTTCAGAAATCCCATTCCCAACCACCGTTTGGATGTGTAAAACATTCAAAAATAATGGGATCTTTACCAAACCTTGGTGCTTAGCCAAACTTTGTCAACCAACAGTAGGAGAGGCCTAAATTGACCTACACAAGCTATACATCTTTTTTTGCGGTTTTAAAACCCCACCTTTCAAAACCGAAAATCCTGAAAACATTGGTCCCATTGAAGGCCGCTATAAAACTGGGGGTTGGATGACCATACCCTATTGGCATCCCTGAAACTAACAGTTCGCACCTGAAAATCAATGGTTGGAAGATGATATTTTGTTTTTGGGATGGCCTATTTTCAAGGGCGAACTGTTAGTTTCAGGGAGTGTATGATGCGAAATTCGGACTGTCAAAGAGCTCCTATGTGAATCAATCCCTTGCATTTGTACCGGGAATGACCACGTCACCATCCCCAACATTTGGGTAAGCAGTGTCCCAGTTTTGGTACAAAAACATCGGCGACGCTGGGTTTTTCCCTTGGTGACTGGCAGTCCATCTTGGATGGAAGTGCTTGGAGCTACTTAGCCAAAGTCGCAGAGGTTCGAAGTTAGCGGTTGGAAAACATGGTTCGAAGCCTGGAAGTTTTTGGTGGCCGAAACGATCTTGACAGATGAACGCATTGATATGAGATATTAGATATTTGATAGATACATTAATTGGGCCAAGAAATCAGGACAAGGTTTTTTTCAAATAAATATTTTTCATTATACTTAAGATTAGATATTGATACCTAAACTTGATTTCCTCTTCAAAGGATCCACTTTTGGGGGTTGACATGATCATCTTTGGCCAAGTGTCCTATTCAAATTTCCTAAAACATGATCATCATTTTGAAGGAGGTAATTTGTGGACATCTAAGTAAAGAATTTGGGGAAATTAATTAACTGTATGTGGAGAAAGCTTAGCTCGGTGCAAAGAACATTTCAAGCAGAAAGCTCTTGAGGTTTGAAAAACTACTTGTATGAAAGGGGTGACTTAAAGAATCTCGACTCAATGGTTCAAAAGCATGGTGAGTCAATATGGTAAACTAAACTAACTGGAAAAGGAAGATGACGCTGCTGAATCTAGATTCGTATTGCCTCACTATTTAAAAATTCAAAACTTTCGAGTTATGTTAGATAGTGTATTACCAGGCTCCAGGTGGGATTTCACTCAAATGATTTCCATTCTTGGGTGCCCAAAAACCGTGACCCAGGGACCCATAAAATTTTTATCATGCAACTTTCAAGTGAAAAAAATGGCAGACAATTGCAAAAAAATGGGTCGGAAGGTCAGCAAAAATTAACTCACCAACATTCCTTGGACCCCAAAACCATGAAAAATGAAGGTTTTACACCCCAAAATATGGGTTATAACCCCTAAAAATGAAGGTTTTGGGTTCCCATGGTTGAGGTAGGAGTTGGAAATCGGTCAGGGCCTCCCACGACTTGGGATACGTTGAAATGATCGGATCAACCCCCCATGAAGTGCGGGCCATTTGGAAGGGGTCTGAAACCACCCGATCCTTAGAAAACTTACGATCACCATGGATATAAAATCCACTTGCTAAGTGGGATGATCTTCCATTGTTGAATTTCTGTGGGCAGGGTCTGGAATCCACAACATGTTTTTTTGTGTTGGAGAAAGGTTGAAAACTCATGACTCATTGAGTTGAATGAAGTCCATTTTGACGAAAAGAGGGAGATATTCCTGATGACTACTATTTCACTCCTTGGAACTTTTCAAAAGTTAAAAATTGTTGACATGAACAGAAATGATTCCTATGGCATCCTGCAGCCCAAAGTTGCTTCATTCTTTCCACATCTTTGCATATGCATACTCAAGGCAGTATGCAATGGATTTTAACGAATTCCTAAGAATTTCAACTTTCTAGTTGCATCTCCATCCTTTTTTCAGTAAGTTTTCTAACCAAAACACGCCGCAAACGTCACTAAACCATGAAACAACTGTACCTCTTTCTGATTCAATTCAGAGGGTAGTGCCCAGAAAAACGTGTTATGTTGCTACTAAAACAGGGACACCCCATTTCCTTTTAAGCAGCATTTCATGGTGGTGGTTTTTGTGGATCCTGAGTCACCATTACGGTGGAAGTGTTTGGGGGTGTGCCATGTTGGCGCTGTTTTCGGCCTCAACAGAGATGTATTTGAGCAATGAACAAAGGGGCCCTGGTTGTTTAGAGTGTATGGGTTTCCTAACATGGTGGTACCCAACAACCATGGGTTTTCCCACTAAACATGATCATTTTGGGGTGTTTTGGGGGTACCACCATTTGAGGAAACACCCATATATAGGGGATTATGCTACACAGTCACATGGGGATTATCGTAAGCCATTAGGAGGATCACTATTAAGCAACCAGGATTCAATGGAAAGTAATTAAGACGTTTTTTTTCCATGGCTCATTTGGACGCCAACATGAGAGATGGTGAGTTTTGATCTTCTTTCAGAGTTGGTTGTAAAACCCGAGATGAAGCCTCGGAGAAGCCACAACGTCATCAACCAAACAAAGGTTTGTTGCCGTTGTTTTGCTTGCGGCTGCTGCCAGGGTGGCTACATGATCAACACGGAACAATACTTGTTGCTTCATTTACAAGCACATGACGTCAGGCCCTAAGATCTTTGTTTTTACCATTTGATGCATCCTGCGTAGGAAGCCTCTCAAAATGGGTGGTTTAGGAAGTAGGAAGGACTTTCTTTCCAACACAATGGAAGACTTCTCCATCAATGTGTCTAGACCTTTTCCACTCAAAAACTCCATGTTGGAAAAAAAAGACTTCCCTGAACAGAAAAACTTCAAAATTTTCTATCCCCTTAGGCCCTAAAGCCCGACATATTCCTTTCAAAGCTATATCCATTCGCTAGTTTTTGGTTGGAGCTGTCACAGAAATCGCAGATCCCAGCCAACCCTCCCCTCCGGGAATCTCTTGCTTCATGGCTCTAGGTGCAAATCCGGCGTTTTCCGCCGGTATCTTTTCTATCTCATTGCAGCGAACTTAGTGTGGGCAAATACGAGACGGATTCCCAGGCGTTTGGGGAACACAAAGCAGCCATCATTTGAAGATGAGCAGATCAAATCAGATTACACCCCTGAAGATTAACATGGAAACTAAAAAGCATCCAATTGAAAAGGAAAATCATCTTCCAAACCTCCTTTTTTCTGGTTCCACGTTAATTTTCCAGGGTGTAACAAAACCTGTGTGAATCATGACATGCTGATATTGATCCAGTCAAATCCAACACCAAACATTTGTTGTGAGGTCTGTATGGTATATATCTGTTTTTTTTCTTAAGTTTCATTTTTCAGATTTCCATACGAGAGTTTTTTTGAGGTGTATTTCTTTGAAACATGGATTATTCAAAATGTTCTCTAAACTGCTCACATATACACAACGCTGATTTCATCACCATTTTCATCTAGGCGGTGGTTTCAAAGGTTTTTTATTTGCACCCCTATTTGGGGAAATGGTCATATTTTTCAGATGGGTGGTTCAACCACCACCAATTAGTCATTCTTTTTGAAACTCTTCTATCTCATGGTTTGTTAGCTATTAGGCTCAAGAGGGATTCGACATCCTCCCTCAAATCGGCGGCTGGCGCGGGGTCTTTAACGATGAAGATCTACTTGAGACCACCCGAATCCAAGTCAAGGAAAGATGATGTGGAAGTGGATTTGAATCCTGATGAATTGATCGAAAGTGTAAGGAAGAAGATTCAGGAGACTTTGGTGGTGCAGTTGACTTTTGGGTTTTGGGGGTTTTGGGGTTTTGGGTGTGTTTGTTTAAGGTGTGCTTTTTTTTTTTCGGAGTTTATCACCGGATGAAAGTCACCTGAATTCTATTCATCATGGCTTGGTAGGACTATGTTTGGGTTTCACTTTTTGCTTCCATTCCGTTTCGATTTTTTTCGGGGCCAAAAACAACACCCTCATTTTTTTTCGTTCAAGGAGAAGACGGGCTTGGATTGTTACAAGATGAAATTCAATGGCAAGAGTTTAAAGGATGATGAGACCTTGAGGCAGCACAAGGTGGAAGACGGTGGCACTATTACGACAGAACCGGAGTTCCATGGTCAGTACCTTCCCATGGGTGTGCAGCCATCAATGGAGAAGAAAAGAAAAGCAGAGGAAGAGTTGGACAAGGTCGTCGAACTTGCTCCAGAGGTGGCTTTTGATGGCGAATTTTTGTGAACCCTCAAAGAAATCGGGATCTCAAGTCTGAAGACTCAAAGCCTGCAAAAAACACATTAAAGAAAACCCTCTACAGGAGGGTTCAATGATTCTTAGGGAAGAGAGTTTTCTTATTTTAAGTTCTTTTCCCTTGGGTATGTTTCATTTTTTTGTTTCAACCCTTTCCCCCAAAAATGATAGAACTGATGTAAACATATATACACCCCTGAAATTTGACGAATGAACGCCCCAATTATCCATATTTGAAACTGGAGAGATTCCTTAAAAAACAAGAAACAAACATCATTTTTGGGTGTATTCATCTTAAAATTCAGGGGGTTTAGCCACATCTCATAGCATCCATGTATGGTATATTTACCTACATCTACCATAAAAAATCAAGCATTCATCTAGGTAAATATTTATATATATATATATATCTATGGATTCTATGGATATGATGAGAATCTCATTCGACTTGGGGAACTTTTTTTTCACCACACACCCGGGTGAGGTGAAGAAGGCTGCTGCTGCCGCAGCAGCCGAGAACATCACGATGGCGGAGGTCAATTGGTGTGGCATCCGTGCAGGTGCCTATGGAGAGAAGGGCATGCGCCGTCAGATGGAAGATGAGACGCTTGGTGTTTGGTGCCCACCCTCCAAATGGAAGGGTGAATTTCATGAACCTGTATGACGCAAGGGTGTATAGGCATTCAAAATGACGCCATTTTTGGAGGGGTCAGGATCCTGCTGGTGGGTGATTTTTTTCATTTTATGGTGTGAAATAACTTCCATAAATTGGCCGAAAATAAATGGGTAGCTGGGGTGAACTAACCCTAAGTACTGTAATTTTGGATTTGTTTCGTTGGTGACTTTTTTGAATTCATCACCATGAAAGAGCAATACTATCCTTACCTTTTGGGGCAATTTGGGCCTATTTTCAGGGGCAAACTTGCTGTTCGTTTTAGGGAGTGTTTTAACCACCATTTGGGGGAATATATTTTAGGGATTTTTTTTCCAACCACCAAACAGCTCAGCAGCAACTCTAAGTCTAAGGACAGTGATTTGTCCATCCTTGCGAGATCTAGTTCCCCAACTCCCAGAAGAACGTGACTTTGCGCTCTTCGGGATCTTTGATGGACATGGTGGAAAGCAGGTTGGAGATTGGGTTACGGCTGGTCAACCTACCCCCCTCTAACGTATTTCCCCTCAGGAAATAAGGGTTTAATAAGCCCTTATGTTTAGGGGGGGGTAGCTTGGGGGGGGGATAGGTTGACTATGCCATGTTTGGGGCGATTTGGGAGTTTCTTTTTTGCTTTCCAACATCCAAAAAGCAGAGAGATTCACGGCTGTGCAAAATAGGGCAACATAGGAGTTTTGGAGATGCAACATAGCAAACCTTGGACGTTTTGAAATTCGCGGGAGTCTAGATGTAACCCACTAAAAGGTAAACCTTTAGGGACCTAAGTTTTGCCTAGCAAATGGGATGAGAAGCTATCAGTTACCAAGCAATTGATCGTGACTTCAGGTGGTTTTCGGGTGCGGGGAATTTTCCGTAATGTAATGTTGCTTTGGTACTTCCGCTTTGGGAAGTGGTAAAGCAACATAGCTGGCCGGAACATGGACCATCTGAAGAGGTACTTTTCCGTGTATTTCCCATTTAACAATGAACGGTTTTCTATTGCCATCTTGGTTTGCTCGAGTTGTTGCCACAAATCAATGGCATCCTTTACATACCCAGAGCCCTGTACTTGCCCATATGCTCCATGGGATTGGAATATTTACCTACATTTACCATACATTTCAGCCATTCATGTAGTAGTAGATATTCCAGTCCCATTCAGCGCTACCTTGGGTAGAAAACCAGGTGGCAGAATTTGTGAAGACCTTTCTGGGACCAGAGCTAGCGAGTGCTTATGCCAATGATGAGCCCAAGGATCGGGATGCGACGCCTGGGTCGTGGCTGGAGAACCGATATAAAAAAGTCACCACGGAGCTTCTGTTTTTTTGGTTTGAAATTGGGAACATATAACAATATAAGATCATATTATTTCAAGAATCCTCATTTTTCTGGGGGTTCCTGACGTTAGGTATCTTAGGAGTATATCATCCCCAAACTTGTGGTCTTCACAGCGAATGGCATGAACTTGCCAGCTGGGAGGGGTTATGTGATCGTTCCCAGGAGGGTTTTTTTCTCCTACTAAAACTAACATGGAAACTCTAAAAATGAAAGGTTGGAAGAGGAATTTCTAGGTGGTGGTTTCAAATATTTTTTATTTTCACCGTGAAATTTTGGGGAAATGATCCAATTTGACTAATATCTTTCAAAGGGGTTGAAATCACCAACCAGATTTCCTTTCGACTGTGGAGATTTCTGGTGTTCATGTTAGTTTTTTGGAAGGGTGTATCGATGAAGTAAGAGCATCAACGATCCCTAAGAGACAAGTACGATTTCATGGCCCCCCAAATAAATCAATTAACCCAAACTCCTATAGAAACGATTCGTTTGGTATATCCAGGTGAGGGTTTGATTTTTGACAAAATCATTAGTATATGATATGCGATGGTTCTATAGACCTTTAAACAATCTTTTTAACCCGAAACTTCAGGAAATGATCCCATTTGACAAGACTAGTTTTCAAGTGGGTGGAGAAAAACCACCAACTGTTGATACAAAACCCTGGAGAAAAACCACCAACTAGATATACAAAACCCGGGGGATTTTGGGTTTCAACGACCTGGCAATTTTTGACCCGTCACCGGCCATGCCAGGAGGGCCCCATGACCGACAAGCGGATCATGAAAGTGACCGAGGCCGTCTTTGAAAGGATGGATTCCCGGATTGCCACTGAACTGGCAGGTGCTTATGATGCTTGGATTTCTTTTGGATTTTGTGTTTCTTTTGTATGTTATATTCTTTGCTTTTTGGGACATCTTTTCGGAAAATTGAAGTTGCTTATCTAGGTAGTGGCAACTCAAATATTTTGACTTTCACCGTGAAATTTTGGGGAAATGATCCAATTTGACGAATATTTTTCGAATGGGTTGAAGCCACCAACTAGTTGGATTTCTTTTGGAGTTTGTGTTTCACTGGGGATGTTATATTCATTGCTTTTAAAAGCTTTTTTTTTGAAGCGCAGGAAAGCAAAATTCCGAATGTTCGCATGGATTCTAAGGGTACCTCAATTTCTTGGGATTTGCTTGTTTGTGACGTATCTTTCTATGATTGAACGAACCCCTCAAGCGAATTGGCATCATTTGGCGTCAAGATTTGAGGACACAATTTTTTTTCAGCGTCTTCAACCATCCAAATCTACCTCAGGATGGCTGCACCGCCAATTTGATTTTGGCCAATGCAGAAAAGATGATTAGCATCAACTTGGGAGATAGCATGGCATACTTATGCCGGATGAAAGATTCTGATGATCAGGATGATACAATGACCATTCCCTTACAACAACGACAACACAAGTGTTGGATGATGAAAGAAAAAGATCGGATCTTACGTTCCGGCGGCGCGGTGGAGAATGGCCGGATCAATGGGATTCTGGAAGTCTCGCGGGCTTTTGGGGATTTGACTTTGAAGAAGTTTGGAGTGCTATGCACACCCGAGTATATGAAGTTCCAGATGGATAGAGAGAAGGACAACTCTGATTCACAAACTCATGTTTTTTTGTGACAGAAATCCGGCGATCACCACCGTTTGGATGTATAGTTCACCCTTTACTTTAAATAATGGGATGTCAAACTACCTTTCCCTCAACTGGTGAGTTTACCAGATTTCTGAACCATCAACAGCAGTGAAACCTTGTGGATCATGGGGCGGATTATAACTAGTAACTTCACTCACCTTTTGTTTGAAGGGAAAAGGCAGGTTATGGGATCCAGGGTCATAACCTATACACTCCCTAACAGCCGAGTTTACCCCTGACAAAACATCGGTCACATCCACCTTGCAGGACCGTTTCGTCATCTTGGCCTGCGATGGCTTCTGGAACGCCTGGACGGCCGCTGAAGCCTTGGAATTTACGCATAGCCTGGTGGCCAACGAGGAGGGCCGAGCCGAGCTTGAAGCTGATTCCATTGATATTCGAGGCGGGTAGGGTTGGTGGTTGGGGGTTGGTTGGGGTTGGTTGGGTTAGTTGGGGTTGGTTAGGGAGGCGAGACTGGTGGGGTTGGTGGGGTTGGCTGTTAGCTGATATTAGCCAATTCAATGGTTAAACCTGACTTGACTTTCAACTCAACTTTTTTGAGGGATGATTGTACATATAGGTGTTTCCTAAAATGGTGGTACCCAACAACCATGGGTTTTCCTACTAAAAATGATCATTTTGGGGTGCTTTGGAGGTACCACCATTTAAGGAAACACCCATATTTTAGGTGGGACACAATGAAACGTTTGAATGCTTTTTATTTCATGGCCCGAAATGACTGAGTCTGAGTAAGTTGGAGGGGTCGGGTGATCTTGGGTTTTTTGGGTTGGGTAGGGGCCCCCGGAAAACTCGCAGCGAGTTTGCCACTGAAAATAGGCCCAAATATTGCCTCTCCCAACCATCCGTTTTCAGAGGCTTTTTGCTCTCAGTTTCAGGGAGGGTGTTATAAAAAAAATCCTCATCCAAGTCGGCAAACATCTTAAAGACACCTCCCATTTTCCGGGGATACCCAGAAAATGGGGTCTGGAAATTCTGCAGATATATTACGGCTGGATGTGATGTGATGTGATGCGATGTCGGTTTTGTAAGCTAAGCGTCTCAACAATTTAATGGCGAAAAGGCGAAATCTAAGTAATCACAGGCTGCATGGACAATTTGTTGTATTTCCTGAGTGCCAAGTTTTTAGGGATTTTCATGGCGTTTTTTCAGTTTCAAGTTTGAGGAGGGTACTTTTTAAGACTTGTTTTTCGGTGGCTAACATGATCAGGCAGGTTGATGAGAAAATATGAATCCCTTTCCACCACACCACTTTTTTCAGAGTTGGGGCCTTGAAGGTGTATGTCGAGAACTGGTACAACATGTGATTGAAGAGAGGAAGGCACAAGATAACGTGAGTGTTGTGGTGCTGCACATGATGCCAAAAGTCAATTAAAGACAAATTTCGTTCCATTTCAGGCTACCCAAAATCCCCAAAAATGACCAGTGGAAAGATCAGAAGATTGGACGGTGACACCCGCGCCTATACGTGGTGGGAAAAAAAACAGACAGCCTGCCGCGGGGAAGGGATTTTGCACGGACTTGCAAGCGCTGGAAGTCCTTGGTGACCATTCTTTATATGTTGGTTTTTGAACCAGCTTTTTCGAAGTAAAAGATCATTATCATCATCAGCATCAACCAAAAGACTTCACCAATTTTTTAAGAAATAGTCTCAAAGACTTCCAGGGAAGTATCAAACAAGTTGCTGAGTTTTTTTGGTGAAGAACTTTGATTCTGCTCAGTTTGAAAGGTGAAGAACTTTGCAAATCGAAAGTTCGAAAGGGTTGATACATACACCCCCTGGAAAACTAACATGGCAATGGAAAATCCATCATTTGAAGATGTATTTCCTATTGAAAACTGGGATTTTCCAATGTCATGTTAGTGAACTCAGGGGTGTTTTAGTACAGTGAATTCGGACCCATTTTCACCCATGAAATGAGAATCTAACATCCTCTGAGTTTCAAACCTCCAAACCTTTAGGCTTTGCAAGAATAGCGGTACCCTACGACCGATGAAGCCCCTGAAAAGTTGGCCCGAACATTGCCCTTTTAAAAAGGAAAGGGGAACAAAACTCCAACCTCGGGGGCCAACTAAACTCTGTTAGTATTTGGTACTGTTGATGGAAGAAATCCTGCACCAGTTGATATGGTAAATATCCCATTATTTACAAGGTTTCATGCATGTTGGGTGGTGCAGGATTTCTTCCATCAACAGTAGTTCTAAATTGCCAACTTTGGAACACTTAGTTGATACCTTCCCCGCCTGAAAAGAAATAGGCCTGAAGGCGATTCTCTCCGGGTACTGGTAGTTTTTTTAGAGCTTAGGGGGTTATTGACTGGGTAAATTTCATCGCGACCATTCACCGCCGGTTGGTCACCCTAAAAGGTAGTGAGAAACTCACGGCATTTTTGGACTAGACCTCCACATCCGGTGGTGTTAAATTTTCATCCATTAAATAAATAGTCGACTTTGGAAAAGGCCATGAAATTTTCGTAGGGATTTCTTTCATCAACAATTCCAGGGTAGACTAAAATTCCAGGGATTTTTTTTTGCCAAAAAAAAACACCCTGGAAAATGAACAGTTTAGGCTAAAACCTGAAAATCACCTGCTAGAAAAGGAAAATCATCTGCGCAATGAAAAAACCCTGGTTGGTTGGGTTATAAAGGGGATTATACTACCCAGGTATATAGGGATTATGATAAACCATTATAAGGGATCCCTATTAACCAACCAGGATTCAATGGAAAGTATTAAGGGTTTTTTTCGTGGCTCATCTGAACCAAACCTTCATATTTAAACATGCTAGCGCCTGTCAGCCGCCGACCCGGGAGATTTGTTGCATTGGACCAGGGATTGTGGATAGCGTAGAACAGGATTTGTATATAATGTTT
>DF239198.1:181214-239568 GCA_000507305.1 Breviolum minutum Mf 1.05b.01 | reverse complement strand
GTGGCCAGCACGGCCATACATCTTCATTTGCTACATGGCCATCGCCCCCGGTCCCGGCCAGACGAAGCCAAAAATCCAAAATCCAAACTCCAAACGGGCCGTTTGGATTTTGGATTTTGGAGTTTGGATTTTGGATTTTGGATTTTGGATTTCGGATTTTGGATTTTGGATTTGGGATTTTGGATTTTGGATTTTTGATTTTGGATTTTGGATTTCGGATTTTGGATTTTGGATTTGGATTTTGGATCAGTTTAGTCTTCGTTCTTTTTGTGGCGGCCCCAAACGGCCCCGTTTGGATTTTGGATTTCGGATTTTGGATTTTGGATTTTGATTAGGATCCATCGACACCGTTTGGATCCTGCATAAGATATTTCCATGTCACGCCGACTCGGGTCGGCGGATTTTGTGGGTTCCAGCCGTTTACCTTCAATCGTCGGAACTTGGCAAGGTGGGCCCCTACTGTACCAGTTATCAATGGGATGAAACAACTCCTATAAGTAGCAGTTAAATAACTGCCGGTTAGCCAAATGTATCTTCAGCCATTTATAGGACTTACTACGCCTCTCATTTTATAACTGGAATCCTGGAATCCCCACCTTGGGGCCGTGTACACCCCGACCTAATTTGGAAAAAAAATTGCCTCAACCTGAGGCACGGAAGGACCGCAATGTCAACATCTATATAAGGGTACCAACCTGGGGAAGTCACTTGGCAAAGTTGGTGAACGGGACCTTGGAGTCGATGGGATCCCAGGACTTGGACGTGGATCGGATCACCCCCATTTATTTCGGCAGCCATGAAGGTTAAGGGGTCCCACGACCCGGATCCTTAGGGCATTTTACGAACCATAACCACTTACCAAAATGGGATGATCCTCCAAGTGGGACGACCTTTTTTTTGATAATGGAGGGGGGCCCGTGGGTTTGGGATATTGAATTTTTATGAATTTATAAAATAAATTCAAACATGATATATGTATATATAACTTGGGAATTTGGTAAGATCCCCAAAAAGATGGGTGTATTTTGGATGAAAGATGGGTGAGATTTCAAAAAACTGTGGGCTGAAAGTTTTCCAAAAAACAAGAAATAACACTCTGTAAGGAAACATAGCCATGTAATAGTAAAATCCACTATTTGCATACTGAAACGAACTATACAGTGTATGGTCACCAACAGTTTCAGGGACCCAAAATGGACGTACTGTACCTTATTTTTGGCTGTTTTGGGGTTGGGGTTTCCCTTACCTGAAATTTTTGGTGATACTGTTGATGGAAGAAATCCTGCACCACTTGGGATGTGCTGTATAAGACCATGTAAATGGTATAAACTACCAACCTCAACTGGTGCAGGGTGATGTAGAAAACCTTGTAAAAAATAATGGTATAAATTCCCAAAACCCAAGCTCAACTTCTAAACGCGGGATTTCTGAACCCTCAACCGTATGGTCCCCAAGAGTCACCCCCCAAAACCTCAAATTCCGGAGGCAACGCTGGACGCAGACGGCCAAGTATTTCACCGAGTTGGTGGAAGCACGACGCACCACCGTGGATGTGGGGGGGCATGCTCAGACGGGACGGTGGAGACATGGTGGGGTTCCCCCGGGTTTCAACCCCAAGGTTTGAACGGCTGGTTCAACGAAGAGAACCCCAACATACCCTTGGAGCATACCCCAGGAATCCCCAAACCCCCAAATGGAAGGAATTCCTTCATAAAGTGTTTGTTGAGAGTCTGGGGTATGTTCCAGGGGTATGTTGGAAAATTCTTAGAAAATAGGAGATCTCCGAGGTTGGTTGGGAAACAACCCACATCGATGAGGTGGAAACCATGTTTTTTTTTTCCACTTTTTGGGGGAAATTATGATTGAGATGTTGGGAAGTTTAGACCTTGAAGGGGTCCGGTCGGACTTTTAAAGATGTGAGAACGGAGAGATCATGAATTTATATGTTGGAATTTTGCGTGGCTTCAAGCTGGTGAAGAGAATTTGTTTGGGTCGGTCTTCAACGTAAACTTTTTGTGCTCGGTATTGGAGTCCAAGGTTTATGATAACCGGAAAACAACTACCCAACCGGCGAGCATCATACTGTTGATGGAAGAAATCCTGCTAACCAGTTGAGGTTGGTAGTGTATCCCATTGTTTACAAGGTTTTATACCTCCTAGGTCCTAGGTTGTGCAGGATTTCTTCCACCAACAGTATGTTCATCTTGGTGTGGCCAGAAGATATGACTTGGGATTTTCTAGTTCACCCGGGGCCCCAGGATGTGAAAAACTCGTTGCCACCAGAAAAAAACCATGACATTTACATTTTTAAGTGACCGAGGATCCCTATTAAAAAAACCGACTCAAAACTTTAAGCCACGAGCGAAGTTCATACGCATCAATTGGGCAACTTGCCATCCCAAAGTATTGAGACACCCAATTTGGATCTAGAATCTAGCTGCTGTGCTGGTGCTTGCGTTCACTTCAAACATGTGCCTCCTTGTTGGTCCAATTGCCCTCGAAACTGGGTTGAAAATCGCTAGGATTTTCATTATCTTCGGCGCCTTGAGAGAGGGTGGAGACTTGGATTGCTTTATCCGAGGGAACCCATAGGATCCATGTATGGTATATTTACCTACATTTACCATAATAACCAACCAAATGTAGTAAATATGCCATACATGGATCCTATGGGGAACAACAAGATGTCTTTTTATTTTTCTAATTTTTATGGATTCTACCATGGTCAAAAAAAATCAATGAAACAGTCACCATTTGGGGGACTATTTGTTTCTTACAACGACCTCAAGCAAATCTAAGATTTGCATGAAGTTTAGCATTAAAACTCCTATGGGGATTTGAAAGGGTCGCCTCAATTTCTTGGATTTGTATGTTTTTTTGGTTATGTTTGATGACATTTTGCCATGGTTTTGAGAATCATCATCATCATCATCATCATCATCATCATCATCATCATCATCATCATCATCATCATCATCATCATCAGTCTTTTGCAAATCATTTTTTGTTTTGGAACGTCGATTTTTAGTTGTCTTTTTCTTTCCGTCGCAAGATCTGCTTGCTGTATTTAGACTTTAGACCTTCAAGAGAGATCCACAGTCCGCTAAAATTAACATATCGTAGCTGGCTGGAAAATCAACAAATTTGATGGTATTCATTGGGTGTGGCATCTCCCAGTAACTATGACAAATGAACAATGACAAAGGAATGTTCATAGGAAACTCAAGAACTTTCATCCTTTCATCCTGCCAAGCATAAAACATAGGCACGCCCTGCAATGCGTGCCTTAGGATATGGATGGCAATTTGGCCTCATACTACTTGGCCCGAGCCTGAAGACTTCAGCGATCAACTCGGAATCAACTGGAAACCTTCATTGTGGTTTTTGTTTGCGCTATGCATCACCTGAGTTTTAAGCAGCTTAAGATTCAAGATAATATTTTGCTTGCCTTTTCTGAAGCTTTTCAAGTAGTGATGTTTAAGGGATACATATTTATATTTATATTTATATATTATATATACTTATCTAGTAAAACCCTATCTTGTTTTAAAGATGCATCTATATGCCTAACAGATCTGGGTGTCTTTGGGGTACTGCCACCCCTTTCCCAGCAACATTGGCCACAAAGCGAGCAAAAGAAAATGCCTTCGCTAACCGACCAACCGCCATCTTTGGTAAATTTTTTGCGGTTCTCCAAAAAGGTGACGAAGGATTGCGGTACCAACAACCCAAAAATCCATCAAAAATTGAATGGGACCTTACCAACGGAACCCTAGGTAAGTTGCTAGAGCTATTAGATATTCAGGTTGAGGGGTCCGTTCAGTGGGTCCTGTTGGAGAGTTCTTGGAAACACACCTCCGCCATTCTTTTTTGAAGAATTTCGGGACACAACAGTTCCATTCGGATGTTCTTTTTTTTCACACCAAAAAAAAAGACTCCTAGCCCCAAGGCTGGAAACTGCATGATGATGGATTTTTTCGAAACAATGAATGTGATTTTTCAAAGAACAGTCCATTGAGGATCCATACTGAAGGGTGTTTCAATTGTATTAAAACAAGAGATTTTTCCATCCACAACTAATCCAAACGATGTTTTTGTTGTGGCTTAACTCATTTTCAGGGTTATTTTGCCCTTAGAAAATCCGGCGGGTGTAACGATGGGGTGGCATTGTTGTTCTAGTTTGGATTGACATAACAACAACGCACCAATGACACCATTACACCGCGATGACTTTGACAGGATTTGGGGTCGCATTAAGAAGAAGACCACAGAGTTGGAGGTGTTCTGGAAGGGAGATAGGGTTTATCACCAGGCAACTTTTGTTTGAAGAAAAAAACGGTCCACCAAATTTTCACCCAACAAAAACCAACATGTCAATCGGAAAACAACCGTTGAAGATGATGTATCTCCTAGTAAAAATGGTGTTTTTCGAGCTAGTCATGTTAGTTTTCGGGGGTGTATGTGAAAGAAACAACGGCGTTTTTATTTTACAATGATGGTGAATATTGACAAAAAATGCATTTGAGGTTCTTAGTGGTGGCATTTTACCTGGGCGGAATGGCTCGGAATGACTCTGAAAAAAATACATTCCCTCGTTTTTTTCGAGTCAAAAAGTTTGCGAGAGATTTTTTTGATGCTGATTCTTAAGCTCCTTGGAACTAACATATCCCCCACCGTCTGGCACTTCTAAGTCGATGATTTCACAAAACTTCCCGTGAAAGGTGGGATATGTGATCGTTCCCTGGAGGGTAAGCACCCTACGATGGCTTGTGGTTTTTCAGTTGTTTCTATTTTTAAGCACCATGGCTTGACATGTTCAGTTGTTTTTTTTTGAGGATGGAATTTATGTGATTTCCTCTGGTTGTTTGCTTGATTGATTCATTGATTCAATGGCGGAAGGAAGGAATGTATGAATGAATGACTGTTTGTTCGTTCGTTCGTTCGTTCGTTTGTTTGTTTGTTTGTTTTGTTTTGTTTTGTTTTGTTTCGTTTCGTTTTGTTTTGTTTTGTTTTGTTGTGTTCGTTCGTTCGTTTGTTTCGTTTCGTTTCGTTTCGTTTGATATGCCAGCAACCCATCTGCATCTGCCAGGAAACGCACACACCGGAGCCACATGAACTTTTGAGTTCAGACGTGGTGCCAGGACCTCAATGATCTGAGTTGGATTCTTAACACCGGGGGGTGGTGACTGGTGATTCCCCTAAGGTTTCCCTAAGGTTCCCCCAACTCTTCCCATTTCCGGAAAATCCTTAGGGTTGATTCAGGTTCACGAAAGTTCAGAAATCTGGGATCAACAACTCACCAGTTGAGGTTGGTAGGTAGTTAGTTTACTAACCATTACCTGGAACCCCAAACAACCATCTATAAATGGATGTTTGGTGAAACAACCATTTCTTATGTCATGATTTGGTTCATCATCCAATTGAAACATCCATTTATAGATGGTTGGCCTTGGGGTTCCAGGTATTTGCGAGTTTTTTTTTGTGTCCCACATGGTTGAGGTTTTGGGATTCTTGAAGCATCAAGGGGCGTAGCCCCTGAAAACATGGTGGCAAAGGAAGAAGATCAAGATCCGGCTTCCTATTGGGTTTTGGTAACTTTTTCAGGGGCGAACTGTTAACTTCGGGAGGGTAACAATTTCAACCGTTTCACCAAACGAAAGTAGTAGTACTTGGAGGACTAGCAATTGGTTACGAAGCCCCCATTTGTAAGCCATGAAACGGCCATTTGTAAGGGGAACAACCCGATCCTTAGGGGACTTATTAACTGTAAATGGTTAGGATCAATGTGTTATTTCACCCACTTATAAACGGAGCATACTGTTGATGGAAGAAATCCTGCACCACCTGGGATGTATAAAACCCTGTAAATAATGGGATCAACTGCCTATCAACTGTATCAACTGGTTAGCCAGATTTCTTCCACCAATAGTATTGGGGTTATCACCCACTGATCCATTCACCATTGATCCTAACTTCCGGTCCCGGGACATCTTCTCAGTGGGACGTTCGGAAGTTGAGCCACTGAGAGTGGGAACAAAAAATCTAACAGTCCAACTTTCACGTTTTTTTTTTTTCAGCACATACTTGTACGTAGTTGATGGTTCAGAAATCCCATTCTCAACCACCTGACATGTTGAAACCCTGTAAATAATGAAATATTCATATAATTTTATATACCAAATCAACTGGTGCAGGAGTTTTTCCATCAACAGTATCAACAAAAATTGGAATGAATTTCGAGTCTTGGATATTCTTCACAGGCAGGTACGAAAAAATTGTTAAACCGTCATTGATTGACGTGTCACCACAAGGTGGGCCCCTACCACTTATAAATGGAGTTATAACCCCCATGAATAGGCTTATACAATGGGTAAATGGCGTGAATTATCACCTTACTTATGGGAGTTATAGGACTTGCCCAATTCATGGGCCGATGGTTTTGTGAGGCCCAGCGTTGCCATATTTTTTGGTGCCATTTTTGCGGCCAAAAAAAAACCCAAGGTGTGGTTTGTCCAAGCATGGTCCCATTTCCAGCACCTTGGACAAGAACGCAGAAATCGGTGTTGGATATTTTTTATTTTTTACGGGAAAAAGTAGTGAGCAATGGAAAAAAGGGCCAAAATCGTTGTTTGGGGGTATTTTTCGAAGATGACATATATATACTACCCAGTTCTATGTGGGGATTATGATGAACCATTATTATAAGGATCCCCATTGCACTCCGGTAAACTTGCATAGCAATGAAAAATGGACCCGGATGGAAGATGTATTTCATATTGAAAAGGGGGATATTCCGGCCAGGTATGTTAGTTTACCAGAGGGTAACCAACCAGTATTTGCATGGAATCTCATGTGAAGGTTTTGCCGCAGCGCCGGAGGTTTGTTGCTCTCTGTCTAGATAGGCAGGACAGTATAGAAAAAACGTGTCCTGTTTAAGAGGGATCAAAAATGATCCAGTATCCTAAATTCCCATGAACCAACCAGTACAACAACAAATGGGATCGAATTTTTTTAGTGTTTTCAGGCGAAGTTGGGGAAACCAGGCCAACTGTCTTGAATCAATGAAGCAAGCAATGTTTTTTTTGGGGGGGATTCTTGCAAAAAATCTTGGATGGGGTCTTTATTGTAGGGATTCAGCATCATCATTTATAAATGAATCCAAGTTTTTTTTTTCTTTGAGATTCATAGAGATCATGTATAAACATCCCAGTAATCTATATATATCCTACCGTGTTGGTTCACCCGATTTATAAGCATCCTGCACCAAACAGGGTAGGATTTTCATCCACCAAAATCACCCACTTCGTAATCGAATCCTGCCAAAAATGATGTTTGGCAGATTGAGCAGTGGAAAAAGGGCTGTTTGGCTGTTTGGGGTCATTTTCTTGGGGGGGGGGGGTGGGGTGACATACTGTTACTCTTGGTTTTAGGTATTATTCTGTCACTATGGAAATCCTGTCTTCAACCAAGTAGGATTTCATGGAATAAGGATTGCTTGATGGTGGTTTCGTTCATATTTTTTAATTTTCAACCCGAAACCCTGGGGAAATGATCCAAGTTGACGAGCATATTTTTCAGATGGGTTGGTTCAACCACCAACTAGATTGCTGTTTTTTTTCCAGGGTTTTTGGCCTCAATTTGAGATTTTTTTGGGACGCTTTTTTCGTACGTGCCGATGCAGAGGCTTGAGCCCTAGCAGGTGTCAGGGTCCTCGAAATAGGCTTAGGGTATAACGGTACAAACAATCAAACCAAGTAGCTTCAGCAACATCACCTGAGCCACATAAAAAAGGGGCCCAAAATGGTTGTTTAGGGTATTTTTCGGGATGAAATCCTATATCCAGTTATATGGCGGATAGTTTCATAAACCCTTACTGTATAAAGATCCCGATTTTTTGCAACCAGGATTCAATGGAAAGTAAGAGTTTTTTTTGCGTGGCTCACCTACTAAATTCCAACAATGATGGACCAAATGATGCCATGTGTGGCCTGAAGGACGGCTTCCCCAGACTTTTATGTTGAGACTTGTGGCCCTTGTGATACTTGATGGGTCAATTTTTCTTTTTTTGTTTGGTATCTATAGACCATGGAAGTCAAAGAACAATTGAAACAATAGTCCCCTTGGAATTGTTGATGAAACAAAATCCCTACTAAAGTTTCATGGGCTTTGGACCCAAAGCCGACTATATTTATTTAATGGTCGACTTGGACCCCCACATTAGGGGAAACCCTTCGACAAATTGGAGGTCTTCGGTGGGTCTTCTTTCGGCGATGTGAGTGCCATCATTGATAGTGGTTGAATAGCAGTTCATGTACATAGAAACACCGAAGTTGCCTTGTTGCCGCTTTAAGAAGACAGGGATCTTGGTGGTGGTTTCATCCCTATAAATTCAAATAATTAGCTTAATTAACAAATTATGGTGTAGTCCCTATAAATTATCTAGGTGGTGGTTTCAAATATTTTCTATTTTCATCCCGAATTTTGGGGAAATGATCCAATTTGACGAGCATATTTTTCAGATGGGTGGTTCAACCACCAACTATATAGAAACACCGAAGTTGCCTTGTTGCCGCTCACAGAAAACGAAGCCCCGAGTTTCGGTTTTGGATGACGAGAACATTAACCGTCACAGATAAAGCCAGGAAGACTTCTTACCCAAAAACATGGGAGATTTGGTTCAACATTTTTTCAACCAAAATAAAAGTTGTGGCAGCTGAACTTCCAGTGTTAGATAGGATTGGGACGTGTTGACAATGCAGATGTGAAAAAGTTCGTGCAGCTTTTGACGAAACATCCTAAGACTACAGTGGTGGTCTCAAACCCTTTGGGAAACAGATCTCTGTGTGTTTTTGGAAGGTTTGTGAAACATTTGACCTTTTGAAGAGGGCCATGTCAATGTTTTTTTTTGCTGAATGCATTTTTTCAACTAAGAATGGTTAATTGGTACGTTTGGGTCCCGGTGGTTTGGATTCCGAAAAAAAAATCCCCTTATGAAAGGGATTGGGATTCTTACGGGTATCCCTAGAATCCCAAAGCACCAACCACCAACGAACCATTAGCTGATTTTTCCAAGGCCCTTTTTTCTTCCGGGTCCAATTTTTGGTGCGACTCTTTCTAGTGGAAAAGTCACCGTTTCTTAAAATATGCGCAACTTAGACGACACTCGAAACCTTGATTCATGCAACGTTTATGGGGGAAAGTTCCCCCCGAAAAAAAGGTCCCTCCCGGCCTTTAAAGAACGCCTTCCGAGTATCACGGATGGTGAAACATTTTTCCCCCCAGCCGGTCAGTACTAAACGTAACTGGAAGGCCTGAACGGCGAAAAAGGAAGGAAACACACTAAAAACACCTCCAAGTCCTGGAGGTGGATTCGGTGAAAAAGGGAGGATGATGATTTTTCTTTTTTCAAGTGGCTGGGTGATTTTTTGGGTTCCAGCCTTTCATTTTCCTTGCTTCCTTTTTTTTTTTGAAATTTCCAGGCTGTATGTTTCATCTCCTCCTTTTGAGGGGGGAAAAAGCCCACCTTTTTTCAGGGTGAACTTCGCCCATCGACCCTTTGGGTGAGGAAGAGGGTGAAGGTTTGAGGCGCTGGTGTGTGAGAATTTTGACACGTGAAAGCCGCTTTTTTTGGGGCCGGATTTTTTTTTGGGAGTTTTCGCATCAAATTAGCTTCGCACTTAAAGTTAAACTGTATAAAACCCATAGGAGATCCATGGGACGATTTGTATATTTACCGTATACATGAATGGTTGATATTTTATAGTAAATGTACTGTAGGTACTGTAAATATACCATACATCGATCCTATGGGTAAGATTAGCCCATGAATCTTGACCAAGATTTCATGGATCCCAAAGGTTGGGGGGAGGGATTTTTGGGAGAAGTCAACAGTAACGTTGTTTTTTGTTTCCCTAGATACATGTGTGATAGATAACTGGGTGGTGGTTTCAAATATTTTTTATTTTCATCCCGAATTTTGGGGAAATGATCCAAATTGACTAATATTTTTCAATTGGGTTGAAACCACCAACTAGATAGTTAAAATTGGATGGTATTTTCGAACTGCAAAAAATGGGTGGAGCCTCATCTTGCCTAAAAAATGAGACATAGGTTGTTCCAACATTTTGGTATAGTTTTTGTATGCGCATATTTTTTGTGTCCGCTACCGAGCTGAACACCGACACTTTTAACGTTGGAAACACCGGGGCTTCTCCACCACCGGCACCGACACGTCGCCGCGCAACACGGAAACACGTCGCAGCCCTTTTTTTGGGATCAGCGGCCCGCCGGCTGAGAATGGACTCCCGATGGGCGTCAAAGGGCATAGTGCACCTGTGCATGTTTATTGAAAATGACGACGTAGTACGGAGTCCGTTGGTTCACGACATGGGATGGGATGAAAGGGAGGATGACTTGACTGTGAAGGAGATGCAGCCTAAAAGGGTTGGCATCTTTGTAAAAGGAAACCCATACCTTTCCTGAAACTAACAGCTGAAAAGCAGCTGAAAATCAATGGTGGGAAGGTGAAGTTTCATTTTGTTCGCCTATTTTCAGGGGCGAAGCTCTCAGTTTCAGGGAGTGTAACAAAAAACCCAAGTCAAAGAACAATTGAAAGAATAGTCCCCTTGGATTTTGTTGATGAAACAAAATCCCTACCTAAATTTTATGGGCTTTGGACCCAAAGTCGAGTATATTTATTTAATGGTTAGTTAGTAAGTCCCCCAAGGATCGGGTTGTATTTCGACCCCTTCCAAATGGCCATACTGAAAATGGCTTCCAAGAGATTTGGCCATCGACCTTTAGGTCGGGATTGGGATTTTTTAGCCGGACTCCCGAGTTCCTGGTTGAGATTTAGCACCCCTGAAAATTAACGAATTGATACCCAAAATTTGCCATTTTTTAAAGGAAGTTACCTTTTCCAAGGCCCATCATTTTGGGTATATCCAGCCGTTAGTTTTCGGGATGGTAGGTCCAGCCGTTAGTTTCGGGATGGTAGGTCCTTCAACATTTACCACCACAAAGATTTTCATGGGACTAAGTGTGGAAACATCGACACAAGCGAACACAATTTTTGGGTTCCAGCCGTTTGGCCCTTCGGGTGTGTACTTGGATGTTGCAGAAAGTTAGGATCAATGGTTAGGATGACTGGGTTTTTTCACCTACTTATAAATGGTTAGTATATTGGGGTTATAGTTATAACCCATTGATCCGTTCACCATTGATCCCTGCACTTCCAACACCTCGGGACTAACTTCTCGTGGTTTCTCATGACAGGATAGGTTGAGAGGCACAATGCCTGCAAACATGGCGAGGTGCAGTTGGAAGGTTAGGAGTATACTGTTTGATGGTGAAGAGAAATGGGGCGATTTCAAACCACCTAAAATGTATAAAACCCTTGTAAATAATGGGATAAACTACAACTACCTTTCCCTCAACTGGTGCAGGATTTCTTCCATGAACAGTATTCTTATTATTATCATTAGTACTAATGATGATAACATTGAGGGGTAACATACAATAACAATGAACATTATAGTAATGAACATGATGGTGGTGATGATAACGATGGTAATGATGTTGAGGATGATTATAATGATGATGAAACTCATGATGATACTAGTGAACATGACAACAATGATAGTAAGAATAACAACAATAACGATAACGATAATGGTAATGCGGATTATAATGGGAATGGAACACAGATAAACAATGGTCACAATGAAAGCCACAACCCAAACAACAAGAGCACCAACAGCACCAACAGCACCAACAAAAACAGCAACGACCACGACGACGACGACGACGACGGCAACAACAACAACAACAACAGCAACAACAGCAACAACAGCAACAACAGCAACAGCAACAGCAACAACAACAACAACAACAACAACAACAACAACAACAACAACAACAACAACAACAAACAACAACAACAAAACAAAAAAACCACAACAACAACAACAACAACAACAACAACAACAACAACAACCACAACAGCAGCAACGACCGCGTCCACGATAAAAACAACCACAAGTACAACAACAGCAACGACAACGACCACGACAACGACAACAGCAGCGTCAACAGCAGCCACGACAACGACAACAAAAGTGTCAACAGCAACAACAGCAACGACCACAACAATGACAACAACAGCATCAACAGCAACGATGACAATATTGTTTCTGTATATACAACCACAGTTGGTCCACGACCGTGAGCATCTATGATTTGAAATCTTACTTCCTTTTTTCTACGTGACAATTGCTGATGTTTCATGAGTTTGGGCAAGGTGATGAGTGGCCACCCCAGTAACTAGGTTGTAAATTGTGAGGTATTTGACGGAACATATTAGACCCTTGTGATATCAGACCCCCCCCAGCCCCAACTGTTGAGTTTTTTTCAGCTTCACCGATGTATATTTTGGGATATTCTATAGAGTCCTTAAAGGTGTTCTCATTTAGGTAAAACGAACGGCGGCCTGGGACACCTCCCCAAGAAATATGGATAGTTTAAACACGGTGATGGGTGCAGTGCTGGCCGTTTTTTATGTGGAAAGTGTTGGAACTCTTCGGATTTTCCAGTCCCGAAACGGTTTGGCGTGTCCAAATCCATCACAAGCTGAGATTCTTCAAGATGATTGAGATACTTGTGTTGATACTTATGACTTAAGAGATATAACTGGGGGAATTTCCTCACTTCAGAATCCAAAATGCCTAGTGAGAAAAAATGAACATCTTTCCAACACCTCCACAGAAAAGTTCTTAAATGGTTGTGGACACCAAGATTCCCTTAAGTTTCAACCGCTCTTCACGCAACGCGAGGCGTGTGCTGCTCTTCACACTTTTTCAGCGATGTCTTTCGGTGTCTCGGATCGACTTTTTGGCCGAAGGGGGAGCTTCAAGGCATCTAAAATGGAAGGTGCTTTAAAGAAGACAGGGATCTTGGCGGTGGTGTCATCCCTATAAATTCAAATAGCTTAATTAACAAATTATGGTGTAATCCCTATATGAATTATCTAGGTGGTGGTTTCAAATGTTTTTTATTTTCACCCCGATCCTTGGGGAAATGATTAAGGTTGACTATATCATATTTTTCAGATGGGTGGTTCAACCACCAACTTACTGATCACTAAGCCACTGAAACACCCGGCTGGATACTTTCCATGAGTCATCCTGGTTGTTTAATTTTTGGGATCCTTATGTCATGGTCCATAACTGGGGTAGTGTTTTTGCAATCCCCGAAGAATACCCAACAAACAACCGTTTTGGGCCCTTTTTGTCAATTGCTCAAATGGGAGCAAGTTTTTTTGGGCTCTCAAACAAGCAGCAAATCTATGGTAATTTTGAGGGATTTGCCCGAGAAAAACTTGGGCGGGTGTCATATTGATATAATGACCCCTGTAAAATTAAAAGAAGGAACGTATGTGTGTTGTAAATTTGAGATTATCAAAACCAATACCCTCCAGGGAACCAACATCTCCACTACCAAGGCACTTCTAAGTCCATGAATATCCTTGAAAATTGATGGTTGGAAGACTACATTCCTTTTGGTAGGGCCAGTTTACTGAGGTTACATTTGTTTAAACACACTGCCATGATTGCCGTCATGTGACTGGGACACACCCAAACGCGATCTACCCTTTTTGTGATTGATTCACCAAGCAGGACTCGAATTCGGGCAACCGGCTCAAATGAATGTCCTTATGATTGTTTCAGTGTCTCGGGCCATCTTCCTGGGATGTTGTAATTCAAAGGAATTAAGCAGGAACCCTTGTCTGTAACCGCTTACAATGAGAAGGGAAAACCACTACGGATTGATGCTTGTATGTTGGTAAGACTATCTTTAAGGGGTTACTCCCAGGGGTTCTAAGGCAATGCCCTTGGGCAATAGGCTTTCTATGAGGCATCCTGAAGATTGGTTGGACTTATCATTCATATGGATGTGTCTTAAAAGTAACGTTTCCGAAGTCACTTTAGTCTTCCTACTGAAAAAAAACACGAAAAAAAGACAGGAGTTCAGTTTATTTCGAGACACCCCCCTTCAAAAATAGTAACCCTCAGGGACATGATCAGAGTTTATGCATTTCCCCGAAAATCACCACAGAAAACCTAAAACAACTGAGTTTAAATCAGAGTTTACCCTCCTGGGAACTAACATATCAGAATATCCCCAACCAGTGGTATGCTTGAATATGATTTTCCTTTTCTCTAGGTGGGATATGTGTTCGGTTCCCCGGAGGGTGCATTTCCACCCAAAAAAATCATGGCCAATCAACCAACCCCCCCGGCCACGTACCCCCCCGAAAAATAAGGTCTTATGAAGGGCTTATTAACCATTGGTTTCCCTTCATAAGGCCTTATTAAGCACTTATTTCGTTTTGGGGGGGTACGTGACTCTGGGGATAGGTTGACCAGTCATGAAAAAACACCAGGATTCACGAAAAATCCTCTCGAACAAAAGTCGAACTCAATGAATGGAGTAACTTCCTGGTTCCCTTGATACTGTAGGTGGCAGGTAGCACATAATCACCCAATTGGATCCATATATACCACTTAAATACAAGGTATATATATATATATATATTGCCTTCTATATAGGTTTTTTTTTGAAGTCCCTAGCACCCCCTTCCATGATATATCGATATATCATATATCTTCCCGGAAGCCAATTTGTTTTATGGGAACCACTTGGAGGATCATCCCAGTTAGCAAGTGGTTAGTAACCCCTATTTACAAGTAATTTAGGCCATTTGGAAGGGGAACCACAACCCGATCCTTAGGGGGACGAAACCGATCACCATGGTTATTATCCACGTATCCGTCCGTCCTGGGATGATCCTCCAAGCAGAAACAGCCTGGATGACTCAACTTGGGAACCAGAAACAGCTAGGTGGTGGTTTCAAAAATCTGTTATTTTCACCCCCTACCTACAAAAGATTCCCATTTTGACGAGCATATTTTTCAGATGGGTTGAAACCACCAACCAGAAAAAGCTGTCCTCATATGAGAGTGTCTCAGGGTGAACTCTGTCCACATCTCTCAATGGCCATCTTCCCCCCCGAAGCCCGCGAAGGGATGGTTTCCAAGTTCAACCACCAACTAGACAGCCTGCATGACTCAACTTTCCAAAAACAATTTCAGGTGGATCCTTTACAACCACCTGGTGGCACGTTTCACTGGGGGTCACCTTGGCTGCATCGCATTCCGTGGACCCAGAAATCTATAGGATTCCCGGGTGGCATGACCCATTCCCACCCGGCAATTTATAGCAACCACACCGGGTTTTAAGGTCACCCCAAAAGGTAGTGAAAAGGTTTCGGGAATCCGAGCCCCAAAATGGCCGAAAACATTCAGGATATAATAAATTGCCCAGTATTCCGGATCCATGGGACGATTGTATATTTCCCTATGTGAATGGTTGATTTTGATGGTAAATGTATAACTGGTTGGTGGTTTCAACTGTTTTTTGAATTTTCACCCCAAAATTTTGGTGAAATGATCCAATTTGACTAATATTCTTTCCGAATGGGTTGAAACCACCAGTTTCTTTTTAGTTTCTTGGGTTCAAAGATTAAAGAAATTGTAGGAGATCATAGGAGGGGGTAACTTGGGTTCTTATATCACTACTAATGATCTTTTTGTTTAAAAGGGTGGGGTGTCCGTTGTGGCTTGGGATATTTTCAGATTCTAGGTTTTTTGGTCAGCATCAAGCTGCGATTGGTTTCGAAACCATCCCCGTCAGTCTTGACAGATTTTTGGGTGGACCCCTGCAATCGGGCAAAGCTTTTTGTGGCTTGGTGATTTCCAATTTCTTGGGATTTTTTTTCGGTCCTGGTCTACACTCCGGTAAACTAACATAGCAATGGAAAATGGACCCTTTGAAGATGTATTTCCTATTTGATTTTCCATTGCTATGTTAGTTTACCAGAGGGTACCCCACAAACGAAAGTTTAGAGGATTCCCGACCAAAAAAGTGGAATGTCATCCTGGTGTTGAGTGCTGGGTTTTGGGGTAGTTCCAAGGTTTTTTCATATTCCCGTTCCAAGGAATAATATTCCCACTCTCAGAGATCCTTCCCTGGGAAGATGGGCTCGGAATTTGAGATCGATTGCAGTTTCCGGGCCTGTTGAAGCTTCGCTTTTCAAATGTTATCCTGGCAATCATTTGCCTTCCAAAAATGGTTCCTTGGATGTCCCCTTGGAGTTAGGATCAATGGTTAGGATCAATGGGTTATATACCCCAATATACTCCACTTGTAAGTAGGTGAAACAACCCATTGATCCCAACCACTCACTTCCAACATAAGATCCAAGTAGGTGCGATTCAACTTTCAATTCTTCACGAGGGAAACTCCCTCGTAATCTTTTACTTGTTGAGCAAAGAAAGATGGGTAATATACCCATAGCATCCCTGTATGGTATATTTACCTATGATGTAGGTAACTATACCATACACGGATCCTATGGTATAGGCGATTCAAATCTTGATATGACAAAACCGTCCACACTGTGGTTCTCAAAGTGCTTCACCAATTGATATCATATCCCACAACAATTGGCACATGTTTTTTTTCACCATTCCCAAGTGGTGTGTGGCTGAATGACAAGGCTCATCAACACTATAAGTGGTTCACAAAACTTCCTTAAACGTATTAGACCCTGGAAGTTTTAACAGGGAGCTACCCTCCCGAAGTTTAACATAGCCCCCTGAAAATAGGCCATCCCAAAAGGAAATTCATCTTCTAACCATTGATTTCCGGGGGTTATGTTAAACTTTGGGAGTGTAACCCCTGAAAACGATGTTTTTTTTCTTCAAACGATCCGGCTTCCCTATGAAAGGCCAGCCTTTCATTAAGCGCAGCGTTCAACAAAACCCTTGCAGCCCCGAAGTTTAACAGCTTGCCCCTCAAAAATGGATGGTTAGAAGATGATCCTCGCCCTATGGGATGGTAACTTTTCAGGGGCGACCTATCAAACTTCAGATGGGTATGAACGAGCGGACCCACGGCCCACGGACCCCGAAAAACAACCTGAGTATCTTTGCTAGCTCTAGCTAGCAACTTGCTTCGGGGTCGGTTAATAAGGTTCTTCCATCAACAGTAGGGATCCTTATTTCACAGTTTATTATGATGTCCACATAACTGGGTACGGCTATATAATCTGAGCAACCATTTTGGCCCCTTTTTTCACCCCCTTTGTCGAAGAGTATGCCCAGGATCTTTTAAACGCCAAACGTGGCAGTGAAAATTCCTTCCCCCAAGAAATCTGGGTGGAATCGATTTCAGTGTAGGTGGAAGATTTTTTTCAGGGGCGAACTGTTAGTTTTAGGGAGTGCATAGGTGTGTTTCTTCTCCGCCCCGAGATGGTGGATGACACTCGCACCCGAACGTGCCAAGTTTTTTTTTCGGCAGGAACAACCAGCCTGCTTTCTCCTGGAGTGTCTGTAGCCTCAAGGGAAGAAACATGGGACAAAAAAGAGAGAAACATGGAAAACTGCTGAATACTTGGAGGATCAGATCATCCCACAACTTGGACTCCTAACTATTGGTGATCGTAAGTCGTTTCGTCCCCTAAGACTCTAAGACTTCGGGTTGGGTTGTGTGTGACCGTGGGACCCCGCCATTCATATGGGACCCCGCCTTATTTTCATGGCTGAAACAAATGGGGGGGGTGCATCCCAAGCACAAAGCATACCTGGTCTGCCGAAGGTTCAGATTCGCATTTTTTTCAGTTCAAAAACCTTAGTGGCCTGGATGGAAAAACTCAGATTCCCAGTACCTGGAAAACATAGGAATTGGTACCATTTTTTCGTACCATTTTTTCTTTGGGGGGAACTGGAAAACGCCGGTTTTAGGGGTTTCAAGTTGATGGAAATTGACAGCAATAGATTGAAATTAGCTTGCTGGTGGTTCTTGGATGTCGCGGAAAGGAAGGAAGTGCAAGGGATCAATGGTGAACGGATCAATGGGTTAGTTATCACCTACTTGTTTCATGGGGGATGAATTGGGGTTAAGTTATCACCCACTGATCCTGAGCATCGATCCTAACTTCCAATGGGACATCCAACTAGTAATTACAGTTGCCACTTGGTTTGGAAATTATTCACCAAACTTAGCATGTAAAAAGGGACGAACACCATGCAGGCAACCCGGAGATTCCTTAAATGAGATTTCTGGGAAATTTTGGGAGCCGCCAGCCAGCCTGCTCGGGGTCAACCTCACCATTCAAAGGCGCAAACGCAGCAGCAGCCGCAACCCGCGCCACCCGCGCAACCAGCAGCACCAGCACCAGCTCCGACGAATGCTGGGAGCCCGAAATTGGACTTGATAATTTTCAATTGCCCCAAGACAACACCCAACTCCCCTCACAAACTCTACTAGGTGGTGGTTTTGTTCATATTTTTTGTTTTCACCCCTTTTTGGGGAAGATTCCCATTTTGACGAGCATATTTTTCGGATGGGTTGGTTCAACCACCAACTAGTCTATCAATTTTGGCAGTTTGTGATGTGTGTTTGGTTTATTTTTTCTGGTTGAAGGTTGGTTGAAGGTTGGGTTGGGTTGAGGGTTCGGTTGCTTGAAGATTTCCCGTGGAAGGGTTGGGTTTCCGTTAGGTGCCAGAGAAAATCGCTGCCAATTTTTTTTGACAAAACTGCCTATCCGTTGTTTGGATTTTATTTTCATGAGGTGGGGGGATGGGAAGGGTGGAAGGCGGGGTCAAAATTAAAGGTCCTGGAAAACATAGTGTACCGTGATTTTAGGCAGTTGTGGCTGGTTTCAGGGGTTTCAAGTTGATGGAAAATAGCAGCAACTTGTTTTCCAGGGTGTTTCAATAAAACTTGGCTGTCGTATTTTTTGTTTGGGGGGGGTACACCCTGGTAAACTAACATAGCAACGGAAAATGGACCCGTTGAAGTTTGAAGATGCATTTCCTATTGAAAATGGGGATATTCCAGCTAGCTGTGTTAGTTTACCAGAGTCCAAGACAGTTACAACACACCCCTGGAGCACACCCCAGGCAATCCCCCGTTCGCCAACCATGAAAGGATTCCCTTTACAGCGTGTTGGTGAAGGTTAAGGGGTGTGTTCCAAAGGTGTGTTGAAACAACCTTAGAATAGGTCCGGTTATAAGTTATCACCCTAGTTTCTCATTTATAAGGCCATTTATAGAAGTTATAACCCCTTTTGTGACTGATGGTGGTCCACCTTGTTGTAACATTTTTTTTGGTTTTTGTTTTGACATCACATTTCCCAAGGTTAAACGAAGCTCAGCTAAGCCGCTCGAAACTCCTAGTCTCACTAACATGGCTGTTTTTGGTCGCAGGTGCACATATTTATTGCGATCCTATGGTAGGGATGGTCATCAACCACATGAGTAAGGGGTTTATATACCCATTATTAAGGATTCCCGTCATTAAAGGTGGGATGAGTTTATCCTTAATATAAGGAGTTGAGAAAGACCCTGGCAGATATATATACTAGGTGGTGGTTTCAAATATGTTTTGTTTTCACCCCGAACCCTGGGGAAGATTCCCATTTTGACTAACATTTTTCAACTGGGTTGCAACCACCAACTAGTATAAATCTGATTTTCGGTTGGAAGCCTTGAGGTGCTTTTACCGAATCCACCAGCACAACCACAAGGCGCAGCACTGGAAACCGTTAGAAATGTGGTGGTTTTTGTTGGTGACCGGAAAAAACGGTGGCACGTCATGTCACCGGGTCCGGTCATCACCAGAAAACTTGTGGAATTTGGCATATCAGTTTGGTTGGCCACCTGGTTTATCTCACCCAACGTAAGCTATCAGTGGGTTACAAAAAAGTTTTCTAAAATCTGTGCAAAGTTCCTGGGACATCCTAGTATGTTTTGATTTTGGTGACTGAAAGGCTGAAAGGTTTCAAGAAAAACCTTTCAGAAATACACCAAATTCACAATCCCTCATCAACATTGGGGGAAGATGTTTTTTTTGTTGACAGGCAGTCTTTTCTTTTTTCACTTGGATTTGTTTAAGGTGATCTTTTCATTTGTTTACCGCGGTAAATCACGATTAAACCACCACCTGGAACCCCAAACAACCATTTATAAATGGATGTTTGGTGAAACAACCATTTTTTATGTCATGATTTGGAATCATCCAATTGAAACATCCATTTATAAATTGTCGTTTGGGGTTCCAGGCAGTTGGGAGAATAATTTTTTTCCTTTTTCCAAGCATTCGAAGAGTCGAAGATCCGAGTTCGCAAGAAAGATCCAAGTTTCCAAGAATCCGCGGCATCAATGAATTTCCAGGTGGTGGTTTCAACCATTTTTTATGTTCACCCCTACTTTGGGAAATGACCCAATTTGACCAATATTTTTCAAATGGGTTGGTTCAACCACCAGGAATTCGTTTTGGGCTGCTTGAGGATGATATATTTTTTTATCATCAAAAAATCTCCCACAAAGATGGGAGGGAGGAAGTAATTTCAGCACCCATGTTTTTCTGGTAAAGGGAAATAGCCAACATCAGGGAGTTTTACACCCCCGAAAACCGAATACGCCACCTGAAAATGGATCCATCGATATGGAGATTCATTTTTGGTATCCAAATCTTGTAAAATATGGGGGTGTACTAGCCCCTAAAACCTCACAAGTATAGTTCATGAAACCTGGTGGATAAGAATGGATCAGATGTGTTTTTTTTCCAAATCCTCAGCGAAACAGACACAGGTTTTTTCTAGCAAAAAAAGAACAGATGTTCCTTCCATATTTTGAAAAATGTACAACAAAAAAGGGGCCAAAGGTAGTTTGATATGGTTCTATCTTTCGGAACCTCACTTGTTTTTTGTGTTGCAGGACCTCCACAAAGCCCTCAGCTTTCCTTCTGGAACTCGGGGTCGCAAGGCCGGTGGGTCACCCGAAATGGTGGCGATTGTGAGGGAATCCACCCCAAAAATCACCCAAAAATTCAGGTCTAGGAATTAGAGGAACATTTGCCCAGATAAACATGGTGCTTGTTAGGTGGGACAAGACTCCTCCTGACATGGCTGTGTCTTTTTTTTCTGCTTGAGAATTCGAAGGGGTGGGGTGTGTTTGAATTTTTGTGCATGAAACATCCATGCAGTTAGACGTTTTCATTGACTGTCAATGTGATTGATGTACCACACACTTGCAAGGTGGGTCCCGGATCCAGCTATAAATGGGCGCTCATAACTCCACTTATACGGGTGAAATCACCCCAGGCAAACCCCTTTATTTTCGGCCATAAAAAAGGGGTTACATACTTCCCTATTTATAGCGATCGGCTCGTTTCACGCCCCACCTTTTGTGGTCAATACTTCTGATCAAACTTTGAAACCTCAGAAATTCCTTTTTTGCTGGGGTTTTGGTCCTTTTTTGCCGGCCCCATTTTTTTTTTTGTTTGGGGGAGGACGAAGGCGAAGGAGGGTGGTTTTTTTACACCCTGATTGGTAGTAGTTAGGTGCAAAAAAAGGATAGGAAATATGCCAGGAGGCACATGTATTTGGGTGTGATTTCCTTGGATACAATCACCAGGATTCTTACAAAAACCTTCACTTGCCACTTGGACTGGGGTACGGGTTTACACAAAATCATACTGTAAAGCTTCAAAATTATTCTTCTAGTTGGTACTTGGGTTGGAAACAAAAAAACAATTCAATTCTGTGTGTAATTTTCTTCTGCATGATTTGTTTTTATCCAGTCTACTTAGGATTTCTTCAATGCCTCAAAGTGATTCTTGACGCAAGATGGGCCCCTACTAGTGATAGATCGAGTTATAACCCCTATAAGTCGTCTTACAAATTGGTAACTCGGGTTAGAATCCCCTAAAACTGGAGTTATTAACGCTACTTAGAAGTGATAGGGGGCCCACTTTGGCACCATTTTTTTCGCCTTTTTTTGGTGCGAAACAAAACACAGGTCAGGCAGCACAAGGCCAAGTCCACCATTCCCCAATCAACTTTGGTGGACCAGGTGGTTCCGGGGAAAGATGGAGAGACCTTCAGCGATTTTCTTTAAATCTTTAATCTTATCTAGGTGGGACCCAAAAAGTGGGGGGAATCAAACAAGCAGCAAATGTATGGTAAATTCCACCAAAAAATCCTGGCAGTTTTCAAAAATATTATACTCCCTGGAAGTTTAACAGTTCGCCCCTGAAAATAAGCCGTCCCAAAAGGAAAGGAATCTTCAAAGCATCACTTTTTCAGGGGATGTGTTACTACGTGGTGGTTTCAAATATTTCTTTATTTTCACCGTGAACCCTGGGGAAAGGATCGAATTTGACGCGTATATTTTTCAGATGGGTGATTCAACCACCAAGTAGTTATAAGGAAGCATCATTCTGAAAGCTGGATCGAGTTATGCTATGTTATACTGACTCCCTAAAACTAACAGAAGCACCTGAAAAAATAGGGCCGAAATTGCCCCGCAAGGAGACTTCATCCTTCAAGGATTCTCAGGGGCGAACTGTTAGTTTCAGGGAGGGTATACATCTTCGTCTAGTCATTTTTTCGGGATTTATTTCTTGAATGTCTTGAAGCCATTCTTCTGGGACAGCTAGTGGAGCAATTTGGGATGATCTCCCACCCAGCAACTAGTGAAAAGTGAAGGTTTATAGGGGGTCTTTTACTAAAGATGTGATAATCTGGTGGCATTGAGGATCATCTACTTGGAGGATCATCCCAGGACTCGTAAGTGGTTATTAGCCATGGTGATCGGTTTCGTCCCCTTAAGGATCGGGCTGTTCCCCTTCCAAATGGCCATTCATGGCTTATTAATGGGGACATGACATTGGAAAATCACCATTTTCAATAGAAAATACACCTTCAAATGGAGGATTTCCCATTGTCATGTTAGTTTTCGGGGGTGTACAAGTCTTGGAATGATCCTCCAAGTAATAGAGAGAAGTGGGACTTAAAGGTGCTTTTTAAGCGCAAAGTCAGGCAGATCTCACAATGATGATTTTTTATGGGACCCATTTTGGAGGGGAATCAAACGAGCAGCAAATACCATGGTAAATTTGAGGGATTTCCCCTGAATGATTTTAAAAGTGTTTGGGTTGTTTTTTTTAAATGACCCCTGATTCAGAATCTTACCCACTCATCCCCCCCAAAAAATGCAGGTTTTTCGCAGGCACTTGGCTTGGCTTTATCCGATGATTCAGAAAGGAGTTGCAAAGGTAACGATTGGGGTTCCCAAAAGTCTGCTCACTTACATATATATATATATATTATATAATTATATATATATATATATATTATTTGTTTTTTTACCGCAACGGACAGATTTTTTTTGGGCCACAAAATATTGTTCCACCAAAAAATCCTGGCAGTTTTCAAAACATATTATACTCGCTGGAAGTTTAACATGACATAGCCCCTGAAAATAAGCCGTCCCAAAAGGAAAGGAATCTTCAAACCATCATTTTTCAGGGGATGTGTTACTAGGTGGTGGTTTCAATCATATTTTTTATTTTCACAGTGAATCCTGGGGAAATGATCCAACTTGACGAGCATATTTTTCAGATGGGTGGTTCAACCACCAACTAGATCATTTATAACCATCCCAGAATTTTTTTCCAAGATTAATACAGATCATTCAGGTCTACCCCCCTGTTGAAATGACCAACTAGGTTGTTAGTTTTCAGGGGTGTAGCCGGCTTTGTTTTTCAACATTTCCGGGGGAAGTCAGTGGCCTCGACATGTGTAAATCCCTGTCCAGCGAGCCCCCATTTTAATTGGGCCTTATAAATGGCGTTCCCCCTTTTTTAAGGGTCTTGTAAATGGGTAACTGGCGTTATGACCCTATAAGTGGAGTTGTCACCCTACTTGTAAGTGCTAGGGGCCCATCTTGCAACCAACAAGCGGAAGCAATGTAAGCAGGTCATGCGGCACATCATCCTCAAGTTCATATCAGCCACGAAACGCACGTTCACGTGGACCATGGAGGACAAGGCCGGTGATGTTCTTTGTTTGGGGGCAAATGGCCATGGTCAGTTGGAATAGAAAACGCGGGTGCCATGTTGCATGTGGTTGACATTTTCTTGCCATGTTTTGAAAGCAATTTTTCTGTTTGACTCTTTTCGAGCTACCAAACTCATCCAAATATAACAAGCAGTGGTGGTTTCATGCTAATATTTCTTGAATTTTCACCCTGATTGGGTGAAAATTTCCCATTTCGCTCCTATTTTTCACTGGGGTTAGACAGCACCAACTAGAAGGCGGGCCCCTACCAGTTACAAGTGGGATGAAATAACTCCTATAAGTAGGCTTTTTTGTTTCACCCCAGTTATATACCCATTTATTTTCAGGCCATTTATAGGGGGCCCACGTGGCTGTAGGATACCCATCTGCGCCGAATGGGACGATTGTATATTTACCTATATTTATATACCATAGATTTGAGCCATTCATCTAGGTACATATTCCACTTGGAGGATCATCCCAGTTAGTAACTGGTTAGTAAGTTAGTAACCCCCATTAATAAGCCATTTAGCCCATTTGGAAGGGGAATATCCCTACTTAGAGGACTTACGATCACCATGGTTATTAACCACTTACAAGTCCTGGGATGATCCTCCAAGCAGTCCCATTCGGCGCATCTTTTTTGGATCAGTTCTTGATGATTTTTTTCAAGCCGCCGCCCCAGGTGGACCGCATATGCCAAGTATGCCTCAGTTTCCTAGCCTGGCCACACCCTTGCCTGCGGGTCAAGAGCCGGGATCCTCAAGAAATCTGGCGGGATGGTCAAGGGTAAATTGGCGGCTTTATTAACCATATGGATTTCGAAAGGTCAACCTAAGGTACCTTTTCCAGAAATAGCCGACCTTATGAGCAGGGCTTACGAAGTGGGGAAGGACTTCATGCACCACAACGGTCATGTCTGACTATGAATTCACATGCCTTGAAGCAGCGGAAGCTTCGTCATGCCAGGTCATAAAATAAAGGTTAATATATATATATATACATATATATATATATACACGTATATGTATGTATGTATCTACAACAACATATGTGTTTTTTTTACTCCGGGTCTATTCGTCTGAAAAAAACTGCCACCTAAACGGTGATAACGATGAACTATGCTACAAGTTGTCACCAAATTTTTGCTCACAGAAACAATCCCCCCGAAACAGTCCATGGAAAGGTAACGACCGCAAACTCCCTGGAACTGACCCCGGAACAGTCCATGGAAAGGTAATCTAACTCGTTGCTTGACCCGAAACTATATACACATATAGCCCCTGAAAAGTTACCTTCCAAAAAGTCAAGTAGTCTTCAAACTATCATTTTTCAATGGGCTACTGTTGATGGAAGAAATTCTGCACCAGTTGATATGGAGAATCTACCACTATTTACAGGGTTTTACCTATCTCAGGTGGTGCAGGATTTCTTCCATCAACAGTATGTTACACTTTGGGGGGTGTAACCGTGTTGGACCTTGGATGGCCTGGAAAAAAACACACAAAAAAACCGCCACCGGGGCGAAGTTTCAAGGACCGTCGATTGGATGATCACCACTGCGCAGGTGCGATGGATTTTTTTCAAAACATCTTGCAACAGTGGGTATAACTTGGATCTACCCCCCACCCAGTAACAGTGACCACCAGGATTATTATATTTTTAGTAGGGGAATCCTTATAAAGCTTCATTTGTGACTGGCATCCTGGGTGGGGGGTAGACCAAAGGTATAACTAGGATGAAACAACTCATGCAAGTAGGGTTTTTTCACCCGAGTGAAAACCCCCTTTTTTTTCCCAGCCATCTATAGGGGTGGTTTCACTCCATTGAAAAAACGATCGGCTCGAAGCTTGCCCACATTGTGGGAGAGAAGAGTTTTTTCTCAGTGAACAAAAACCCTGGTTAGTAAACATCGGGATTCCTTACTTCTAATGAGGGAATGGTTAGTTAAACCCTTTTCACTAGTATAATCCCTTCATACAATAACCCAAATTTTCTGGAAAAATTATCCTGGAACGATCATTCAGGAAAAATCTAGGGTATTTACTAAAATGGTTGAATTTGCAATACTTTAAAGACAACGGTGGGGATGATCCCTTTGCCAAAAACTATGGGAATCTCCAAGGTTTCCCCCGGGTCAAGAATGAAAGCTTTGTCGGTGGTCACTCGCAGCACAAGCAAGCCAACATAAATACGAAATTCCGAAATACCACTATTTGGATGTCCCAAGAAGTTAGTACATGGTTAGGATCAGCGAGTTATAACCCCAATGTACTCCATTTGTATGAAGGCTATAACACATTTACTAACCATTGATCCTCACTTTGTGGGACATCCGATTACCTGGCAATTCTGCGTTTAAGTGCCCTTTTTTGGGATGGTGAGTTCACCGGACCCTTTCACTCAAAGGTTATTCGTGACCGTGACCTCCAACAATCGGGGGGATCAAGAGGTGACTTTGAATCACCTGGTATATGGGCCTGGAACTCCAATCAACCAGTTTTAAATGGATGTTTGGTGCAACACGGATTTCCCATGTCAAGATTTGGAATCATCCAATTGAAGCAACCATTTCTAAATGGTTGTTTCAGGTTCCAGGTAGTTTCATTCCTATTTTTGGAATTTTCACCTCGAAACTTGGGGAAGATGATCTTCTCCCATTTTCACGAACATTTTCGAAAACAGCGACTTTGGAAAAAACTGACGTTTAAACCACCAAACAAAACACCAACCCCATGATGGATCAAACAGGACTGCCTGGGACACATAGGAAAGTACCATTTTTTGAGGCAATTGGATTGCTTGGTTTTAGTTTTTTTTAATTGATGGGAATTCATAGCAACGGCTGTCTTCCAGGTGGTTTTTCATTTACCGACACGATCAATGCTGTTTTTTTATGGTAAATGTAGGTTTCAGAAATATATACCATAGTTTGATCCGACAAACCTGGCGATTCTGCGACCTTTTCGGATGACCAACCCAACTATATAGGGGATTTAGCAAGGTCATAGCTTTATTATGAACATCCAAAACTGATTTGCGCTCCAGGGAACTAACATATTCCCTAGGAGCTGGCACTTTTGAAGATTTTCCCTTTCCCAAGGTGGGATATGTTAGTTTCCTGGAGGGTATATAGTAGACATGTTATGAATATCTTATAGGTGTTTTTTTGTAGTCGATATCATTATGAACATCCAAAACACTCTCCGACTTTCCGACTGTGCTTGTTATTGGCATTTTTTTCAACGAAAAAAAACAAGGCACGGCACGTCGTCCCGGTGAAACAATGTGCAACTTCTGGCAACAAATTAACTTCTCGCATTTGGACACCATAACCAGTAGCAGAATCACAAGCTTTAATTACTGATGCAAATGCCGCTACACCACTCTTATCATGAAGATATGTTTTGAACAAATAAACATCACAGAATTGTAGAGTACCTTCCCCAAAAAAGATCAAGATGTTGTAGACTTCAACCGTTTTTTGTTTTTTTTCTTCAATGTGTCATCCTTTTGAAACCACTGGCGGGTGTTGCTCCGAAAAGCTGCCGAACAAAAAAAGTCATCAGAAACTTTTCCGATTTCCAAACCCCGTTTGGTCTGGTTTGTTTCTTTGACCCGTTTGGTCCGCTTTGACCAGGCGACCACCACGCCAGATCCCTTCGAATTGCCTCAACCAGACGTGCCACAGTTCCAGGCGTGAAAAAACAAATCCGTTGGAGGTAAAATCCGTCGGAGCACTGGAAGCAATTTTCCCCTGAAGATGGGGGCCAAGGAGGAGGGTGGGTCTTTTAGATGTCGGGTACAGGTATATAGAAAAACCAGTTTTTTTGTTGAGCTCAATCCTTTTTTGTAAGGGTCAATGAGTCAAGATCTAGTGTCCTGAAAATGAATGCTTTGGAGAAGGTATTGCCGGCCTTCAGAATAACACATATGTTTATTTTTGGCATACCATTCGTCCAATTTGTTCGGAAGATTTTGCTGCCATAATTTTCACACAGGTTAGAACTAGGCAAGGGGGAGACATGGGGGGAAAAAAGGCCAGCCCCTTCATAAAGGTTGTATTTTTCGGTGATGTTTCATCCGAAAACCCAGCGATTTTTCAGGAATTTTGATAGGCCAAATATAACGGATCCCTATAAAAATCTATAAACCAACCAGTATTTCATGGTTTCGGTCATGTTAGGGTGGATGCCACGTTGCCGTTGCTCCAGGTGGAAACTGATATTCCAGATGGAAGTCCTTTAGCCAGTTGCAAAGGCTATGAGGACTGAGGGGGTGGAGCCCGGGCCCACCGAAACACGTGGAAAGAAACACATCGAAGAATAAACAGGTAAAACAAGGGGATACCAAAATCATAAGTAGCCTCAACTGAACCTTTAATTTTTGTGTGTCCTTTATATAAGGGACACACAAGTGTTCTTTAGATAAGTAGTATCTTTGGACGTGAAGAGTAGGTGCTTTTGACTGGAGAGTCTGCATGCGCACGCATGCCGAACAGATGGAGCTATCATTTTTTTTGCATAGCTTCCCCTCCTGGAAACGATCACATCTGGTCAAGTTATAGCGACCTCACACGACCGTTTGCCCCAAATGGTGGTTTAGTAAGGGAAATCCCTGGCTATTTCAGGGAAATCTGGGTTGGTGAAATATTAATCCATTTGACCAGATCACATATCCCCCTAAGGCAGCACTTTTGGATTACCAAGGTAGGATAACAGTGATCCTTCCAGGGTACCCTGTCACTTCAAGCTTTGAGTTTTTGGTGAAAAAAACATGGAGTTTGACAAAAAAGACTCCAATTACTGAATTTTTTTAGGCCAGACGTGCGTCGCATCCAACAAACTCGTGTTTTTTGCACAAACTTGGGGGGTAGCCAACAAAACATTCCTTGGTTTTCTTTTTAATTTAAAGGACATCCGCACATCATTGCTGTTGTTTCAAGGGAAACAATCAACAACATCAACTTCAGCACCTCCATATGGTTGACCATCAGAATAGTGGGGGTATGGCGCAGGAGCATTGGGCACAATGCACGTCCGGGATTCTCAGTGAAAACATGGAGGTAAATAAGGAATACTTGCATGCCTAAGTCACTGACGTTTCGTGGCTAGCGCCCAAGGCAACCCAGTTGCGATGGTGCCGCTGAGAGGGTGAACTGCGCATGGACGGTTGGGGATCCTAGAAGTCCCGCAAATTGAGACCTTTGGAGCGTGATTTTCTATGACAAGTAGATACAAGTAGTTGCTTATGATATGTCTTATGGTATGTTTCAAGAAAATGATATGTTACTGGTATCTTTCAAAAAGGTATGATAGTAGAATGATCGTGCTTTTGGTATGATATTTCACGGCTATGACATGATACACCCCTATGCTGTTGTGATAATTTCTGATACGTGCCATATTAATGCAAATATATACATATATCCCTATGTTGTTGGATCTCCCTCAATCCTTGTTAGTCATCGCTAATCCATTGCTGGATGTTGGATGCATCCCCACTACCATTACATGAATCAGTGGACTTTTCTCATTGTGCAAGCTAATACGAAACACATACCTAAAACACAGGGATGATTCAAGCATACGTTTGAGGTTTATCGCGACCAAAACCGATGATGCAAAACTAAACTAAAGTAGATGTGCCATCACTACTTCAAATATGTCTGATAACTCCTGTTTAATTTCAATGTTTGATGGAAATACACTCCGGTAATCCAACATAGCAATGGAAAATGGACCCTTTGAAGATGCATTTCCTATTGAAAATAGGGATATTCCGTTGGTATGTTCGTTTACCAAGGGTAATGAAGTGGGATCATTCAACTGATACCCAACCATTTGATTTGTTGATTTTTAAGAGGCAACGTATCATCTAATCATCCCAAGTACGACGGTTCTCCATATGACATGGCCAAACACGTCCAAATGATTTCTGAAAATCGGGGATATTTAAGATTGGTATGTAGATTTGGTGATTAATAGATATATATATATATATATGCAACTGGGGTTATAACCCTACTTACTTACAGGAGTTTATAGTTATAATCCCATTAATAACTGATACGGGGCCTTGTAAAAACCTTGTTGGACCTTTAGGAGCATCTAGGTTGACATACTTCTGTTACAGTGTCATGTCATGTTTCACGTTTTCACCAGTCCTCAAGATGCGCAAGTCAAATGAGAAACCTACCCCCCCTGAAAACTAACATGTCCCNCAAGTCAAATGAGAAACCTACCCCCCTGAAAACTAACATGTCCCCTGAAAAATCAATGGTTGGAAGATGTATTCCCTACTAAAACAGTCCATTTTTATGGGGACATGTTAGTTTTCAGGGGTGTATTTCTCATTTCTGGTAAACACATCTTTAGTATACTCCAAGAGAACCTCAACATACCCCTTTATGGCAATCGTAATCTCAAGCCATGGCGTGAACCAGTGGGCCCCAAGGTCTGGACTGAATGGGAGAGCCTCGGAGGTCGAAGAACGAAACGTCGCTGGAGACTTTCCATTCCCATAGGATCCATGGGACTGGTATATTTACCTACATTTACCATAATAACCAAATGTAGGTAAATATACCATACATGGATCCTATGGGATTGAATCCTGGTTGTTTTCATAGGGATCCTTATAATCTAGGTGGTGGTTTCTCAAACATGTTTTTTTCGCCTTTTGTGGGGATGATGATCCAAGACTCGAGATTCATTCCATTTTTTTGAAATACTGTTGATGGAAGAAATCCGGCGTTTAGCAGTTGAGATTGGTAGTTTATCTCGTTATTTACAAGGTTTTGTACATCTCAGGTGGTGCAGGATTTCTTCCATCAACAGTAGGGAAAGAATCCCCACCTCATGAGCCACATGAGTGTGTAGGATTTCATCCCGAAATATACCCTAAACAACCAGGGGATTTTTTATTGCTCACATGAGTTTGGAGATGTGTCTGTCGTGTTTTGAGTGAAGTGTTCCTTGTTCCCTTTACTCTTTTTTGGCACCAGCAAAAGCACCACTGGCATGAATTTCTTTGTGATTCATCCTCAATTACCGGAAATCTTCTGACAATTTGGTGCTCAAAAAGACGATCCCCGAACTCTTGGTCGGAAATAGAAAAGCATCTAGAAAAAATCGGCGTCACGGATTGAAACCTTTGAGACTCGAGGGACGTCACGACGGGATGTCGCGGTCAATGGTGTTTTTTTTGAAGGAAAGTCCCTTCAGAAAACTGGCTTTTTAGGTGAGTGAAATGGTTATACAACAACATGTAGCTTCCCTATGATATCATACTAGAGATATATAGATAGTACTTAGTACATTGTCCCCCATCCTGGAATGAATACTCAGAACATGGAGTTCGACTATCCTGATTTTTTTCAACATGTACCAAGCATTGGCATTTGGGTATATTCTAAGTATTCCCAGAATGGTTTCTATCAAATCTGCGTCTATATATAATACATAATATACATTCAATTCAACGAATCAAATTATATACATCATTTTCAGACCTCGATGATTTCATAAATCTGGTCAAATTACATATCGCGACCTCACAGGACCAAAAAATTCCCTTTACACATTTCCGGGACATTTGTGGCGTTTTTGCAGGGAAATCTACACCCCTGAAGACTAACATGGAACATAATCATGGAGGTTTGGAAGATCATTTTCCTTTCTAAATGGGTGATCTGTAGGTTCCATGTTAATCTTCCAGGGTGTAGGTTGGTGATGTTTTTTTTTCCATTTTCGGCAGACATTCCCTCCTGAAGTTTAAACAAACATCGCTCGCCCCTGAAGGGTGTTACCGTTACCGGATCTCCATAGGAAGCCAAGGATCGTCTTCCTTCCAAGCACCCCACCATTTTTCAGGGGGGCGAGTTTTCAGTTTTCAGGCTTCCGAAGGGTGTATCATAGAAGTCTTAAAGCAAATAAAAATGCCATTGAGACCATTGAAAATCGACAAATCAAAGAGGAATGGCCCCCCACGAATGGTTGTTGCGTTGGGTTGGTTAGGATGGATCAATGGTGAACGGATCAAATGGGTTATTTCATTTCACCTACTTATAAATTCGGGAATGAAGTTGGGGTGACCTAACCCACTGATCTCCTAACCATTGATCCGTTCACTTCCTGGACCCGGGACATCCAGTCGTGGATGTCGGCCCTTCGGAGGCTGCTCGGGTTTGGGACTACGAAGTAGGAAGATTGCGAGGCGGTTTTTGCAGGGGAGATGGGACCGACTCGGTCTCGTGAGCAGTTGCTTGGGGGGGGGTTGGAAACTTCCCCCGCCCCCCGGAAACATGGAAGATTTTGAAAACCCCAAACAAAATTGGAGGTAGGTTTGGTGGTGGTTTTGTTCATATTTTTGTTGATTTTCATCCCGAATTTTGGGGAAGATTCCCAATTTTGACTAATATTTTTCAGATGGGTTGGTTCAACCTAACTAGAGGTAGGTTTGGTTCAGATGATCAACATCTTCAATTTTAGGTGACTCTTAGGGTCCCAGCCATTCATTTTCCAGGGTGTTACCTTCAGTAAAACCGGACAAAAACAAACACATGGAAGTTGAAAAATGATGGTGGCCGAAGACGACTACTGCACCGTTTTTTTTTTTAAAAGATTTTAGTTCATGAGACACTTTTGATGTGTGAGGAATTTTTTGAATTTTGGGAGGTGTTTTTATTCAGGGTTTACCCATTTATTTTCGGCCATTTATGAGGGTTATGCCTCCATTTATAACTGGATCCGGGGCCCACCTTGTAGTTTTCCTTTTTTTAAGGGCTATGCTAGTTCTAGGCCTTTAGGCTTTGTTCCGACCTGCCACGAAAATGCTGATTTTCCAGCCATGTTGGGTTGATGAAGGGTATATTACTCTTGGATGTATTATGTGAAAGAACTAACCCAAGAACCAACCCAAGAGAGGTTCCGTTTGTTTGGAGGTCGGTGGAAGTGGTTGATTGTTTTTTAGGTACCTGAAATGTTTGGTGATATCAAGAGGTCCCAAGGATATCATTTAAACATGAAAATGGAGCAGTGACCAGTTAACCCTGACTACACACACACACACACACCCGAAAAAACTAACATGGAACCTGAACATGCCTCCTTGGAAAAGTTTAAAAATCATTTGCAAACCACCAGTTTTGGGGGGTTCCAGCTGTTAATTTTCCGGGGGATGAAAAACCGAAAACCCAACCCACTTACCCATTTATAGCACCATTTATAGGGGTTTTATCTCCATTTCTAGGCTTTTTTTTAACCCAAGTTACCCATTTACTACTGTAGTCTATCCATGATTTCCATCCATCAACTTCTCTAAGCACCGCGAGGCATCACGCCAATGGTGGAAGGCCTTGCACTGGCATCAAGGACTTTTCCGGAAAAACGCCGAGAAACGATGCCAGTGGCAAATGAGTGTTTCCGAAAATAGTGGGTTTTCCCCCCAAATCATCCCATTTTAATAGGGTTTTCCATTATAAACCATCCATTTCGGGGTACCACTATTTTTGGAAACACCCAAATGACGGTTTCCAGTTTTTTTTTTGGATTAATAGTCGATCCTAAACTAAGGTCTTACTTATTTATTAGGGGGTTATTGACAGCCCACCATCATTGTCCCTTACTAAATCCCCTGAGGCCAAAGGCCGGCCGGCTATTTTCGGGAAAGGGGGGTGGTGGTAGTGGGGAGGGTTCGACCATGACAGCTTTCCGTCGTTTTGTTGGCCCCACAACGACTTGGATTTCCCGCAGGAAGAGACCAAGGAAATGGACCAATTCTTTGGTGAAGGTTGTTTGCTGGGCGATCGCGTTTCTTGGTGAATCCGAACCCACCGGCGGTGGTGGGATGGCAAATGGGATCGGGGGGGTGGGGTGAGGTGCTTCGCAGCTTTGGTGCAGAAATTCCAGGGAGAGAAAAAACCACAAAAAATTGCAACTTAAGGATACTTAAATGATACTTAAGGGATGTTTTTTTGTCCAAACCAAACGAAACGAGTTGGTCAAGCCTTGTTAAGGACAGCATTTTTCTGTCGGAATCCAATGAAAACGAAACGAGTTTGTCACAAGCGCCTCAAGGACTGTGAATGGGGAGAATGGTCAGATTGGAGCCATTGTGGATGTGAGATTTGTGGTGAGGAGCCGGTTTCAGGGAGATTGTCCCCCGGTGAGGTGGTGGGTTTTGTGTGGGAAGGATGTGGACGTTTTGTGGAACGCAAAACACACACATCCCTTTTTGAAAAGATATTGAAACAGAAAGGGAATTTCTATAGTATTACAAGGAAATTACTGTACATTTGCTCCAGTTCTATTTGGGATCTAATATGTAATATGGGATAATTATGCAACTAGGATTCACGGATTCTTTTGGGGGGTCTTGGGAAGAAATTCTTATGCCAAGTAGGTTTCAGCTGGACAGGACCGGAATGCCCAGAAGGTCAAGTACCGGAAGATTGTGAAGCAGGTTGGCGTGTTTTTTGTTTTGTTTGTGCAGTAGAAGGTTGGTGAAATATTATGATTTCGATATAATTTGGCCAATTAAAGAATCATTGATTTGAAACAAGCAATTGGACATGCATTGGCTTCAGAAGTTCGATTTGCAACTGAAGAAAAACCCTGGTGGATCACATTTTCTCAAACATTTGGACCCATGAGATCCAAAGATCTATGGGAAAACCCCAGGATGTTGGCCCGTTCGAAACCATGATGAAGACATCAAAAGATTCTGGGAAGACTTTCCTGATACTACGGTTGATGCATCCCGCCGGTTGGCCATCCCAAATGGTGGTTTAGTACGGGAATCCACCTAAAATGCCCTTTAATACTGTTGATCAGAAAAAAGTCCGGCTAACCAGTTGAGGGAAAGGTAGTTTATCCCATTGTTTACAAGATTTTATACATCCCAGGTGGTTGTTTCCCGGATTTCTTCTATCAAGAGATGTACATAGAAACCATAGGCGATGAACAGAGCTAAGGGTAGTCCCAGGAGTTTTCTAACACGACTAACTGGAAAAACAAGCATGAATGAAGATGTATCTCCTATTGAGAAATGGTGATTTTTTCCAGCACTTGTCATGTTTTATGGGTGTTTTATGGGACTGGTATGTTTACTTACACTTAAGATAAAAATCAACCAAATGCACGTAAATATACAATCGTCCCATGGATCCCAAGGGTGTTCGTTTTGAGGGGGTGTATCCTAACAACTACCTACGGAGCGATGAACAGAGCGCCATCTGACCGCAGGCCTAAAAGAATGGTTCGTTGCGAAGACTTGACCCATATCCGAATCCTTGGATTTGTTTATTGCTCAATCCGTGATTTATTGACGGATTCTACTGTGGTAAATCATCATGAACAATCACGATTTGGGAGGATATGTTTGGAACTTTTTCCAAGCATCTTAAGCAAATCTAGGTTCTAAGATCTTATCAACAGACCTTCAGAAAAACTTCAATCTCAGCCGGTATCTGAAGATTTAGATCATTGTCACTTAGGGATATCTTCCAAAGGTGCCAAGACTCACCCAAAAACTATCATGGCTGGAAAATCGCCATTTGTAGTAGTAGATACATCTTCAAATGGTTTGTTTTTTTCATTGTCATGTTAAGTTTCAGGGGCTTTCTCCAGAAGTTGCCATGGAGGCCTTGGGTGATGGCGCACCATGCTCTGGGAACTTCAATGTGTCCGGGCAACCCGAAGTGGCAATTTTGAGCAGTGAAAAAAAAGGATGGTTACTGTGTCAAACCTCAGCAGCTTTGAAAACAAAAAAATTGCGGGGGAAAAAAAGAGAAAGCCGCGGAAAACGTGTTGGCTGTTTCCAAAAATAGGTGTACCCCAAAATGGATGGTTTATAATGGAAAACCCTATTAAAATGGATGATTTGGGGGTAGCCCTATTTTTGGAAACACCCTGTTAGAACTGTTAAACTTCGGGACTTCGAGGATGTGTTTCCTGGTTTTTCGGCCCAGCTTCTGACCTGGCAGTTCTTTTTTGACCCGAATCACCTGTCATTTTGACTTTGCCTCTCCCCAAAAATGCCTGAAACATTCAGGTTTAGGAATTCATTTGCCCGTATATGAGGTCATTTTGAGGCACACATTTTCTTGTTCGCCGGGATTTGTTTACTTATCCATGAATTTCTTGAGTTTTTATGGGATCAATGTAGGGATCCCATGGGAATCAGGGATTCCCAAATTGCCTTGCTTGAGGACCGAACCCTGTGCCGCCACTGAGAAGCCTCAAGATTGCAGGCTGGGTATGCAAATGAGCAATGAAAAGTACATAGCCCGAGCCCTGGTTGTTTAGCTACCAATTAGGGATGTAGCTACCAATTTAGGGAGCATACAAGGGATTTTATATAAAACTAGTGAATATAGCTACCTTTTTGAGTATTATAACTGGTTGTTTAGGGTATATTTCGGGGATGAACTCCTACCAAGTTTTGTTGGGGATTATTTCATAAACCATGACATAAGGATCCCTGCCTATTAAACAACCAGTTGATATGGAGAGTCTCCATGCATCAAGGGTATTGGTTACGCGTACGTAGATATTAAGTATTCTTTCACCATTATTAATAACAGTGCAATACACATCCCTATTAAACCACCAGGATTCAATGGAAAGTATCCGGTTGGTTTTTTTGTTCGTGGCTGAAATGATTGGCAGTGTTAAGATCGATTCCCAATTTTTTTCAACTCATTACCTGCGCTGTGCGAATCGTGATGAGCAAGTGGGCAATGGATATTCATTTTCCCTACTAAATGACCCGCAAAGGAGTAAATCACTAAGCAGGATACCCGCAAGGTTTGTAAGATAAAGGCTATTTCACTACATCCACCACCCTCTAAAAAACATACACGCCGGTAAAGTAACATAGACAAGGGAACGCGAAGCATTTCAGATGTATATATCCCAAATTGATTTTACTTTCCATTTTTCCCACGTTAGTTCACCGGAGGGTAGTGATGTTGCCACACATGTCACCAATCCTAAGCCCAATAACTAGAATTGCTCATATCGATCCAACTTCCATTTGAGGGTAAGTAGCTCCTGCAAAAAGGCTGATGCCGGATTTGTCTCACTTAAACCATCATTTTTTTCCGGGAAGTTTTTTTCTGCTAGTTTCAGGGAGGGCCTATTCAACATTTTCTAGGTGGTGGTTTTTTAGAGATGTTTTTTATTTTCATCCCTGACAATGGTCCAATTTGACTTGCGCATATTTTTCAGATTGGTTGAAACTTGAAACCACCAACTCGTTTTCTTCCGAACTGTGACGAAGTGTTAGTTTCAGGGAGGGTAACAAAAACTGGACAAACTGCGCAAAAATTCATGAGCAAAAACTGGATGAGCTTTCAATCGATCGCAGCAATTTTCGCAGGGCAGATCTCATATTTCCCGCCGGTTGGAACGGTCATCCGAAATGGTGGTCGAAAAAGTAAGGGAATCCCTCCTGGGTGTTTTTCCAGGACACCAAGGTTGCCGAGAGTTTCACTAAAGGAATCCCCCAAACACTAGGGAAAAAAAGGCATGGTTTCGTAAGGGAATCCCCCATGCAATGCCCTTTAAATACTATTGATGGTTCAGAAATCCGGTAAACTCACCAGTTGAGATAGGTTGGTAGCTTATCCCATTATTTACAGGGTTTTTGTACATCCAAACGGTGGTTTTTTTCGCCGGACTTCTTCCATTAACAGCATGGTCATCAGAAAACCGCAGGCTCAGCGACTGGGCCGAATGGTTTGGAGCCCTTGCTGGTTGACGACCAAAACAGCGGAGGAAACAAACACAACAAAAAACAAGCTGCTTGGTGGTTTCATTTTTTTTTTGTTTTCACCCCTATTTGGGGAAGATTCCCATTTTGACTAATATTTTTCAAATGGGTTGAAACCACCAACCAGTTATGTTTGAGGTGAGGTGTCATGCAGATGCTGCATTTGCGCAGATTGAATCGCATGGATGAGAAAATCCTACTCCTCAAGTAAAACGGGCCTTCACAAGACGTCTGCATAGCTTCACAACCCCGTTAGAAAACCTTATAGGTATTATTCTCCGCCGGCTATTTCGCGGGGAAGGGGAGGAAAAGCCGGCGTAAAGGGGTGGACATAGTGATCATATTCCCCAGCATGATTAGCAGCAATCAGATATATACACTCCGGCAAACAAACATAGCAATGGAAAATCCACCATTTGTAGATGTATTTCCAATTGGGAAAGGTAGATTTCCATTGCCATGTTAGTTTAAAAGCAGAGGGTAGACATATTATTGATATACAAAGTGCATTTCATATGCACTGATACAACCTCCCTGAAACAAACAAACAGCTCGCCCCTGAAAATCGCATGCAACCCCTGGGCCCCAAAAAGGAAAGGCTTTCCAACTTCGATTCGCATCAAGTTCCAGATGTGTAAACTTGCTCTTTGTTTAGGGCCGGCGAGAAAACCACCTGGGATGTATATAATTAAATCCTTGGTGAAAAATGGGATAAACTAATACCAACCTCAACTGGTAAACGCCGGATTTCTGAACCATCAACAGTATCAATTGTACTTTTCAGACGTGCCATGGTCAGAAGCCGCTATACGGATGATGGTGTCATCCCACCTTTAGTATGGAATCCTTCATAATGGCTATATGCACCCTTACTATTTGGGTTGATGGCCATCCCCTACCACAGGGAACCAATGGGAGTTTAGACCCCTCCACATATGGCAGTGATATTCTCCTTGAATCTATCGTTTTTTTCCATCCTTCGGATGTTAGATAGGCTTGGGAGTTAAGAATCAACTGTACATTTTACTACCTTGTGGCTCATGATAGCTGGAACCTACAAGTTGGCTTAAAACTTACTATAATTAACCCCTGTAATTTTGTTTAGAAGTTCCCTAGCCTAAATAGGTTTCTTAATACCCAACTCACCAACAACAGTTACTCATTTTCGCCACCAAGTAACCCTGGCCGAATCTCCAGAACTTCGGAGTTTGCCAAGGACCAGATGCAGCGCAAGTTGCAATGGCGGCGTTCGTGCTTCCATGCACCTTGGTTGTCAACATACACTGGGGGAGGGACGACGATGATCATTAACACTTCCAAAGAAAAGTTTTCCTATTTTTCTTAACCACGCTTTTTTGAAAATATGTTGCAAAAAAAGCATTGGTGCAAATCCCCCCACCGTTCTCGTGGTCGCAAGATATGGTCGGGATCTTCTCCAGCTCGTTAATGTCTTACCCGAAAATGGCAAACCAAGAAACCTCTGTTGGAGACTGGCTTTTGGTTCACGCGAAAAAAACAAACAACAACAACAAGGACACACCATTGATGTCCGAAAAAAGAATGTCTAGGAGTGTCTATACAACTCTTTCAGATTTGAGGTTTCTTTTTGAAGACTTCGTTGTATGCACCTAGAACCCATATGACCCTTGTTTTGCTTGGAAAAAGCCTCTCTTTTTGGGGGTCCCATTGACCTGCAAAAAATAGAGGTCATTTGGGCTCCAGGCAATTGCTTTGGTCAGAAGTTCTTTAGAAGGTGAGGCTAGAAGCTCCCCTTTATATCTGGGGGCACCTATACTCACGGCTGGTCAACCTATACCCCGGCCTCATGATCAGGGCTTGGCTTAAACCCATGGGTTTCCCTTAATAAGGCCGGCTATTAAACCCTGGTTTCTGGGGGAAGGGGGGTACATGGCCCCGGGGGGTACTTGGAGGATCATCCCACTTAGTAAGTGGTTAGTAACCCCTATTTATAAGTAATTTAGGCCATTTGGAAGGGGAACCACCCTACGTACTTAGGGGACTTACTAACCACGGTTATTATCCACTTACCAACTGGGATGATCCTCCAAGTAGGTTGACCAGCCATGATATACGCAGGGAGTATTCTGATCCCATGCATGAGGGAATCCCCGTCATGAACCAACGAGTATTTCATGGGATAGTCGGATAGGCAGAAGTTTAACACCGAAATTTCGCCCCTGAAAAGGAAGCCATTCTTTCCAAAAGGAAACTAGGTCTAGGTGGTGGTTTCAATTTTTATTCTCACCCCTATTTGGGGAAGATTCCCATTTTGACCAATATTATTCAACCGGGTTGAAACCACCAACTAGGAAAGGAAAGAGTCTTCCCAGCATCATGTTTCCGTTGGATTTATGGGCTGAATAGGGGACATCGAAATTTATGAACGGAACTGAGGCGACGTGTGATGAGAGAAGCAGATTTTGGTGGAGATGCCTGTGACGCTTCGTTGAGGTTGCAACGTTCAAATTTTTCCGCAAAAAAGGTGTGATGAGAGCCCAGTGGTTTTGGGTTCCACTGTTTACATACACAAGTAGTAAAGCAATACTTGGATGTCCCAGGAAGTTAGTAAATGGTTCATAACCTACTTATAGATATAAATGGGGTATATTGGGGTTATAACCCACTGAACCCTAACCTTTTACCAGCACTTCCAACGGTACATCCAAGTAGCTGAAAAACTGGAAATCTCCAAATGTGATAGCAAAACTGGAGGTTGGATTTTTGTTTGGTGCAAACAAATGGAAGTTCCGCAAGAAAAGGAGCTACCCACAGCTTTCAATCAGCACATCTGAGCTGTATCTTTTCTGTTGGAACCACACGTTTTTTTTTGACAAAAAAAACACTCCAGGTACATTTTGGATTTGGAGTTTGGTGAACTTTTTTTGTTTTCCCATACTTGTTTTGCCGTCTGAGAAATATACACCCTCCCCCAAACTAACATTTTCGCACCACGCAAATGGATGGTTGGAAAGCAATCGTTTCCTTTTGGGGCCTGGCCTATTTCCTGGGGCGAGATGTTAGTTTTAGGGAGGGCATTTTTTTCACAGAGTTATGTTAATAGACATTTTCAGGTTGACGATCACATCTGTCTTTTTGTGGGAAAACATGAATAGTTTTAGGTAGGAAATTCCCCAACAAAAAACCCTTCAGTGGATGTCTCAACAAAAGTGGAAAAATCCAAGGATTGAAAAAAAGGAACCGGTGCAAGATGAAGAAAAAACGTTTCCAGACATGTATGCTAGGTGGTGGTTTCAAATATCTTTTATTTTCACCCTGAAACATGGGGAAATGATCCAATTTGACTATATAATATGTTTCAAATGGGGTTGAAACCACCAGGGGACAATTGGGTGTACCCCTAACAGTGTACCCATGGTATTTATTGTATTCTCTAGGGATTCTTGGGGATTATAGCCCGTAAAGACCCACTATATAGGGCTTATATAGGGATTTCCCATAGGGGTGCGTTGGTAGGGGTACATCCAACTATCCCCTGAAGTAGATGATGGTGTCCCCAAAATCAGATTGGTGAAACTTTCTGTTGGGCACCAAGGAGTTGGAGAAAAGTACTTTTCAAAGTCCATAGGGTCGTTTTATCCTTACGCTCACATATCTTAGGGTTTACTAGGGTTTAATTGGGCTAGCAAAAAATCACAACAACAGTTCCTAAACCTGAATTAAGTACCCTCTGGTAAACAGAAGCTGGCTGGAATATCCCCATTTTCAATAGGAAATTCATCTTCAAATTCAAAGGGTCCGTTTTCCAGCCAGCTATGTTAGTTTACCAGAGGCTAGTGAAGCAGGAGTCGGGAAACCTTTTCATTTTGGGCTACTGTGCCATTTACTGAAACAAGATAGAAAATACCATGGGCCCCCAAAACCATGAAAAATATAGGTTTTGGCCATCTAAAGACCAGGTTATTTACCATAAAGGCCATCTAAAAATGTAGGTTTTGGGGGCCGTATATATATATATATATCTATACGTATATATATATATATATATATACATACAAATAAACAATAGTCGGCTTGGATCCTTCAAGTCGCACCGTTTTTTCCCCGGCAAAAAATCGGACTTGTAGGCGAACGGAATCGTGTGGTACATTGTCCTGCGAGCATCATGCTGATTGTGTGCTTGGTCAGTGTGATCCTGAGCTGTTTGCTGGCTGGTGGTATTTTCATGCCGAACTTTGGGGAAGATTCCCAATTTTGACGAGCATATTTTTCAAAGGGGTTGGTTCAACCACCAACTGGTTTGAAATTAATTAAAAACAATGGAGAAAATGACTGTCTTGAGTAAAACAACTTTGGGAAACTCCTGAGAACCAATTGGGGATCCCTAAGAATCCAGACCCCTCCCTAGAGCAGGATTGATGGTCTCAATCCCATCCCCACAATAGGATTATAGGGAAAATCCCTTTCTTAGGACATATCTGGATCCTTAGGGGATAGACACTTGGAGAAAATGACCCAAACAAAAATACACTTGGAAAAACGGAACCATGGCACTGAAAGGATTCAACGTGGGGTGCTTTTTTGGATTGAACCAGTTTGGGTTCGATGTATGATGTATACCTTCTGGGACAAAGTGAGCCTGCCACAAATTAGAGGTTCCATTAAAGTCAAATTTGGAGCCCGTTTCTGTTGATGGTTCAGAAATTCTCCACCAGTGGAGGTTGGTAATTTATCCCATTATTTACAAGGTTTTATGCATCTCAACTGGTTGTTTGGAATTTCTTCCATCAACAGTACCACAGCCATTGTTTTGTTTAGACGGAAACCGCTATGAATTTGATGATTCAAAAACAACCCTTTTGAACTTGGGAAAATCTTGTTGGAAAGTCACCATTTCCATATAAAGCCACCCACTTATAATCATTTCCAGTTTGGGGAATCATTTCCCCGAAATGTTTCTTGGGAAATTTAGTTGGCCTCCAGGGAATTCACATATCCCCCTGATAAGATTGATAAGGCATATTTATTTGAAGATGATTTTCCTTTTCCCCAGGTGGGAATAGGTGGGATATGTTAGTTTCCTGCAGGGTAAACCCCTACTAAAATAATGGTGAAACTCGGAGACCAACCTATAAAAAATGGTGGTTTTCGACTTCTAGGGGGAAGAAAAAATAACTCCCCGAAGATTGAGACCGAACCCGAAACATTACAAAAAACGAAAGGGGACAAGGCAGTTTTTATCCATAAGTTATGGGAGCTTTCCGAAGCTTGTAGTGAAATTAGCATGGTTTCATGGTTTGGTAAAATTGCCATGGATTTTTTTCGGTGATTTCCAACTAAATTTCCGAAGTTCAACGTTTTTTGGAGAATTATCGAAGTGAAAGAATCGTTTTTTCAAGGGGTTGGATGCTTGGTGACTCTCCAAGAAATTCATCAAAGGGGATAACATTTTGTCATTCTTGGCTAATCTGGGTGAAAAAAGAAGATCCTGGAACGCTAAACAACCAGTTCTAAACGGATGTTTGGTGATAACATCTTCCAAAAGGAGTTTCACCATTTTTAAGATTGTGGCAACGACTTCCAGGGTTCCATCAGACACCTGGTACTTCACTAAGGTGGGGTTCTTGGCGTGGCTGCGACATTCCAGGTTACCGGGCGACGTTTCGGGTGATGGATCGTTGTCGATTCTTTTTAAAAGGGATACGTATCCCATAGGATCCATGGGACTGGTATATTTACCTACGTACATTTGGCTCAAATTTCTGGTAATTGTAGGTAAATCTTCCTTACATGGATCCTATGGGGTATTTAAAAGAAACACAGATTTGGGCGTTCGTTTTCAAAAACCCCTGGAAAAAGATATGAGTCAACTAGGTAGTCTTCCACAAATAGAGGCGAACATTTCAGACAAAGTATTTGTTAACTCAACCACATGGCTTTACCATGGTAAGTGAAGCCGACCATTAAAGCCAAATAATCTACCCTGAATTTGTTGATGAAATACATCCCTGAGTTGCCCCCCTCCTTTTTTTTTTAGTTTTTGGTACCTTTTTGAAAGATTTTTTGTTTCTTATTTTGGGGTTGGCAAATTATTCGTCATCTTTGGGGGGGGGGGGGGGTGATTTTCTGAAAGTAGTGGACCAAAGAGGTTTACAGGTTGATAATGTCTTGTCAACCTACTTACCTCACTAACGAACCCCCCAAGAAAGAGCCGGCCTTATGATCAGGGCTTATTTACCATTGGTTTCTCTTGATAATACCTTATTCAACTCTTACTAGGTGGTGGGTTCAAAAAATGTTTCATTTTCACTCCTACTTGGGGAAATGATCCAATTTGATGAGCATATGGTTGAGATGGGTTGAAATCACCAACTAGATAGGATGATAATTAAGACTGATTTGGACTGAAGGTGTTGTTTTCAAGACCTTTTGGCAAAACACGGTTTTTATGCCCCAAAAAATCGGAGTGCCAGGAACGGTGCAGATGACAAGACAACGTCAGATTGAAACTTATGCCAAGGCGATTGGGTTTCTCAGGGGGTAGGGTGGGCAGGTTGGGTGTGTAAAAGGGCAATTCCTGAATGTATCTGAATGTTAAGTCGAGAAGGGGTGGGTTTGACAAGGGGCCATGAAATTACCAATTTTGGAGGTATCAAACAATGCAAATGTGTGGTAATTTTGAGGGGTTTCCCTTTACAATAGTGCGCTGTTTATAATGACCCCTGTTTGAGAAAACAAGATTGGACTTTCAAGAAACAGACGGCACAGGAACGGCAAGTGCTGATCCGCAGATGCTACTGTAAATATTTTCTTGTGTAAGTCAGGATGGCATTCATCCTTTCGGATGCTTTTACCCAGCAATTCCAACATGAAAATTAGGTTGTACCTGGACTATAATCCCTATAAGTAGGTAGTTTACGTCCCGTAGATGGGTGAAATAAATCAACTTGCCAACAATCGTTACGATCACTTCCAGCCGGACACCCTAGTAGTCAAGGTGGGAGCGAGTTTATCCCGAATAGAATTAGGGATTTCTACAGGGACACCCAATAGTGTGAATCCCCATAAGCTTCCCACATCAGTCCCATAATACTTCAAGTAAAATGGAGTATGGGAATGCGGGTCCCACTGTTGGAGGTCCCTGGAATTTCCTTTCATATACACGCCTGAACATTTTCCCATGGATCTTAAAAAAATCACCCAATTGAACAAGAAAAAACATCTTCCAACCAAACTTCCATTTTTTTGGGTTCCAGCGTGGTTAGTTTTCGGGGAAGGAGGTTGTTTTCTCAATCCTGGCACTGAATGATTCCATCGGCAGGGTGATGGCAAGCCCTGCGATGCACCACTCACCGAAACATCGGGCTGCAGCAATCGTGACAACACGCAATGGTGACTCGGTGTCCAGGGTTCAGCAATCCTCCCCTTAGGGGTGTTCCTAGGGAACCCTAAGGATTCCTAGGTAAGATTGGGGGAACCCTTAAAACACATTATCAGGGAAGATTAGGGGAATCACCATCCCGCTTAAGCATACTATTACTCAATGTTTGGAGGATTCATATCCTTTTCAACCCGGCCTATTTTCAGAGGCTAACTTAGTTTCAGGGAAAGTATACTCTAAACATATACCCTCTGGTAAGCCAAATTAGCTGGCTGGAATATCCTCATTTTGAATAGGACATACATCTTCAATTCAAAGGGTCAATTTAATGGTGTCATATGGATGTTTCCAAAAATAGTCGCACCCCAAAATGGATGGTTTATAATGGAAAACCTTATTAAAACGGATGATTTGGAGGGAAAACCCACTATTTTTTGGAAACACCAATATATTTATATATATATGTATACACACACATATACATATATATATATATATATAATGACCCCCTGTGGATGGTGGCGAAATTGGTGAATCGGAGACTTCTCCGTGATCTTTTTTTTGGAGCTTACCAGATCTCCTTGAAATAGTGACTGCTTTCAATAGCTGTTTCTAGTTCCCTTAATAGGTGGTAGGTGATATATAATCACCCAATTGGCAGTATATACCACTTATATACAACTTATATATTGCCTTCTGGGGGGTTATATGCTACCTACCACCTTTTACAGGAACCAGAAACAACCATAAATGATGCTTGGATATCCCGTTGGAAGTTAGGATCAATGGTTAGGATCAGTGGGTAATAACCCTCTAGAAGTAGGTCAAACAACCCATTGATCCTAACAATTGATCCTAACTTCCCACGGCACATTCTAGTTGGGGGGTGACCTTTACTGTTTAGCAACCTGGAAAACATAGTGATAGTTTCATGTACCATTTTTTTATGCAACTGGATTGGATTGCTGGGTTTTAGGGTCCCCTCAAGTTGATGGAAATTAACAGCAAGTTTGTTTTCCAGGTAGCTACACTCCTCGCCCTGGAAGTCAAGCCACCATTAAAGCCAAATAGTCTACCCTGGAATTGTTGATGAAATTTCAACCCCTACTAAAATAAGGTTCTTTTCCAAACGACTGCTGTATCTATCTAAGCTTGGCAAATCGTTGGTAGTGCCTCATACCCTTAACTCAGCACGTTGACGTTTGTTGGATCCACCTGAAAAGCTGAAAATCAGGTGCAAAACCCGTGGTTTTGCCTGTTGTCGTTTTTTAGTTGTGGTTTTGGCTGTGTTGATGTTACATGTGCGTCTCAAGGTGCCGTGTTGGCACTGCCAATCTTGGGCGAATTGCATGTCCCAAGATCGTCACGAAAGAACTACATGGTACACAGTAAATGGGGAATGCGTCCAATTATTACCCTCCCTGAAACTAACATAAAGTGAAACCTTTAGTAGGGGACCTAAGTTTTGCCTAGTGGTGGTTTTCCAAAAGACAGTTTATTTAATGGTTAGGAAGTCCCCTAAGTAGGATGGTTCCCCTTCCAAATGGCCTAAACCTCAGGGTCAACTGTCAAGATTCTGAGGTGCGACATCTCCGGGTGGAGCAGTTGGAGTACTTGTCCTGTTGCATGTGGTGGTGGACAACAGATGCGTGTTTGGAACCTCAACGGTTTGAATTTTTTCGCTCTCTCCAAAAGCGATCGAAATGTTGTTTTTTTTGTAAAAGCTTTGTTTGGGTCTGGAGTTTTGGTGTATAACTTGTATACTTTTATATAGTATTTGTATCTTTAATACACTGCCTAGCTTGACCTAAAAATGATCAACAATCGACTGCAATGACTGCAGCCATGACTGTCAGGTGCGCCACTTGCGAAGCCAAACGAATTGCTTTCCGTCACCTGACAGCAGACATGTCGCAGACACAGATCATTTGAATTTGCACTCAAGTTTTTTTTGTTTGTCTTGGATGTGCTTGAGTTGATTTTTTACTTTTTAACGTGGTAAATCATCATGAAAAGCCACCATTTGGGGAATATTTTTTTCCAACCACCGAACAAGCAAGTCCAAGTTGTTTTTTTGCATTTTTTTTCAGTGTGATTTGTTATGTGATACTTTCTCCCGTTTTTTTCTCACCATCTAGAGTCTTATCTTAGTGGGAACTTGCTTGTTTTGTCCATCCATCGGAGATTCGCAAAACTCAAAAGAAACCTTGGAAACAACAACTGTCTTTTTAGTTCGCGACCTTTTTCTTGATTCACCTTGATTTTATTGTTTCAAAAAGATGTCTCTTGAACATTGCGTGTGTTTTTTGAAGAAAAAAGTCTCTGACTTCTTGTTTTGTCTCATCATTTCCCAAAAAAGATCCATCAAACTGGACATTTGCCTGTACATTTACCATAAAAAACAACTATTAAATCTGGTCAAATTATAGCGACCTCACAGGACCTCACCCCAAATGGTGGCTTAGTAAGGGAAATCTTCTTATTTCAGGGAAATCTGGGTTGGTGAAATATTATAATTTGGCCAGATTAAATGTAGATAACTAATATACCTGGGCAATTCATAACGACCTTTTTCCGCCGAGTAGTCACCCCAAAAGGTAGTGAAAAGGTTTCGGGAATCCGAGCCCCAAAATGGCCGAACAAAAAAGATTCAGGTTAAGGATTTATACCTGGAACCCCAAGGCCAACCATTTATAAATGGATGTTTCAATTGGATGATTCCAAATCATGACATAAGAAATGGTTGTTTCACCATTTCCATCCATTTATAAATGGTTGGCCTTGGGGTTCCAGGTACTAAATGGTCCAGATATACCATAGGTGGATCCTATAGGTTATAGGTGGATCCAATAGGTTATAGGTGGATCCTATAGGTTATAGGTGGATCCTCTAGGTTTTGCCCACTCTACGGACGAAACGACCATTGTTTTTCGTGGCTTCGATGTTGAGGATGGCACGAGAAGATCTGAAAGAAATTCGTGGCTGCAACACGGATTCTTGCAACTACAATGGAGGTGGGACAGACAATTTGCCAAAGTCACATCCCGGAAAAACTAACGGCCAAAAAAACTCCAAGACATGGTTGATTGATATATTGGTGGTTTTTCCTTATTCCAAAGGGCCTGTTTTGAAGTGCTCTTTATGTTCGTGTGAAGTTTTCCGCGGGTGTTAAGGAAGCGGGAGTTACCCGGCGCTGGGTGCTTTGTTGAAAGCTTGAAAAAGGGATAAGGTGGGCCCCTATAAGTTGTAAATGGAGTGAAATAACACCCATAAATGGCCTTACAAATGGGTAACTAGCGTTATAAGTTGTAGCCCTACTTATAGGAGTTACAACCCTTGTATCCTTTTTCTATTTCTGAGCTTCATTTCAGAAAATCCTGGCATCAACTTGAAGTAGGAGCCCTAATTAGTTTGCTTTTCTCACCCAGAGAGCTCTTGAAAAGAGGCCATCAACTTCCACCGAAAAGACTTTGAAAAAATTAGATCCTACCCAGTTATGTGGGGATTATTCATAAACCATGACATGTAGTAAATAAGGATCCCTATTAAACAACCAGTATTTCATGGAACGTATCCGAAGGTTTTTTTTGCGTGGCTCAGGTGTTTTATGGAGAATCAACATAGATTAACGCCTTGTCTTGGCTCCTCCTGAAAAAATGGGGTGCTATCGATTTTAGCTCTTTGCTGTTGGTGTAATTTTATCGTCTACTGATTTAAGCTGACGTAAAATTCCTCGAAACAAGCGGTGGGCTCTAGATATGTTGCTGTTATTTTTCCACCGCGAAACTCGGGGAAAAAAAGATCCAGAATTTGACTCAAATGCGCAGCACATTTTGGAATCTAGTTGCTTGAAAACAATGAATGAGAACAAGACCTCATGGTGGTTGCTCTCATGGTGGTTGAAACCAACATGCGAGAAACGCCCATCACCCCATGAAACCAACTACTTGGAGGATCGCCCCACTTAGTAAGTGGTTAGTTAACGTAGTTATAAGCCAATTATAACTAGACTAACCCGATCCTTCCACGTCTCCAAGTCATGGGAGCCCATTCTCCAAGTAGATTTACACAAAATTCATATATTTCCCTACATTTACCATCAAAAACCACCTAAATGTCATGTAGGTAAATTACCGTTCGTCCCATGGATCCGTCATGGGAATTATGGTGTATCCTCCAACTGGTAGACCAACTGGTAGGCTGCGAAATGTCCTCATGGTCTGCATGGGGTGAATGCTCTCAAGACTGTGGCGTTGGTGTCGGCAGCCTCAGAGTCATTCACAACAAAAACGACACACACACACACACCAGAGTTTTAGTAAAAATCCAGAGAAGTTTACTGAAAACGTATCTAACACGGTACATTTCAGCTTTGTTGTTGCTTTTTTGTCATGTGTTGTTGTTGTTGTTGTTGTGGTTGTTGTTGGTATTGTTGGTGTTGTTGGTGNTGTGTGTGTGTGTGTGTGTGTGTGTGTGTGTGTGTGTGTGTGTGTGTGTGTGTGTGTGTGTGTGTGTGTGTGTGTGTGTGTGTGTGTGTGTGTGTGTGTGTGTGTGTGTGTGTGTGTGTGTGTGTGTGTGTGTGTGTGTGTGTGTGTGTGTGTTGTGTGTTGTTGTTGTTGTTGGTGGTGGTGGTGGTGGTGGTGGTGGTGGTGGTGGTGGTGGTGGTGGTGGTGGTGTGCCTTTCCCTCTTTCTCCTTCCCGCTTCTGTTTATGTCATGCTTCAGGTGTCCGTGAGGACGCGAAATATCGATAAAGCTGCAGAAAATGGAGGTACAGAACCGTTACTTGCGGGGTATTGTTGATGGCTAAACTCCTTTAGTTGACAAGTATAGTTTGGGAACATGCCCACCTGGTGGTGACTGCTATGTAGGGGGAGCACCCTCGAGGTATAGTTGTGTTGATACCTATTTTATCCCATTGTTTATAGGGTTTTATACATGCCAGATAGCCAAAATTTACACATTAAACCACCCCCTCTCACGTACCCCGCTTGGAAATAAGGGTTTAGTAAGGCCTTATTCAGGGAAACCAATGGTTCGGAAGCCCTGATCATGAGGCCTTATTTCTAGAGGGGGGGGAGTTCGCTAGGGGAGGGTTGGTTGACCAGTCATGATGACACATGTTGCGATAGGTTTCATAGCTTTCCGTGTTGTCAGGCAAGAGTTGCATGGCATCTCTGAAAGAGATGAAAGACTGCATGAATGAGTGGAGGACTCAGGACTCACAGGAAGTTCCAAAAACACATGGATTGTGGTTTGCTCTTTCCAAAAAACGAATGTTGGACTCTTTCTTTTGGGGTGGGATTTTTTCTTTTTCCCAACCTTTTTCGTTCTGACATATATTTTTGTTGGACTCACGATCTTTTTGTTGGACTCAAGTTTAAGATGTTTTCCTTTTCCCAAGCTTTTTCTTTTGTTCTTCCGCAAATTTACAGGATTTTCTAGGGAGAAGTTGTGGGGGCTTCTCAACATTTGACCACTTTGTAGCCGTGTAGCATGTTACACCCCAGCGGCATTCTTTATTTGATTTTCAGGAATCTCATAGACGGAGTCGAAGTTTGTTTGGTGAAACGGGGGCTCACCAAACATTTCAGATACCCTAAACTGGAGGTACTCACCTAGAAAAGATGTATGTAAGGCCGGTGGGCCGCTACGAGGTAAATGGGGTTATAACTTAACTAAGTATGGTTATAACCCCAGTTACCCATTTATTTTCGGCCATTTATGGAGGTAATTTCACCCCATTGATAACAAAAGTGACGGGGCCCACCTTGCAAAACATCTCCAATTTCATTGCGTGTGAGAACAGTTGCAACCCAACAATTTTCAAGTGACAAGTCGTGATCATTTAGGATGTGCTTTGAAAGGAGCCACGAAGAGATGAATCTTCGGGTATTTATCCCTGAAACTAACAGCCTGCACCTGAAATTTGATGGTTGAAAGACGATCCTGAGAAATTTTGGCATTGCTTCTTGGCAGGTGTGAGCTGTTAGTTTTAGGGGGTATCTAAACCTCCCTTAATTTAAGAGAACCGAACAAATCGTGCGGATTCAGATCTATACTAAACATCTGTCCATGGCTCTGGTCAAATTAGGTCGCGACCTCAACAAACCCACCTGGGCCCCCAAAAGGTAGCTGAGGTTCCGCAACAACTGCTAGGGTATCCTCCCAAAAATTCCCAAAATTTCCCTTTGATTTTTTGGGGAGCCGTCTCTTTCGAAAAACCACCAAAAAACCCAGAGGGATTTTTTTCTCTTCATCCCATCACGAGGGACAGCCCCTCTGAAAGGTCATTGGAAGAGGTCATTTGTTTGTCACGTGAAAGACTCACATCTCGTATGAACGGTTTTAGATGCTGCACGTGATAGGAAATATTTACTATAAGCTACATTTACCATACATTTATAGCCATTTAGAGTAGGCAAAAATGTAACACGTGGACTGATTCACACCATTTTTTTCTACCCATTGACCTTACATCGAGTACGTAAAAAAACAATGACAGTCACAGAGAAGTCCTTCACCAAAAAACCCACCAACGAAACGGCCACGAAACCAACGAAACGAACCCGAGTCATCACTGTGCGCGAAGGCCATGCATCTGGGGATCTACTGGAACGTCCCTAAAAGTTAGCGTCAACAATGGTTAGGATCAGCTTGTTATAAGAAACCCTATAATAATACTCCATTTATACCTCGCTGGAAAAAGCACATTGATCCTATGACACAGATCCTAACTGTCCAACGGGACGTCGGACATCCTACCGGAAAAAAAAACCTCATCCCCGTTGAGTGACAAAACGAGTCAAATGTCAAAACGAGTCTCACAAGGCCTTGTCCTATCCGTGATTGTCTGTGGGCAGCCTGGGATCATTGGAGCGTCAGGGGAACCCAGGTGGATTAGATGGATGGTCCTGGCATCGGTGGGAAAGTTGTCACCCAAGAGATGTGCCCCTACGATCATTATAAATTGGGTAAAACAACCCCTAAAAATGGGTTTATAAATGGGTAAATGGTGTTATAACCCGGCCTACTTTACAATTCCCGAGGTGATTCACCTTTTTTAAATACAAATTCGGTGGTGACGTGGTGACGAAACTCGCATCCTGGAGCTAGTTCCAAGTCTTTCCCACTTGGAAAATAAGGAAATCCTCATAAGGAGCATATATGATATAAACCCTACTATTGGGTTGATGAATGCATCCTTACCATACTTTTGATAGTTCAGAAATCCGGCTAACCATTTGACATGGACAGAATCGACCATTATTTACAACGTTTTTTTTTTCTATCTCAGGTGGTTAGCCGGATTTCTGAACCATCAACAGTAGGGAAACAATGAGTGTATCCCCTACCATAGGGAAATCCCCTGAGAGATGATGGTTGTTTCCTCTTCAGCTACGACTGCCAGGGTTGCTCTTGCACGTGTGGTGGTGGTCTCAAGCGACGGGCTCGTATCATACAGGTGGGTGGCTGCCAGTGGTGCAAAAACTGCTGAAAAAAGTGCAGGACAACGAAGACACTCAAATCCAAATCTGATAAAACGACGTCAATTTCCTCCAAACTTACATATCCAACTTGTTTTTTTTTTTGCTGGAAACAAACGAAGTTTTTTTTTGTTTTTTCGCGCGTTTTTTGGGCATGGAAAATTTGATGCTGTAACCAGGAAGGCAGATACCAAGGTTGAGCAGTTTGAGGTTGGCAGGTGAGTTGTAAACATCGATGGTTTCACCAAACAAGGATTCCTTTAAAGAAACACCATGTTTTCGGTGGCTTCCAGGTATTTAAAGGTTAGGGTAAATGGTTTAAGGTTGAGAATTGCCATGGGTTTTTGGCTGCTTAAATCTTTTTTTGTCACTGTTTCGTCCATGGAAGTCAAAGAATATTAAAGAAGCGGTCCCCAAATTTTGGATGATTCAGATTCTCTACTTAAAACAATAGTCGATTTGTTGAAAACCTATTTAAAAAAATGGTCTTTGGACTGCCACGGTGGTTGGTCACCTGTTTCTTCCTCAAACCAAAACGTGTTTTGACAGGTGGCACCGCGTGCAGGAGGTGCTTTATGCGAACCCTCCGACAAGTTGCAGGTAGCCTGGGGACATCACTGAGTTCAGTTTGTCATTTGTTATTTCCTTTCACTTATTAACTGGGACACATATTCTGGGGTGTCCGGCTGGAGTGATTGTAACGAATTGGTAAAAGTTGATTTATTTCGCCTATTTACCCGACATTTAAACAACCTACTGATAGGGAATGACATCATCCATTTACTGCCGATCATTACTAAAATCCCAGCAGGACGAATCTCAGTAGCAAAGAGATCGGGGGTGACTATGGAGTCGTAGAAAATCACCAGCCAAAATGGTCACTTTTACTGGCAAAAGCCAAAGGGTTGAGCACAATCACCAGTTCAAATCACCAGTGAATGAAAAGTTTGCTGATGGTCTGACAGTTTTTGAAACGTTTTTGGGATGATGAAGATTTAGCAGAAACAACATATATGTTGATATGTCATTTAAAGTGGGGATTGCATATATTCAAGGATACATTTTGTCCAAATAATAATGACATATTTCAAGATGAAAAGGTGGTTTTTCATCAACTCCAAACAAGGTAAACTAATATAGTAATGGAAAATGGACCCTTTGAACATGTATCTCCTATTAAAAATGGGGATATTCCATTGCTATGTTGGTTTACCAGACGGTACCTACATTGGGCTTCAGATCATGGTAAATGTTGTTTATTCCATACACGGAGCATCTGGGAATCGGGTTTTGAATTGAACGAATCGTTTCCAGAAGCACTGAAGCATCCATCTAAAACAAGAAGACTCTCCAAACTCATGCAAACCGCTGCACCAGACTTTGGGTGATATTTCCCCCCAGTGAAATTCTTTTTCGTTGTAAAAACAAAAGGGTGTAAAACGATGGAGTGCTCCAGGTTTCTTTAGTGATGTTTATATAATGGGTAAGGTCCTCCAAATTTGAAAGGGCTTCGAAACATCAACATTACCGTCAAACATGGGGGCTGAGTTGGACTTAAGCTGCTGTTGTCTCTTGTTCATCATGTTCAACCTTCTTTTTGTGATCTATACACGAAACTAACGGAGCACCTGAATCACGGGACAGTTGGAAGATGTAATTGTCTTTTTGGGGCCCCGGCCTCCTGGCAGGTGCGAGCTGTTACATGTTGGTTTTAGGAAGGGCACATAAAAGAGGGACTAGGTGGTGGTTTGTTTCAGATTTTTTATTTTTCACCGCTATTTGGGGAAATGATTTCCCATTTTGACTACAGTAATATTTTTCAGATGGGTGGTTCAACCACCAACTAGAGGGACAATTTTTTCAAACATGTACCTGGAACCTGAAGCATCTGTTTATAAATGGTTGTTTCAATTGGATGATTCCAAATCATTACATAAGTAATGGTTGTTTCACCTTTTCCATCCATTTAAAACTGGTTGTTTAGGGTACCAGGTAGTACATGGAGAAATCGTCCTTTACCAACCGACCCGGTCGCAGTTTTTTTCAGGTGGTCCCTTGCAACACGCATCCCTGTGGAGACTGCGTGGATGGAAAATGGTCCGCTGCTCAAGGGGGTGTTGTTGGATCTATACCTGGAAAACATAGGAAAGTAGCATAATTTTAGGCAACTGGATTGCTGGTTTCAGGGGTAAAGTTGATGAAAATTAATAGCAACGGCTGTTTTCCAGATAGGTTGATTTGTTTTTGAGGTAACTTCTTTTTTGAGAACCCTCCGGGCCCCAAAAAAATCCATTGTGGTTTCGTCATTCTATGCACATCTATGCGTTTTTTGTGGGAAAGGGAAGGCTCATAAAGTGGTATCAACAAAGCTAAGCATGTAAATTTCGTTCAATTCTAGCTGCCTGGCAAGTCTTTGTGACCTTTTTTGGATGGTTAAGTGACCCTTTCAAAGGTTATTTGTAACCTCCAACGATTGGGGATTCAAAAGGTCATGGATTGAATCACCTGCTGGTGGTTTCATGGCATTTTTTTGTTTTTTTTGCTATCGAAACTCGGGGAAGATGAAGCTATGAACTAGTTAACAGATATTTTGTTTCAGATCTGTTGAAACCCGCAACTAGGAAAAGGTGGTGGTTTCATTGCATGTTTTTGTTTTTGACGTTTTCATCCCGCAATATGGTGGAAGTTAGATAACAACCTATTTCGAGGAACATCTTTTTTTTGCAGATGAATGGGGTTGAAACCACCAACAGGAGAAGAGGTGGGTAATTTTCGCGGCTGATTCTTTTCAGGTTGAAGAGTTTAAAAAGGTGTGATATGATCGAAAGGTAAACGCACAAAAAATATATATCAAGAGCCCTTCCAAACTGGAGTTGTTCCCCTTCCAAACTGGTCAAACTATGGCTTATAAATGGAGGCGATCCGATCACCACTTAACTGGGATGATGACCCTCCAAGTATCCACCCGAAAAAAAACCAACAGCAGGAAGCCTCTCAAAAATTGGACGGTCCCAAATACGAAAAGTCTCCACTTGGAGGATCATCCCAATTAATAAGTGATTAATAGCCATGGTTAGTAAGTCCCCTAAGTAGGGTTGTTCCCCTTCCAAATGGCCTAAATTACTTATACATAGGGGTTACTAACCACTTACTAACTGGGATGATCCCCCAAGCATTTGCCAGCTTTAAAAGGCTGTTAGATTCGTTAGAAGGTGGGCCTTTACGATCAATTGTAAATGGTGTTACATATACCCTCCAGGGAACTAACATATCCCGCAAAAATGGCATTTTGAAGATTATTTTCCTTTTCCCAAGGTGGGATATGTTAATTCCCTGGAGGGTATTCCCCATAGACATGACCGAAAATAAATGGGTAACTATAGGGTGAAACAAATATACTTATAGGAACTTATGATCCCATTTCTAAGTGGTAAGGACCTCAGTTTTGCATGGAAAAGGCTTTTAGGAGTTACTGGAGTGTTTTATTTTTTTCCTCAACCTCTTAGAGAGAATTTCGATGACAACCAGCCAACCCCAAACAGTCGAACGAGATACCGGTGCCCAGTGAAAAACCTGGAAAACCACCGAACCCTTTTCTGGTTCTCTACAAAGCTTTTGAAAGGGGTTGAAATACTTCATACCTTTTAGTGTATGTTGTTTTTTTGAGGAGTTGCTTTAGGGTTTTCGATAACTGTTCCTTTTTTGGTGTTTTTTTTAAAAATCTTTTTTAAACATCACCTTGACTGGCTTCACATGAAAGGTACCCACTTACATAAAAGGTTTGTGATGTTCAAAGACCGAGAGGACATGAAATACATGAACCTCCCAAAGGCTGTAAAGCTAACATATTCCCTGAACAGAGGTATTGACAACGGAAAGGATGGTCTCCCTAAAACACCGTTTGTCAGGGGCGTTTTGCTGTTAGTTTCGGGGAGGGGTAGCTTCCCGAAGACCAGCCAATTTACCCTGAAAAATGGCTAGCCACGGAAAAAACCCTATTACTTTCCATCATACAGGTCGTTGTTAGGGATCCTTATAATAGTTTATTATGATCCCTTTAGAACTGGGCAGTATAATCCGCTATATGGCTATATACCCTGAACAACCAGGGGCCCTTTCTTCATTGCTCATGTAGAAAAAATATCATCTTGGGCTCTTGCGCTCTCGACGTTCCGTTCTACGCACCGGCACCGCCTCGAACCACAAGGACCTCCTGGAGTATGTGGTCGGAATGTCCCCTCCTTTGGTTGGGCTTGCAGTCGCTGTGTTTTTTTCCATGGTTTGCACGGTGGAATGAAAAAACAGGGCAGCTTCTTGTTTTTTCCAAACAGCATATACGTACGTATGATTGTTATATATTATATTTGTTGCTTGGAGATTTCAACTTTGAAGAAATTTTTGGGGATCTTCTCCAAAGATTTCACAAGCGCATAACATGTATATATGTTTTTGCATATACATGCATGCACTTATATATGTACACATACAGCATAAAGTTTATATCAGAAGATGATTGTTCATATATCAGAATATGTATATATAGTTACATATATATAATATATATATATATATGTTATCCAACCTCCTTTATCTTGAGGATGATGCAATGTTAGATGCCTTCTAAACTAGACATTGCAATTTTCATGGCTTTCTTACACAAAAATCACGAGGTACTGCCACTTGCGCGCCGGCCTATCGCTGGAGGTGGCGGCGTTTTCGGTGGTTGGAATCTCAAGGAGGTTTAGAGTAGAGCATGCCCCCACATGCTGTCCAGGAGATTCCAAAAATAGAGGTTACAATTTAAGACGTTACCCTCGGTGAAACTAACATAACACCTGAAAATTGTTGGTTAGAATACTACTTTCCTTCGGGAACCCCTATTTTCAGGTGCTATGTTAGTTTGCGGGAGTGTAGATTTTAACTAAATGGCGTTGAATAAGTTCATTCAAGGCATGTTAAATTTTGTAGAATGCATTGCTAGGTGAAGGTATCCATCGTTATTTTAAGGTGCCCCGGGCAGGGTGTCCACGTTGGAGGTTTCATGGTTCCGCACGCAGGTGATGCTTTCGTACACATGCTTCACTACCTGCCTCCCCCCCCAAAAAGAGCGGAAGACATAACCCACAAATGGATAGCCTGTTATCTTAGACCCCCAAGAATCCTGACCCCTCAAAAAGTGCCAAAATTTTTAGGAACTATACTTTCCCCCCGCAGAAAAATAGGTTCAAATCATTTCAAATCCCTCAGTTGAAGGGTCCAAAATGATGCTTAGGGTCCCCCTAGGATGTTTCAACATTTTGATGACTCAAAATTCTGGCTTATTTTCAGCCCATTTTTGACGTTTTTCCCATTGAAGATCATGACATTATTGGAAAACTACGACGTTTCAGGCACCGTAGCGTTGCAGAGCGAAACAACGATTGCGGCAGTCCAGTGACGGGCTTGGAGGACGGCAAGACGAGCAGGGCATAGACTTGGAAAAGGTCCAGCCGTGGAAATCGTTTCGGCCGTTTCTTAAGTGTTCCCATACCATCCATGTATGGTATATTTACCTATAATGTTGACATCTCAATAATAAACGTCCCCCCCCCCCCGCAGATTTTTTTTTTTTTGCCCGTTTTTTTTTGGGAACTCAATAATGTAATTTTTGCCAAACCTGGCCTATCTGGAGCTGTCTTCTTGGCTCTGTGCTGCCACATCTGCCCTCTTCGATCTGTCATCTGTCTAGTAGTAGTAGAAGTAGTAGTAGTAGTAGTAGTAGTAGTAG
>DF239198.1:158738-178570 GCA_000507305.1 Breviolum minutum Mf 1.05b.01 | reverse complement strand
AGTAAATCAAGTAGTCAGTCAGTCAGTCAGTCAGTCAGTCAATCAATAGGTCAGTTCATCACTTAGGCAATTACTCAGTTAATCAGACAGTCAATCAGTCAATTAGTCAGTTAGCTAGTTAGTCAGTTGGTCAATGTTTTTGCTCTGACATCCGTCACTCACAGCAATCAATCTCTCCTATACGTTTCCTATTCTTGAAACTTCCGCCACCGCCTTGTGCGGTACTACTGGTATGTATACGCCTGGAACCTGAAACATCTTTTTAATGTGGTTGGCTGTCGTCAGTATATATATTTATATATATATCTATCTATAGAAGCGTAATGGCTAGAATATATCTTTGGCAACCAGCTGCTACATTCATCTGCATACAAAACATAAACAATTGCAAGAAAACCTTAAAACCTTGAGAAAATAAGTCGTTGTGTGTACAGTTGTGAACGAAAGACGTGATTCTGTCCTGTGCACTGAGGCTGACTAAGGCGGATTCTATTTGATTCATCTAAACATATTGCTAGTGTTATCCCAGGACGCAGGAAGCTAAGGCGTAGGTGAAGCTTAGGCGTTCGTGTCTAGTATATTTGAACGGCAACCATTGGCTAGTAACGTGACACTCCGCTGCATGTGAAAGTGCGCAGTCAGCGCGTGTATGCTGTCTTATGTTTCACGACAGGTTCTGCGGCATGGAGTCAGAAATGAACAAGCATCCGCTGCCGCCATCAAATCCATGCGTTACAAGGCAGTCCCACTTCCACCAGATCCTTTTCAAATGATATTGAGTCGTGCTCAGTTTACAGCAAAGTGCAAATTCATGGGGACGTTGGTGATTGTGCGTTGTACCCAGTAGCAGCCAACTAGTCACGAAGAGGAAGCCCTCAGGTCTTTAGAACCTATACAGTGCAGTGCCACAACGCCGTGGCTTTCTTCAATTTTGAGTATACCCGACGGGACCACGCCCGGTTAGGCGCAATCCACGAAGTCGCGTACATTCCCTTCAGCCTTTCCCAAAGCAAGCTCTTCTTGGATTTCACGGGAGCTTTCTTTTCTTCATGCGCATGAAACTAAACTAGCCTTTGTTTCAGATGATGATTGTTTTCATCCAATTTCCAAGCAGATGATCTGTTTGAGAAGAGTCTATCTGGCCCTCCATAGCCAACTGAGTCCAGCGCAATTCGTACCAACCCATTGATGATGCACTGAACCTCACTGTGGGAAGGAAAAAGGACTGTCCTTTATATCAGCAAGATCTCAACCAAGTCAAGAATACACAATGGAATCAACTTACACCCTTGTTATTGTTATTTGCCTTAGATCTGATTTTGACACCGCTCATGTCACCTCTGATGCGCCACCCATGGCTGGACGCCGCACGTTCCAGCCTTTGTGGTCAGGCTGGTGCCTGCAACGGGATGCGCTCCCTCACCACCCCTTCACTCCGCACCGATCGAAAGCCCTGTCTTTGGCCCTCTTTAGGGCCAAGGGAGCTGCGGAAGGGTGTGGAGAGGCAGTTTCCTTGGTGAAGACGTCGCAATCAAGGAGGCGGTTTTGTTTCTTTCTTTGTTTGCTTGCTTGTGCCCCGGATAGCGAAAGTCTTGCTGCTCTTAAAAATGGGTTGGGACAGGGGTTGGATCCTTGCGTGGTCGTTTTTGTTGCTGCAAGAGTTGCAGTTGTGTTTGCTGTTTTACTTGCTGTTTTGGTTGCTTCGGCGAGCGGAGGGAGGGCGTGCATATCAATAAGGAATAGTGTTCGAGATTGAAACGGATAGTGCGTGAACGATTTGGTCGCGTTTCAGATTTCATTTCAAGCCACTCTATAGACAAGCCAGCCCGCAGAATGTGATGAAGAACTTGACCTAGGTGACTTGTATGAGTACGCCTTCCGTCAAATTTTGTGGGAGCTAGTTTTGCAGACGTCCGCCAGGCGCTTCAAGTCGTCTCACCTGTGTAGAAAGATGAGCTTTACAATATTGAGTTTCGATTGTAAAGAAGTAGAGGCAATCCTTGGAATATAGCTTTTGCTGAGGTAGTATCAAGAGCAAGAGCAAGAGTAGCAAAGGCTGCTGTCTGCACTTGCATTCCTTGCATCACTTCATCTTCTCCTTCACCGTCTGCAAGGTTTCTTTTTTCTAGTGAGAGCAAGAGTAACCAAGGCTGCTGTTTGCACGTTGCAGTCCAGGCATCACTTCATGTTCCCGCGGGCATTTTGGTACTACTGTAAGTAAGCAAGGGCCAGTTTACTATTAGCGCTGCAACCAATGCGAGTGGAGGCCGCATGTCGTTCGACATTCGGCTAGCTAGTGAAGAATCAACATTCCAACGTTCAGCATCTGCAGCGCCAGCTGCAAGTGATTCCACCGGTTTCCTGAAAGTACCAGACGCCCGACAGGTCCAAGCAGACATTTTGTCTGGGACGTTGGCAGCATGTGAAACCAAGAGATTCAGGACAGTGCGACGTCAGTATATACGTATTAATATTTAAATATATATAGTACGTTGTTTTGAACAGATTATTTACGATATGTACTGTTGATAGTTCATGAAATATTTATTTCCGCGATATCACACATCATTTTTTTGGTGGTATGCAAAGTTCCTGCCCCACCTCAAAATCCAGTCGTGCAGGGTTTGCCGAATTTGCTTTCATTGGAGCCACTTGTGACAGATTTCCTAGGCCGAAAAAAGGTAGGAACAAAACAACTTCCGTCCCACAAAGAGTCAAGTAAGTCATACTTTGGGAGTAACACAGCGGAAACTTCATATGGCCCGGAAAAAAACATGGAACTTGAAAATCACCCAAGTGACCAGGAAATTCATCTTCCAAACCTCCATGTCGGGTCTATTAATATTCCAGTGTGTATCCTCCCCTTTCCCAGGATGCTGTTTCGTCACCACCAGGAAGATTTCATGAAACATGTTTTTCCCTGCCATCCCGCAAAGTCCGGTCACTAAACCGACTCATGCAATCTCCAGATCCTGGCATCATCCAAAAACAGCAAAAATTGTGTTCCCAAAATGACTTACATTTTTTTGCACATCTGCTAAGGTACAAGCATGGAATTGTAAAAATCCTCGTTTTTTCTTCAAACTTCCGGTTCTGAAAAACTCGCCGGGAAATTCAGGGGGTTCGTACCCTTTTTTTCATGTGCTTTGATCCTTCGTTGCTGTTAATTGTCATCAACTTTACCCCTAAACCAGCCATCCACTCGCGTAAGAAAATGGTGCACTTTCCTGTGTTTTTTTGGAAAGCATTTCGTTGTTTCTCCGTTGATCACGAGTCGCAAAAAAAAATCTTCGGATTTGCTAAGGATCAAGACTGTGTGCTCAGCGACTGGGAAGAGTGGGGCATCCTTAGGGGCAAAGATGAGAGGAACAAAAAACCGTGCCATTTCAAGCCATTTTCAAAGCATCCATGGGATTAGTATATTTATATACCTACTAATTTGGATAATTTGGCATAGAAGTGAACCCAAAGTACGTCAATACACCAGCCCCATGGTAAATGGTGAATGTATAGTAAATATACTAGTCCCATAGATCCTATGCGAATGGTTGAAATGACACCTTTTTGTGGGTTTTCTCCACCACAAGCGACATTGTCTTCTTGTTGTGTTGAATGACCCAAAAGATCCGAAATGGAGGTAGTGGGGTCGAAGTTGAGGTGTCATTTCTTTTGAGTGTGTTTTTTGGTGAAACGTATATAGTTTATAGAAAATTGGGAAAAAATCAACAACTAGCAGTAGTAGCGCACCCCCCTTTTTCTTGATGGATAAATGTACAAGCCACCAGTAGTAGTCCCATTTTTTTGGGGCGGGGTCTTTTAATGCATATACCTTCCTGGAACCTAACATATCCCACCTTGGGAAAAGGAAAGTCCGCATCTTTTCAAAAGTGCCTTAGCAAGGGGATATGTTAGTTCCGTGGAGGGTAAACCACCATTTACCCCCCTGAAGATTGACATGGAACATGTCCTCATGGAGGTTTGGAAGATGATTTTCCTTTCTAATTGGTGATTTGTAGGTTCCATGTTAATCTTCCAGGGTGTATGATGTCTAGTTGAGCAGTATTTGGGTGGGTCAATTGGTGTGGTCCACTCTTGGATCGCTCGTTTGAGAGCTGGGGAATTGTTTGCTACACAAAAATCCCCACTTTTGAAGCGTGATATCAAATTCGATGATTTCTGTTTTTTTACCACCGTTTTTGGATGTGAATCTTTTAAAGTTATGTTTAGGGGTGAAAATATCTAAATATGCATATACATGTACCCTGGAAGCCGAAAGACTATTTGTTGAATGGTTTTACGCCCAACTAGGACGTACAGACATTTTGCCAAAAGTGAAAGTATGGGGACCTAAAGATTTCATGATTCATTCAACGGATTTCACCCACCCAAATTTGGTTCTAGGAATTGTAACTCTTCAAACCGTCAAACAAGGATGGTGAAACTCATTCGACCTGATTACCTGTAGGATCCATGTATGCTATGTTTACCTACATTTGGTTGAATTTAAAGGTAAATGTATGGGTAAATATACCATATACATGGATCCTATGCGGTATGGTTTAAATCTTTTTTAAAAGTGAAGACACATCGCTGACAGAAAACACAAAAAACACTAAAGTGTTGAACGATTTTCGGAGAGATTTGCTGAGAAATCACAAATAAAAGACACCGGCCTGTCATGTTTTTTGGAGAAGCTTATACAGATTCTTTGGAATTTAGTTCTTTTTTCGGGGAATAAAACCGTGAGACTTTTGTGAGCTCGGTTTTTTTCTTTTTCCGGGTGAACAAAAATAGAACCAACTGAGTTGGAATGGTTGCAGCTGCTCCTGTTATGGCGTCACGGACTGGGGGTTTTGCGGAAGGTTGGAAGTCCCTATGACTTGGTTGTTTGGCATTGATTCGATGATTTTTTTCGTTTGTTTAAGATGATTTCCTAGTTTCTACCATGGTGAATCACCATTAAACCACCGTTTGGATGAATAATTTTCGCATTTTCCAAGCATCTCAAGCCAAGTTTTTTGTGCTGGGCAACAAAATGCAGCCCAACATTTATTTCACGAATAGATACCGAAAATGATATGGTCTTTGAACATGTTATCCCCGGCTTCAAATTTTTGGCATCATGTTGGGTACCTACATTGAATTTCGGGGAGATGTATAGGGCCACAGACGTGTTACAAGTTAAGGTAAACGTCTTTCATCAGCTCATTAGCCTGAACAATAAACATGTTGTTTGCCACCAAAAATATTGCAAAAACTGAAACATCTCAAGATATAACCGTCCAGATGGAACTTTCAAGCACCAAACAATATGGTACTAAGAATGATTTTTTTTGTAGGTAGCCCATATGCTCCATTGTGACTGGAATATTTACCTACATTGAATTGCTTGAAATTTATGGGTTTTCATGCGGCAAATTCTCCTAGGTGACCTCAGTGTAAATTTGTAGCTCTGGATTCAGGGAAATACTCGAAACATATGGCTTGAATTTCATGTTGGAAACCAATAGAAATTGCGTATCTCAGAATCATTGGTGAATGGAAACCTGGTGTTTTGGAGACAAAGTACTCATCTTCCCCAGGGGCATATTTGTAACTACTACTACTACTACTACTACTGCTACTACTCCTACTACTACTGCTACTGCTACTACTACTACTACTACTACTACTACTACTACTACTACTACTACTACTACCATGATTCTTGAAGGGAGACTAGTTGGCAAAGCGGGTAGGCCTAGGAGGTTCGCTTGCAAGGACGGTTCTTCCAAAATTTGCATTGGAAAATTATCGCCCCCAATCGGCTCAGAATTTTCGGGGGTTGCTGAAATATGATGATGTAGCCAGATTTATTAAAGACTTTACACCTGGAACAAGAAGCATCTATTTACAAGTGGATGGCTATCAATTGGATGATGAACCAAACCTTTACTTGGAACATGGTTATGAATCACCCAGCATCCATCTATTTGCACCTGGTTCTTTTTAGCGTTCCAGGTATATACTATGCACAGATCATCCTTACAATGACAAATCCATCCCCTTTTGATTTGACGATTTTCCTGCAGGAGAGACATAGACATGTGAAGCTCCTACCGGTTGGCAAAGGAAAGAGGTGTCAGGCATGACATTCAAAACCTGGGGGCAGACATGTAAGGATTTCTGGGCAGAGAAAATCTGGGTGGTGGTTTTGCTCATATTTTTATTTTCACCCCGAAACTTGGGGAAGATGAACCCCATTTGACTTGCGCATATTTTTCAAAGGAGTTGAAACCACCAACTAGAAACAGAACATTCAAACATTTTTTAAGTTTTGCAATGAATGTACCTTTTTGGGTGGCTTTGGTGGCGGGTTTTAATATCACTCTTTTTCTGGGACTTAAAAAAACGATGTTTCTTGCACCTGTTATTGCGATGTTTCATTGCAAAACCCTGTTTTTTTCAACATCCTTTGGAGTGAATAACAATGGAAATTTGGTCTTTTTAGAAAGGTGGGTTGGTAAGTCCATAGCTTAAAGCCAACCAATATGTATATATTTATATATATGTAGAGAGAAATGATAGAGTCTCGTCGCAAACCTTCATCAAAACATGTTTGTTTGGGTTATATGCTTGGCTAGGTGGTGGTTTGAACCTTTTTTTAGTTATACCTTTATACCCCTACTTGCGGAAATGATCCAATTTGACTTTTCAATCAGGTTCAAACCACCAACCAGTCGGTAGTTATGAAACAAACCTCAAGCATCATTCAAGCAGTTTTTTTTCACGCCTCAACCCAAAATCATTCAAAGGCGTTGATCACTTCTGGCCATCACAAGCATCAATGTTGCTTGGAGGGACTTTCCCTGCAAAGCGGGCCAAAAAACATCCAAAAACCAGTTACAAGTAGGGTAACAACTCCATTTAAAAGGGGTGAAATAGCCCCAGGTACCCATTTATTTTACCCCATTTATAAGGGGTTCCATAACTCCATTTACAACAACCATATAGTAGGGGACCATCTTGTGGGAAGCTCACATATCTTGGGTGTGGGCCCATGACCCTCGTCGCTGGCTCGCCACCAGGAACAAAGCCTTAAAGAAATCGCACCTTGTAACCCAGCCATGGACGAGGAATTTTGCGGATAAGATGTTGCTGATGTTGCCAGGGTGATGGTATAAATATGTTTATATATAATACATATTCTAAATATTTGTACACATGTTGGAAGTAGGCCATATATATGTATATATATATGCCTTTATCTATCTATCTATCTATATATATATATATCACCCACTTGTTCCCCGTGCATGGGGTGCCAAAAAGACCACTGACGAAGTACACGTATATATACATGTATATATAACTGCATATTTCAGTGTAGTTATAACTCTTTCTAATCATTAGGAATTCCAAGAAGCATTCAAGTGGGACATTGCATGAGTGAAAGAGCTTTGGTTTCGGACAGAAAAATGCGACCCTCTATCATGGCGACGTGGCCCGTTGTTGCGAGAAAGAAAATGGTGCCATCTTTAGTCAGTTTAGTAACCCACCACAACATTTACTCTTCAGTTTTATTTCCTTATGCCCAAACAAGTGCAAGGCAGGCCCCGAATGCGGATTCAATCAGCATGAAAAACCACCATTTGGTAGGAATGTTTTTGGATTTTTCTTTTTCAACCACCAAAGAAGCAAATCTAAGTACTCAAAATTCTTTGCAATCACCTGGAATTGATGTTCCTTCGTGTATGATTTGCCCTCCCTCCCATAATCATGGAAGCGAAAAATTGCCCAGTTAAAAGGAAACTCATCTTAGAAAGACCAATTTTCCACTTCGATGATTATAGGGGAACTTGGATGTTACAGGGAGTTAGTAAATGGTTAGTAAGTGGGTTATAACCCTAATGTACTCCATTTATGAGTAGGTTGTAGCCCATTCACTAGCCATTCACCAACTTCCTGGGACATCCAAGAAAGAGGAAAGGAAAAAGAAAGGAAGAAACCATTTCAGTCTCACAGGATTTTGTTCTCCGAAAAAAGGCGGAGCAACGAAAAACAAAATCCGACCTACAAGGTGGGCCCATAAAACCAGTTGTAAATGGAGTTATATACATGGCCCTTTATATATATAGGTAACTTAAGTAACTTAGGTAACTGGGATTTCGCTCACTTAAAAGGGGTTATAATCCCATTCATAAGTGGTTTTTGGGCTTGTAAGCACCAGCTTCAATAGGGTTACTTGGACTTTTTCAAAGCCCTCACCCTGCAGGAACGGCCAAGTGGTTGTCGCAACCAGGGCCCAGAGAACTGCACGTTCTTTCGGCGAAAAAAAAAACGGGAGTAAAAGGGACCTTTTTTATTTTCCAAATATTCTTTTTAGGTGGTAAAAGTTATTTCTAGGTGGTGGTTTCAAATATTTTTTTCATTTTCAAACCCATTTGAGAAATGATCCAATTTGACAAGCGAAGCGCATATTTTGACCCATTTGTTTTGGAGAAAAAGTCGCCACCAACTTCGAGATTTTTGTTTAAGCATATTGGTTTCCGTTACTTACTAAGGCCTTATTACACCATGGTCAAAGTACATGGCACAGTCCCCAAAAGGTAGGTTAATACAGGGCTTATAGAAACCAACACACGGTAGCTGTGCCATCTACTTCTACCCTGGTGTAACCCTGAAAAACCCCGCATTTTCGTTGATCCTTGGCACCGTAACCTTTATGGGTGCCAACTTTGAGCATCTGATTGGAGGACTCAACAGTATGGGTCCAACGGGGACTCCCAGGGATTTTTTTCATGGTATTTTTTTCCCAACGAAAAATGAGGTGCTTTTTTGGAACCCCCAGAATCTTCGAAATGTTACAGGGTAGTTTCAGTTTCCCTTCACCCCCCTTTTTTCTTTGGTGAGCGGCAAAGAATTTCACCCAGGGTTTTCCTCAAGTGGTGATAATTAATGACATATCTTTTGGGTGTGGCCCCTTGCCAGTAACAGTGGCAAATAAAGGTTTATAGGGATTCCCTACAAAAAATGGAATAATCCTGGTGGTCACTGCTACTGGGAAGGGGCCATACCCAACATATCTTGGTTAGGCCTCCTTTCCAGTAACAGTTAGTCAATAGTTGCTGGGAAAAGGTACTTTGGAGGATCATCCCAGTGAGTATGTGGTTAGGATCACCCCTATTTATAAGCCATGAAGTTTGGCCATTTGGAAGGGGTCCCACAACCCGATCCTTAGGGACTTGCTAGTTGTGGTTAATAACCACTTACGTCCGTCCTGGGATGATCCTCCAAGTATCAAGTGATGATGCTTGTGCTCCCTTGACTTGGGGGTCTTTGCATAGAATAGTAAAGCCACCCCAAGGTGAACGACACCAACGAAGCATAAAGCCCCGGACAAGGACGGGTGTACCCCTAACGTACGTGTACCCATGGTATTTATTGTGTTCTCTAGGGATTCTTGGGGAATATAACCTATAAATGCCCACTATATAGGGCTTATTTCCCATAGGGGTACGTTGGTAGGGGTACATCCAACTATCCACTGCAAAAACAACTGACTAAAATAACATGTAAGAAGATGGTGCCTTTCAGATTTTGGTTGATATTTTTGCCAAAAAACATGTGGAAGCACAAATTGACGTAAGCGCATGTTGTTGAAAAAAACGGGCTGGGGGATTCAACCCCACCAAATAGAGACTGTTTGTCTTTGTTGAGATGGGATAACCATCTTTTCTTTTGGTTTGGAGCAAACATCAGAACATTTCTTCAGTTTGGCAGGGTGTTTTTTTATTTTACCCCAGTTATATACCCGTTTATTTGCAGGGCCATTTATAGGAGTTACCCTCTGGTAAAGTAACATAGCAATGGAAAATGGACCCTTTGAAGATTTATTTCCTGTTGAAAATGGGGATATTCCAACCAGCTATGTTAGTTTGCCGGAGGGTATTTATATAACTCCCATTTATCTTTAACGCTCGGCGATAGTTCAACGCCCACCTTGCCGAAGCTTGCTTTGAGGTTTAGCCGCTGGGAACCCTGGAGCACTTGCTCCAAGCCATGTGGTGGTGGTGACAGGAGAGTCCTACAAATCGGTCACGTCGTAGTCCACAGGGTATATGTTCTGCCGGAACGCCTTAACAGTTAACATAACTTTGTTCAACCAATCCTTGTGGTATTTCAAGCATTTCAAATCTGATTCTCTCTACTAGGTGGTGTCAGATATTTTTCAGAAAAAAAAAGGTTTTACCACTCCTTTGAAACCGATGCAATTTGTTTTTTTTTGTTCATCTGTTTTTTTTGAATTGGGCTTCATGCAAAAACACCAATGCAAACCAAAGTCTTATGTATATATATATACGTATATATATGTATATATATATATATATGCGATAGTTTTTTCTTTTGAATCCGCGTTTTAAACGACCACAGTTACTGTACCCCACGCAAAAAAAACACACCACCGGAGTTGTGATATCCGAATTCCAAAGAAAAAAAACAACGGAGATACGAAGGAGAAACGGCATGTTGATGTACTTGGAAGTCCCAGAAAGTTAGGATCAAAGCTTAGGATCAGTGGGTTATAACCGCAGTATACCACAATAAAGTAGGTGAAATAACTACCATTGATCCTAATCTATAAGTGAGTTACAATCCATTTAGATCCTAATCATAGATCCCAACTTCCAACAAAAGGACATCCTAGTAGTCGGACACCGGCTGTCCTACGGCCGTGGTACGAAGTCTGTTTTTTTTTTGTTTTTGCACGCATGGTCGATGCTACGCTAATGATGGGTGTCTTGGGTTGGGGTGGTCAGTCGCCTTTGGGCAGGACGCGTATGCGCTCTATTAAGTCTCCCTTGAATCATAATGGCTTTCCTTGTGAAGGTTTCTCGGGGTACCAGGGGGAGGGGAGAAGCCATCGTTGTTCACCGAAAAAACACACGGCAAAACAGAGCAAAACACAGGAGTTTGGTTTGTTGTTGCAAATTCAAACAACAAAAGTCTAGATTCGTGATATTGGTATCATTTGTTTATTGTTCAAAGTGTGCTTGGGCTACATGAAGGGTTCATAGCTACAATCAACGTAGATAGATATACCGATGCCATATGGGACATGAAATGAGATCTTGTTTTCCAGTTTTTTTCGAGGTTGACTTGTGTATCTTACAAGTTCCCTGGAAGTCCAACCACCATGTTTATACACCAACCAGGATGAAAGTTATAAACTTTTAATAGGGCAGGGTTTACAACTTCAAGTGGTCCAACCAAACCTTTCCCTTTAGAATCCTACACCTGTTTGGCCTCCTGGTATGGGCGGCCCCAATTCCACCCCGAACTAAATATATAGTATTATAATTTAGTTCGGGGTGGAAATGGGGCCGTCAATACCAGGGCGATGTCAAGTGTCAAATCCCCTTACAATCGGTGTCCGGAAACGCAACCCCCAAAATTTAAAGACTTTCGTCCTGCTGAAGTGTGTTTCATATACCACATTTTTTTCAGTAAGGTTTTATAATCATCTAAAAGAAACGCCCATAGTTTTAATGGTGGTTGACTTGCAGGGAGTCTTTTCCTAACACTTCTTGTCTCCCTGCTACATTTCTTGGTGTACTTGCACTTTTTTTTCGGTACGAGTTGGGAGTATTGACAAAATAAAGAGGTGTTGTTTGAAGAAACTTCCCCTACACCCTGGAAAATCAACGACTGGAACCCTAAAAATCACCCGATTGAAACATCTGAAAAATCTGAACCACACCTTCATTTTTAGCTTCCAGCCGTTATAATTGTTGATCCTTTCAAAAAGTGTGTTTGCAGGTTTTCGCAGATTTTATCTGTTGATCCGGACTCGGGTCCGGTTTTTTCAATGATTTTTTCTTGGCAACAACACATGTCATCACTTCTTGGCCAGGTGAATTAGCTGAGTTGGGGATCTTAGTTTGGTGGATGTGCGAAAGGGTTTTGTTTTTTTTGTGGATGCCATCCCTAAAACTAAGAGTTTGTCCCTTGAACACGGAGTTCAGTTTCACGTTCCGGTTTCTAAGAATTTCTTTATTTTTTGGATCTAGAAAAGATCAGTATACGGTCGGATGTCCCAGGAAAATATTTAAAATGGTTACTAAATGGGTTATAACTGGACTTATAAATGGCGTATGTTGGGCTTGCAATAGGTTTTTTTTTTCAGGTCTACTTGGATTTGTCCTGTCAAGGTGAGGTGACTTTTGACGGATCGTACCATGGGATTCATCACCATCAATCAAACCATTTGGGAGAATGTTTTTTGAACTTTTTTTCCACGCATCGTGGCCAAGCAAATCCACGTCTGGAAAAAGGAATTCCAAGTCAAAAAAGTTGCGCCTCTATAGATGATGCTGCGCAAGAAGGGTTCCTAGAGAGATGGGGGCTGCAGAAAAGTACTTTTTGTTTTGTTAGCGTGTACTTTTTAACGCCTCGAACATCACAGAACATCGACACATGTTCCTGCTATAATGCGGCAGTATTTAATTTCAAACATCTTACCTGCTGAATGATTGAAATTACAAGCTTTTGTTGGGGATGGAAATCCCTACTAAAGTTTGCTGGCTCTTTTCCATTGTGAACTCAGCGGGTTAGATCACTAGTTCCCATTGATTCCCCTTGGTCGGTTTCACCCTTAAAAAATGATCTGTGTTATTGGGCAAAAAATGATTTCTCAGGATCCAGATATGTCCTCAGAAAGGGATTTCCCCTATAATCCTATGACCTAGGGATGGGATTGAGACCATCAATCCTAGTGAAGGGTCTGGATTCTTAGGGGATGTTTGTCACCAAAAACTTCTCACCGAGGATCAGCCCATGCAATACCTTCCATTGCCCAGAGAATCATTGTGTCGATTGCAAGTGGGGTCTGGAGGCTCAGTTGAGTCCACGTGGACCAAACAAGTCGTGGCTGGTTTTTAGAGAAAGGCGGTAGGAGATTCGTGTACCTTATGGTAAAGTAAAATGGCTGACTGGAAAAATCCACCATCTCTTCAGATGCATTAACCTGAGATAAACTGCAGCCTGCCACTGTTGGGGTCCAACGGGAGGTTTACTTATCAAAAAAAATTGGGGGGTCTCAAATCTCCAAGTGGGGCTTTCTTTTCAAGCAACATTAGTCATCAGACGGGATCCACCATAAGGACCTTGTTACATGGGAAAATCAACCCTAAAAAATGACAGGTAGCAAGTCGCTTGGTGATACAGTGTTGCTCCAATTTTTAGGGTTGTTTCAGGTGATTATGGCAAACCCTGTCAGAAATTCTCGAAAAAGTACATCCCTTTGGAGCAGGTCTGAAAAATCTGGATGTTTGTGGATTCAACTGAGCAATGACAAAAACCTCTCTTACTTTCCATTGAATCCTGGTTGTTTAAGAGGGATCCTTATAATTTGTTTATCATTGCAATGCCCATATAACTGGGTAGTATAACACCCTATGCACCCTCAACAACCATTTTTTTTGCTGCTCAACTGTTTTTTGAAGAACATCCCACCAATCTCTGATTTCTCTCGAACTGAAGCATGACCTTTGGTTTCTAAGCTGTATGTGCAAAGCAATTCCACTGGATAGAGTTCACCAGATTGACACACTGTAAAAAATGCAGGATCGTGTCACAAGCGTTGCTGTTCTCTCCAGGTTGATGCGTTTTGGAGAGAGAAATGTTAGCGCCATGTTGGATCAACGAAGCGCCCGAAGATTTATATCCAACGACACGACGGTCTGGTGACATTAACTCACGAGGAGCTGCCTGTCTGGCCTTTCGAGATTTGCCTGGCGAGTGGCCAGACTGTCCACGGGCTGATTTTGAGCCCCTGATGCAGCAGGAGATTGCATTTTTTACAGCGCCGACGACAATCCAACTGCAGGAAAACTCGAGATTCCCGATCCTAACAATGTAATCCATAGGATCCATATCCAACCCGTCCTTTGAAAAAAATGGTGCTTGGAAGACTACCTGAATCTCCTTTTACCATTGGGATTTTGGGATGTCCTAACCTTCCCTATATGGCTTTGAGTAAGGTTCCCGAGTTGTTGGTATCCCCTGAGTTACTTGAAGCCCCACTTATAGGAAGCCTATAAGTTTGGGGATGGTTCTAAGGTTGTTTCAACACACCGAACTGGAACACACCCCGAGCAACCTTTACCAAGAGGCTATAATGGGATTCCTTTCATAGTTGGCCCAGGGGATTGCCTGGCGTGTGTTGTAATTTTCTTGGAATGGTCATTTTCACAGGGGAAGCTGCTAAACTTCCAGGGTATCTAGGCCGTTCACCACCAACCAACTGACTGCACTTGGAGTTTTCGATGCCCAAACTCCCACATGCATTGCCCTGTTGAGAGAGATAGAGGTGAAAAAACCTAAAGACATTTTTTTCCATCAAAAATTGAATGGGACCTTACCAATGGACCCCCCTAGTAAATTGCTAGAGCTATTAGATACTCAGGTTTAGGGGTCCGTTCAGTGGGTCCTGTTGGAGATTTCTTGGATTTTTGGGCTGTTTTTTTTTGAAAAGGAACTCCTATACCCCCATAAGATCCATGTATGGTCTATTTACCCACACTGTGTTACACCTACATTTACCTGAAAAATCAACCAGATGCATGTAAATATCCGTCGTAGTTCACCGATATTTTTTGAGTATTAAATCCTGCCCAAAACTTTTTGTCATTTTGACACATGATCATTCAACAAAAATCAGTTTTTGGATTTGCAGGGTACACCCCTGAAACCTATCAATGGAACCTGAACATCACCCCAAAATGAAAAGGAAAATCATCTTCCAAACCTCCCGTTTTGGGTTTCAGCCGTTTAATTTTCGGGAGTGTATATATATTGTTTATTTATACATCTCTCTATCTCTCTAAATTCGTTTCGGCTCCGAAAAAAATGTCGCTTAAAAAAAGCTCCGTCCCTAAGGATCATTGGACCCTCAAAACTGGCTATTTTGAGGACCCTACCCCTGCTATACAGGTTCAAACCCTTCCATTGGAGGGTCCAAGATCTTTAGGGGTTTTCTATTTTTTCCGGGCAATACTAAGGTGCTTGGTCGGAATGGGGCGATTGCTCAGCATGTTCAGGCCAGAAATATCGTTGGGGGATCTCAGGAGGGATCTGGTATGCCCATGTCGGTATGACCAGCAGTTTTCAGAGGCAAAAGTTTGGGTTTTGAGATTGTTACTTGAGGTACTTGGTTTTTGCAGCGACGAACAAAATCCCCTATTTAAGTGCTCATCTTCTATGGGGATGTTTTTCCGGAGATTCCATGTGATACTATTGGATTCTGAAGGCTAAAGAACCTCTGAAAACGAAACGCGATAAACTATGCTATCCATGGTAGTAAGTTTTTGATGTACTGCAACCTCCCCCCCAAAAAACATGTTTTCCAAACATCTCTCCTAGTACTTAGTATTGGTGATGTTAATTTGTTGGTGAAGAGTACAGGTTGCACTTTTGCTCCGTTTTTTCGGGACGATCTTCCCTTGAGGATTGGGGGAACTGGGAAATTCAACAGAAGGGTGCTTGGCTATTTAAGGAGCCATTAGGCAACTTTTACAACTTTACATAGACGTTTCTATATGGGTGTTTCTGAAAATGATGGTACCCCCAAAATGGATGGTGAAAATAATGGAAAACCCTATTAAAATGGATGATTTGGGGGTATCATTATTTTTGGAAGCCTTCATATATCTTGAAATTGATTAGGCTAAAAATGTGTCCGGCTCTTGTGTTTTCTTTTTCCGCATCCAAGAATTTGGACCAAAACATCCCTGTCCAAAAGATATCCCCCGAAAAGGAGGTTACTGTTGATGGCAACCAGAAATCCGGTAAACTCACCAGTTGAGATTGGTAGTTTTTCCCATTATCTACAAGGCTTCTATGCATCCAAAAGGTGGTTGCTTGGGATTTCTGAACCATCAACAATATATCTTCTTTTAGGATATGAAGTTCTTCAACTTATGGTTTTCACGTCTCAGGGTGTAATTTCCGAGGTCAGCGGATCATCGCACACCTGCAGCCACTCAGTTTAACGGAAAGGTCTCGACTCGAAGGGTGGGAAGAAACCTTGCCTGCTGAAGGGTTCTGGTCAAATTAGCTCGCGACCTAACCACGGGTTTTGGGCCCCCAAAAGGTAGTTGAAGAAAGGAAATCCATTGAAAATCCCTTTCTTTCAGGGAAATCTAGGTTGGTGAAATATTGTAATTTGGCCAGATGGTTAAACTTTGAGCTATTTTTGGGGATGGAAAATCACTGCCAAAAATGAACAGCCCTAAGAATCCTGACCCCTCAAAAGTGGCGTTATTTTGAGGACCCATACACCCCTGCTAGGCGCTAGGCTCGAACAGGGAGCCCCTTTTGCATGCTCTTTTCAAAACAAGCAGAGAACTATGCAGGATATCCTACAGACATTCCTTTTGACACTTTTGGGCATTAGTCTCCGTGCATTTGGCACGCAATCCAATCCAACCTGTGCATTTTGCACACAATCCAAAGCGGCCATGAACTCCGATCTTCAGTTGGCCATGAAGCAGTTGGCAGCAGAGAGGCAATCACAAGATGCCATCCCAGCTCACTACGCCTTGCAACAACAATGGTTTGAAAACAGGGCCAGTCGGAAAAGAGCAGCTCCTACACCACAAGAGACACCGATTGGCACTCCGCACCCAGAGGCGGTTGATGAGACCATGGAACCCCCACCCAGTCAAGCGGTGACAGCACCCATGTCCCTCTTCCAGCCCATAGTCATACAAGAAGAAGCCGCAGCAGCACTCACAGCAGCATCGGCAGCCGAGATTGATCCCCAAGATGCGCAGGCAGTGAAACAATACTTTAGCCAAGCGGTTGCTTCCAAAGAGGAGGTATTCCAGATAGTAAGAGGATACCACCTTGGGGTCATCCGCCCCGAACTCTACAACCTCGTCGTCCAAGTCGAGTCCGTGGTGAAGGGTTTGGATGACCGACTACTCCGCCAACAGCAAGACATCAGCTGGCTCCTACAAGACAGTCGGCAGGCACAGAAGCAGGCCTGTGGTCTGCAGNCGGTGTTCTCCCTCATCACCGCAATTCCAACGCAAGTTGGAAGCACCACTGCGAGTGATCCTCCAAGCCCTGAACCAAGACAGGGCACATCCGAACCCACAGCTGACCATTCTCTGGAAGACGCTTACAGTTATGTCCCCACAAAGTGTCAGAGCTTTCGATCCACAAGCGGAAGCTTGTGCACGCCTACACTACGTGCAGGATACCTGTGGCACCTTTATTGGTCGACTCGAAGTCACAGCTACGCTGCTTGACCTACTCAACCAGAAAACCGGTGAATCCACAGCAGGGGAAGAACAAACGGTGTGGCAACAGTGCTGGTTTCGTACCATGTTTGGGAACCAACTAGAGCTCGATGAGGCGGACCGTATGGCAGTACAACAAGCTGCCAGATCTGCAAAAGGCACCGGCAAAGGCATCTCAGGAGGCAAAGGAAGCCGCCATTGGACCAATCAACACATCCACTTCAATGGCGGCAACCCCTTCCCACTTGACCTCGACATCCTCTCTGTGGAGCAAGTGGCTTTTTGCTGGGATGAGTATTGCGACAAGTTCAACAAGACCACTGAAAAAGTAGGTGACTATGCTGCGTCCACATACATCGGACGTCCAGCTGTGTCTTCAGCACAGGCGAAATCCGCCCCGCTTCCTGGGACCAAAGGCTCAGGCAAGCGCGCGGCTCCAACTACCCCAACACGTTGATGGGGGGATAAGGTACCCGTGGCTAAAGATTTACAGCTATGCTCTTTCGCTTTTGACCTGAAGCTTTCTCACTGGTTTCTTTGTTGTTTTGAAGAACTTGGGGACCTTAGACAACAGATCTTTCCCTCAACGTGTTGGTACAACGATTTTTGCCACCAGGACTCTGTTTTTACGACTAGAATAACTGGAAGTACTTTTACACATAAGTACAACATTTCTTTTTTAAATTACCACATTACCAGTAAGTTATCCCGAAGGCTACTCCGCAAATATAGGTTTAAGAATAAGGGCCACGGTAACCCCATAAGAAACCTGCTTACAGACCCTTGCACTTATCACCTTCTTATCTCAGGGTATCACAAAATCAGAAATCAACGGATGAGGGCAGTGAATGGCAACACGGTGACCCTAAACTTGGAACAGCTGTTGCCGCCGACATATACATATTCCAGAGCAGACATGCTTGCAGTACGTCAGACAGTTCCCCCAACTAGTAACTTGAGTTTTTCGATCCAACCCCGACCGTCCCCACGAACCGGCCAACGCAGAGTCAAATGGTCCACCACAGGACGCAAACTTTTTTATCACCACAGAAAAACCACAGATCCCCCAAAGACTACTATTTTGTTGCATGAAGTTTTATTTAATTCAAGTGAATTCATCCCTGTTCAACCGCCCCCACCGCCTCCCAAAGGCGCGCCGGGAACTCCCACAGGGAGTGACGAAGAGTGTAACCAACAAAGAGGACGACCTCCTTCCAGCAAGGCACATTCCAGAGCCTACAGACGGCAACAATACAGGCTCTGGAAACGACTCGCTGGGAACCAAGCAGGTGCCAGGGTGGGCAACTGGCGCCTAGTCCGTCCTCAGCCCTTGAAAGCCGCACACAGGAACACAGACAGACACAAAAGATCTCAATGGTTTAAAGCTCACATTCTATCCACGCTCCACGCCCCCGGTGGACGTGGCCCACATACACCTCACACACTTCCCCCCGAAAAACTACCATATGCCAGTTCATTAAAAGTTGGTACCTTAAACGTGCAAGGTTCAGCAAGTATCCTCAAACAGCAAATATGTATCAACTACATGAAAGAACGATCAATAGATCTATTATTTTTGACTGAAACTAGGACCCACGCATTTCACGCATATACTTCCGAAGCATATAAGTTTGTTTGTAATGGTTCTACAACTGACCCACATGCAGGAGTTACCGCAGTACTGTCACCTTTAATCATCCCGTATATCAAAGATATTGTTCAAGTCAATGAAAGGATATTACACATCTCCCTTTATGCACAGTCGGGCACCATCCATTTTATCGGCATATATGCTCCCCATAATGGGTTAGATTTCGATACCAAACGGTTACCATTTTGGGATCTCTTGGAAGACTATCTAGGGAAACTTCCCCAGCCTGAACCCTGGTATGTTATAGGTGACTTCAATGTGAGGCTACAGGGTAGATCCTCTCACGAAACCTCGGAACTCGGTCCGCATATTTTTGGTAAGGGCAGGTTACATGCAAATACTTCCCCCCAATCCAATAGGACCTTGTTCCTTCAGATACTGAAGGGGCTTCATAGTGTGGACGTCATGAGCCACAAGACTTCAAGGTTACTCCGCCAAATCACTTACAAAGAAAAGACAGCGCCGGCCAAAACCTGGGCACAGTTGAATTCAGACCCAGCTCTTCCGCCGAGCATCTTAAACAACTTGTTTTCCACATGGGACGTAGGACTTGAAATAGCAACCATAGTTCGTCGATTCCTTTTGGCTACTCCGCTCCCAAAACTTAGTCAAATTCCAGAGCTAGACCCTGTACGGTTTCAATCCAAAGTGGCTCCCCTCCATCCTCTCCCTTCAGGCCTACCATTCCGCTGGCTTCCCAAGCGATCATTACCCACTAGAACTGGTCCTCCGCGTCAAACTAGCGCAGCGCAAAGCAAGACCTCCTAAGCAGTTTGCCCTTGATTACCCGACATTTTCAGACGACCCACGCATTTCACATTTCAACTCCTTGCTTCGCGCCGAGCTTAGCCCCCTGACCCCAGCATTCAGTAATGAACCCCCTCCAACCGAACCTG
>DF239198.1:121686-157400 GCA_000507305.1 Breviolum minutum Mf 1.05b.01 | reverse complement strand
CGGCGCCTACGTGCGCATCTCTGTTTCCTTTTCTCCAGCTTGCCAGACCGGAGCAGCAGCGCGCAGGGCAAGGCTAAAAAATCTAGTTGGCAAAAAAACAGGACTTTCAATGCATCCCATATGATTTGATTTGGCACCAATACGTTCTTTTCAAGGCCATCGTTTTGAGTGGAAATCAGCACGTGGGTTGGATTCATGATCTTGGATTAATGTTTGGTTTGCTAGTTACTCTCCTGAAAACTAACATGTCCCCTGAAAATCAATGGTTGGAGGTTGGAAGATGTATTTCCCACTAAAATAGTCCCTTTATTGGGGACATGTTAGTTTTCAGGGGTGTAGTCCAGAAAAGAAATTGGCATGGCCGCACCCTTGTCTAGCCCTTAGTGGTCCAGGGGTTGCGGAGAAATGGAGCTATTGGGGTTAGCTCAACATCTCTAGAGATCGTGGGGAAGGAGGAATGGAGTGACCAACTAGGTTCCTAACCTTTGGCGGTCCATGTTGGGATTTGACCACAACCTTGGAAGTGTTCGAATTGGGTTGTGTGAGAATGTTTCCAGATCAATTTTGGTGGAACTTACTAAGGATTGAAAAAGACTCCACTCCACCAACCCCCAAAAAACAACAAGCCAATTGCTTTCCGTAGCAATTTACCTTTGAATCCAACCAACGGTGGGTGAATTTCAACAGTTTTTAGTACATTTTTTCACGGTGAGTGAGTGAAACTGTTGATGGAAGAAATCCTGCGCCAGTTGAGGTTGGTAGTTTATCCTATTATTTGCATGGTTTTAGCGCCATCCAAACGGTGGTTGGCCTTGGGATTTCTGAAGCATCAACAGTACCACCTACTTGGATGTGCCAGGAAGTTGGTTTAAATGCTTGGGATCAGTGGGTTACAAACCCCAAGATACTCCATTTATAAGTGGGTGTTTCCAAAAATAGGGGTACCCCAAAATGTATGGTTTATAAATAATGGAAATCCCTATGAAATTGGATGATTTGGGGGGGTTTTAACCCACTATTTTCGGGTCAACATCCAAGTAGGTAAAAAAACAACCCATTTACTAAGGATTGATCCTAACAAACCCAACGGGGACAGTACCACTCTACCGAGGTATGGAAAACCGCATGTAGTGCTTGTCCACCGGGTACCTACCGATCTCTGAGCCACCGTGAATGTCAGCCGTGGCTTGGCGGAGATGTTCTTATCCTCCAACAAAAATGGTACTCTCCAACGAAACTTGGCGAAGGAACCTGAAAAATGATGGGGTGTCCAAAAGGAATCTCCAAACTTCCAGGGGTTGATTTTCAGGTGAACCATGTTAAATTTCAGGGGGGGTACTGTGAATTTAATCCGGGAATGTTCGGTAATGTGGTACCAATATTTACAGGGAAAAAGTCCAGATTGGTGAAACTATCATAAGGGGGTTGCAATCATTTTCGACACAAAAGTTTCGCTGTGTCGAGAGTCGGGATGGTTTCCGAAAGCTCACGAAGGGCACAGGTACTTCAAGATAGAATCTGGGTAAAGTAGTAGTTAAACTAGTATCCAGTAAACTAGCAGCGTAAGGAACATGGAAATCTTCCTGGACTTCTGTTTGAACAGATTCATGAAGACAAATCGTGGATGTTTCAGCCAGCTATTCCAAATTGCGGGTATTTCATCGTGTTGACTCTTGACGATGGTTCATCCCCCTTAAATGGTGGTATCAGGAGCTTTTCTTGTCTAAGAGACACCCCACAAATTGCCCCTGAAAAAGGTCTCGGGGTTGATGAAATGGCTATCTGCTTGTTGGGGCGAAATGGACCAGAAATGTGGTTTGTGTTAAGTATCTTTTCAGGGAATCACCGGGGGAAAAGGGAAAAATGAGGAAGCATGATTTTTACCCAAAACTCAAATTGAAAGGGCATAAAAACGGTGCAATTATATGAGAATATTTGATATAGCATATAGATATACGGTATTGATATACTGTACATCATATATAATCCAGAATCCATATATATTGTATAGAATACATATCTATCAATACATATGTATACGTATATATATATATATACATTATATATAAATACATGTATATATATATATGTACGTATGATACAATGTATGAAGTTGTTGGTAGGCTACAATCATCTCACTTTTTTTTATTGATGGCTGGGCATCCCGTTTGGAGTTCCTGTTCCAGTTGATGGCTGGTCAACCCACCTCCCCCTCAACGTACCCCCCCAAAAAAAGGCTGCATTAAGGGCGTATTGACCCGTTGGTTTCCCTGAATAAGGCCTTGTTAAACCATGTTAAACCCTTATTTCTTGGGGAGGGGGTTACGTTTGGTACGTTGGTTGACTAGCCATGATTTGTGGCTATGCTTTCACGAGTTGGAAGGATCATGACATCTCTCTGTTTTTTGCCATATGGATGGGAGACATATTTGTTTCGTGGTGTTTTTTGCCTTCCACTAAGGTGCTTGCCAGGCACCTATCAAGATAGCTATGCAGGATTGAAGTACCTTTGCCACCAGATCCGGGACGCACAAACAAATACATTTGATGAAGATTTCTACTGGTGTACGTATACGTAATATTGTATTGAATCGTAATGTAAAACAGTACATCTAGTATACATGGTTTTACGGATGATATATGCATATATAGTTGTATATATATATAATGAAAATTAATACCCCCCAAAAAAAGATATATATATATATGCACACATATTTATATATATATATATATACACATATTAGTCGGTCTTTTCTCACGGAGTGGATGGTGGAAAGGCCATTATGTTCAATGTTCCCCTCTCGCCCTGTGATGCTGTGCCCTGGAACATGAACATTGAAAATCACCAGTTTGGACAGGAAAATCATTTGAACCAAACCTTCATTTTTGTGTTCCAAATTAATTTTCCATGGGGTGCTAGTGGATCTTTTGTATCACATGGTTGCTTGCTGAAACTTTACAACACTTGATACAGGCAGGCTTATTTGGCGGTATTCCGCGAAAGGCCCAACTTAGTAGCGACCTTTTGCCGACTTCAACCAAAATGGTCGAGTAATATTCATTCCTGCCAAAATTTGTGTAAAAATGTAGGTTTTTGGAAAGTTGGCTCATGATTTTCACGTGTTTTTATTCAAAGACTATTCTGGGTTTCATGGCTTGGATTAGATGCCATGCACTTGGCTCAAGCATTTAGGCACCATGTTTTTGCCCCTGACCATTCGCTCTCATGAAGCTGCCGATCTCATTGGTGCTAGCACTCACCGTGCAGGGCGAAGTTTTTGAGCCGTCCGAATCTTCCACGACCCCAGAAATTGCAGAGAAATCTGCAAAGGGTGAAGATGAGGAAAATCATTTGCATGATTTGATAGCAAACCCAGAAGATGAAGCTGTGAAAAACTTGAAGCCCGAAGCTCTTGAAGGTGCTAAAGCCACTACGGAAATGGCTGGAGGTGTAGGTGCTGCTGTACTGGGAGAGAAGTTGAAATCTGGACATCCAGAACGCCATTGGAAATTCCCGCAGCCGCCCTGACTGAAATGATGGCGGTGAATGAATTTTGGAAGTGTTGTTGCACTTAGGTCGCGTACGCCGACTTCTACAGAAGCAAGTTGTACAGAAAACTCAGCACTTGCGAGAGCTCTCAGAAGATGGGACGTCGCATTGGTTGCTGTTGGTTAGACTGCTAGGGTCTGACGCCCAATAGGGTTGAATGTAAAGGATCTTGGAAGTGAAAGCAAATCACTGACAAAAAATAATACCGCTTTACGGAAGGAGGCACGAATCATATTTGGGAGGCAAGCACGAATTCTGCAACATCTGAACTTTGGGACTAGGGCCAGTCGTGTGGTGAGTCTCAGCAGCTTGAAGTCAGAAAACATGACGAGTTTTCCCTAGCAACAGAAGCTTCCCTGCAAAGTTGCCTTATCCAACATGGAATTACAAGTACCAGAGAGAAAAAGCTGTGGTTTTCGTTCTTTCTTAGAATCCTTTGAGGCGAGTTTAAAGTAAAGATAACCAAAATCGCTGTTGCCACGGCAAAGATGAAACAACAAATTACCAGACTTTATTCTGGCAGGTTTGCTGCAGAGATTCTGTGTTTTTTTTGTGCCAGAATTGAGGTGGTTTTCTTCATTGCGAAATACATGCTGGATGTGTTCCCTTTCTTGTTATGGTTGTCTTCTTGAGGTGTTTTTGTGCATCTCAACTATCACAACCCCTCAAGCAGCAATCCAAAATTGAGGTGCTTCCCATGTCCCGACGGTGCCGTGTGCAACGTCACGGGCGGTCCTTCATCAACGCCAGGTGCCTTTGACAGTCTGACAGAACTGACGGTCGGGCGAGTATCATTTCTGGGGCCTAAGGGCCTAAACACTTAACTTCCAGGAAACCAACCAAAAGCATCCCACTTTGGTTGAAGAAACATGATCTTCAAAAAATGTCTCTTGGAAGGGGATATTTTTTACTATGGATGGATGTCTAGTTGTCCGGGCTTTATCTCTTTTTTCTACGGATGGCGGTGCGACGAGTCAAGGATGAGGTTTCCATTCCAACTCAAGGAATTGGAGGTTCCATTGTTTAAGAAAAAATGCAATGCACAAGGTAATTGTATAGGCAGTGTGTAACAAACTATTATATATCTGTCCTTTGCAAACAATATATTATACAGTACATGTCTTGCTATAGATATTGCAGATGGAAGTGCATTGAAATATGTGTATATATACACATGATGCACGGCTAATGATGGTAGGAGTACCTTTGTTTTCTCTGTGAATCATCATATTTGGCACACTTACAACGCTTCACTTGGTAAACTTCTGCGGCCTTTTTAAAACTTACAAAAACTCTCAACTTTTTGTCACAACTCACCGGAACTCCCAACAGAGAGGCTACTTTGCCGTCAAGGCTCCTGACGCAGCGATGCTTGGAAACATCACAACAAACAAAACCTGGGCCACTAGAGGAGGAGGAGGAGGTAAACCACGCTGTCCCAAAGAGGTTTTAGGCAACTGAAGGGTTTTTTTGGAAGAGATTTGTTTCTAAAATTCGACCTGATGTTCGAGGTGCACAAAAATGCCGTTTATTGTGGGCCAAATCCCAACAAACACACACATCACATCAGCGTAACATTTCATTTTTTAAATCTATATTTTGCCTGCCCAAAATTTGTAAGAGTAACAAAAATGGGGGGCCCCTTTATTGACCTTCATGACTTACTGTGAACCCAGTGAAATTGGCAGGACCCAGGTGACCCAAAAACGCCAAAGAAACGATCCAATGTTCCAACATACTTATGGCTGTAGCCAAGACCATTTGGATCCTGTAAAGTCAACGTTGTCTTTGGATGATCTTGCGTGACCTTGTGATCCCAATGTTTCGGCACAGCACGTTGGTTTGTTTTGCCACCTAAAGAAAAACATTGCCTTCATTCGTTTCCAACATGGCTTGTGATCACAGTGATTTGGCCGGAAAAATACTAAGACCTTGGAGAACATTCAAAAATCTCTTGAGATCTTTAGCCGACATCTTTTCTGAGCATACTGTTTCGCGAAACTCAAAAGATCCCCTTACCAGAAGGGCCCGATAGACACATACAAAAAGGATATGATATATCTTAACCAAAAGGACTACCCTTACTCAAGTGAATTACCGGTTATGTAACTTTTGGATCCCTTTTGGTTTAATGGGCACTTGGTTTTTACCGGTTGGAGTGAACACTAACTAGTTCGGTGAACTCGGTTTTACCCTCACGAGATGGAAGGTCCAAAAGATATGAGAGGATGTTGAACTACACGGTGGTCGTATTGCAAAGTTTAGATGTAACATTTAACTGGAGATGTTGTCCAAGATCTTCCAACTTGAGATTTAAGATCTTTAAAAATAATGCTTCGTGATGCTTATGTAGATTTCCCTGAAGATCAAGTTTGATATCACAGGAAGCAAAAGCGACACTTTTTCCATGAAAAGTTGATTGGGAACTCCTCAAAATGCCTTGCAGCTATCGAAACAACCAGCTGCGATAGCTGGGATGAATATGGATGTAATATGGATGTAAAGTGATTGGCGAGTTTCTATTACCCAAATCACATGCCCCAAGACTTTTCGTTGCTGTAAGCAAAACTTGTTTAGTTGGTTTCGGAATTCTCTGGGTATCACGTCAGTGATGCATTTTTTTTTAGAAATATCAGTCGTGGATTTCGCAGCTCCGCAGCAAAGCAGTTCGAAAAATTGACCCCGCAGGTCACTCAAAGTTTGTGTTTTTTGCTTTTCTGTCTAAAAATGGTGAGACAACACTGTCTAGTGGCCCAAAAACCATAGGTTTTTCGATCTTTCCCTCAGTGGCCAGTGACTTCGAACTCCATGATTTTGAAAATCTCAGGATCTTTGATGCCTGGCATGGACCAGAGGCATGTTCTATTGAAGGTGGCGGATTGACAAATCTTCATCCAAATGCATCTTGGATGCATGTTGATATCTCTTCTTTACGTGGAGTTATACCAAATTTGTGGACGTTTCTTAAACCAACATGACGCACTTTGGGTTTTTGTTTTGTTTTGGGGTCCCCGAAGTGTGTAGCAAAGTAGAGATTTTGACATGGAGGTTGAAGGCTCCGTAAAACTAAGATAGCTTCGGAACATAGACCTTCCGAAAAGGAATTTCATCTTCCAACTATTGATTTCTAGGGGCTATGTTAGCTTTAGGGAGAGTAAGTATTGTGGCCCAGTATGGAATCCCTATCAATCAACCATTATTTCATGGTCTGGCAAAGTTTTTTTTTTCACTGCCTCACTTTCAGTTACTTTACAAACTAGTACTCTTCTATCAAACTCAAACGTTTCTGGGGATATGTCACGTTCATGCAATCAACCATACATTATACATGTAGCTGTTATTATATTGCCGAAATTGATAGTCTTATGCTTTCAAGAACAACATATATACAGTACTCGTATACAAAACAATGCAACAATGCTAGGATCATTAGATATATTATATATATTCGGCAATACTGAATGCCGGGATATTTAAATACGTGATTTTAGACTTCAGTACCTGAACATACGCAGGTACCTTTAAAGAATAGACATGACGCACATCCAAAGTGCGTGTGACTGTGATGTGTTTTGACGCAAGATGTGGTCTTCCTGGTCACGCTTTGCTAGAAACGGCCTCCTATCACAAGACACATGCAATGTATACAGTTACCTCAGGTACTTGGCTTGCTTTTCACATCCCCGTCATTCAAGATTAGCAACAATTCATTAACCACGAGACAGTATGAGATTGTTGACGGTTCCGCAAGAACCAGTGAAACACCCCTAAGAAGTTTAAACATGGACCCTGAAAAGTAACCATATAACCATCATTTTAAAAGGGGAATTCACCTCCCAACCCATCATTTTTCAGGGGTCGAGTTGCTAAACTTCCAGGGGCAAATCTTATGACAAACCGCCTTGATGGGTAACTGCCACATCCCGCCCCAGGATATCGGTCGTTGGGGATCCCAGGGGTCGGTTTTCCTTTTCTTTTTCGGATCTCCTGCGAGGTCCTTTTTCTGGTTTGGAAAACTTGTATGTGTTTTTTTTTTGGTGGATTTCTTTATTTTTTGGATTGTTTTTCATGGTAGAATCTACCATGAAAAAACACCATTTGGAAGAAGATTTTCACCCCGGAAAACTAACATGGAACCTGAAAATCACCCATTTGAAAAGGAAAAACATCTGAACCAAACCTTCATTTTAAGGTTCCATATTAAATTGTAGGGGTGTTTTACGGATTCATCACAAGCATTTTATATGAGCAACTCTAAGAAAACTCATGAATCATTGGAGATGATGACCCCTTCAAAATCCCATAGGAAAGCAATGCCGATCCCACCTTCGAAACATCCAAAACATGGATTTATGAATTCGCGTTGGGTAGCGAAGTAGCGAAAAGAAGCATGGTGCATTTGAAACCCAAATTGTAAAACAGTTTTTTGCGAAAATAGATTCTCTTACATGCTGTTTTTTTTTGGGGGGGAAGGTTTTTTATTTCACAACTACTAGTAGTACTTGTAGCAATTTAACATAATTTAGCACTTTTCCTGAGGTTTTTGGAATTCAGGGTTTTGGATCCCCGCACCAACGGTTGGATCCTGCACTCAAAATCCCTCGGTTCCAGGCTGGAGTGCAAGCAAAAAAGAGCCCAAATGGAATATGCTGCCATGCGATCCACCATCAGCTTGCTCCTCGTTACAACAACGGTACCAACAGATACAGAAGGGAACTGTTCCATCTGAGCCGAGAGAGTTGCTGTATGTTTGAATTTCTATGTATATATAGGAACCTGGAAGGCTTGTCCATGGGAAATCATCAAGTAATGTCAGATTCAGCTGCTGTAGTGTCTTCTTGACAGTTCTTGTCATTTGCATCATCATCATCATCATCATCATCATCATCATCATCATCATCATCACCAATCTCTTTTTCGTTTCAGATCAATGTCAACCTTTTTCCATCACCCTGAAAAACGAAGTTCACAAGCTCTTCAAACAGGTTGTGGTTGTGGATGTGTCTCACAAATTCGGGCCCCCTAAAATCCAGTTGTTTTTTTGTCCAAAGTTTGCAACTTTGAAAGGAGATCTTTTTTTGCCCCATCAAAAGAAGTGAAGACATGACTTGCAGCCAACAAAAAAAATCTCTCCGAAAGGTTTGGGTGAGAATATTTGCAGCCCGTCTCAAACTGGAGAAGGTTGCCTTGAGTGTCAAAGTGGATATTCTCGGCTCTTGTTCCTCGGATTCCCGTTGTCGAGTTTTTGACAAAAAAACTGGTAAAATGATTTTTCCCAACGGATTCGCAGTGTGTTAAACCAGCTGTTGAGTGTTGAGCCTTTTGGTGTTGGTTGTACTATAGTTTGTGCAAAAATCGTAACCCTTAGTTTAAGACACCGTTAAAATAGTCTACAAATGGCCTTGTAACTGGGTTTGCTTGGGGTTATTTCACCCCTATAAGTGGAGTTATAACTCCCTATAACTGACGGGGCCCATCTTGAGAATTGTGATTCGGGTCCCTAGATTTTATGGAGGGATTCTCCCAGCAAATCATGGGAGTGGCCCTTGGGTTGTGAAACGATTTCCCAAGTCAGTGAACTCTGGGATTTTGATGAGCAGCTGTATTCGATGTTTTTCGGAGAATTTTCTTCTTGTCGTCAACTTTTTGATCTGTTTTTTTTTTGTGGAAAACAACAAGTTGTTTTTTCCATCAACTTTATTGTACCCCGAAAAAAGGCCACAGGAAAACAAGTCTGGAAACTTAGATCTTTCAACTACCTCCATCTGGTTCCCCCCTGGTAAAATTCACAGATAAACAAATTCTTCCAGCCAGCTTCTTGGGAGGGACCCAGCCTGTTCCCCGGAACCCTTCCCTGGCGTTCCTGACAGGAGACATAATGGCATTTGCAGTGCCTGTGAGGATTTCTTTCAGTTGCTCCGGAGATGTCTCAGCTTTGCACCGCGGACGAACTTCAAAAATTGGACGGAGGAACTTGGAGTGTGTTTTTTTACCCGAAAACATATGCCATTTGTAAAGTATCTTGTTGGGAAACATGTTTACATATTTTTTGATATTTTGAAGAACCCTCCTGGGAAGTAAACATCAACCCACTGCAAGGTATCTTTGCGTCGATGTGGATTTTCCTTTTCCCATATGTTACTTCCCTGGAGGGTACCCCTTTTCCGTTTGGAAGGTTGAGGATCTTAAGATTTCCTTTGGTGGCCTCCCTTTGCGGGGCGACGAACTGGTCAAATTTGAGATCTTCACAAGTTTGGAACAAATCAATGAAAGGAGAAACACAAAATCATGTAGAAAAGTCCCACTTCAACTTGGGTTCATGTCATGGAGTTGATTGATTTATTTTTTTCAAAAGGAAGACTTGGAGATTTTTGTCTGCCGTTCTGAACTTGGAGTTTTTTTTTGGGATTCGGGTCGATTTTTTTTTTCCAAGATGGACCGACCTTTCCAACATCTGAGAAGTGTCGCCCGATTTGATCAGATTCAATCCAGACAAAACAAGGAAGCCATCATACCCATGCAAAGGGTAGGATTGAACCTTATCCTTTGATTTGAAAACACACAATTCAACAATAATACCTCGTGTTTGGTGAAAAAACCCATGGATGAAGGATTCTTTTACAACAAACAGGGTGATTTGGGAATCAAAAAAACAACCACTTCAGGTCGGTGATTTTTTTTTTGAAATCTTAAAGGATGGATCCCCTCTGCCTGAAAGTTGTAGCATAAATAGTTTTTTTTGAAATAAAAATTCCCAAAAAATCCAAAGTTCGAAAGTCAGAATCTCAGCTTTTTGGTTGGTTTTTGGCAAAAAAAACTGCATGACTTCGGGGAAAAAAAAGCCGTTTTGCGGAGGTACTGGCACAAGTGGCGATGATTTTTCTGTCACTGGGAGTTCGGAAGGGTTTTTGTGAAAAAAAGGGGGGCTGTAAGAAGTTTAATATTCATTGGATTGATGCAAGCGATGAACTGAATTAACTCCGATTTTGTGCTGTGAGAATGATATACGATTGATTTTGAAATTGACGTTGGGGAATCTATGGGAAGTCTCCTCTTGAAACGGTGATTTCATTTGAGGCATTCAGAAATCCATGGGAACCTGTGATGAAAGTCCATGTGGTGATATTTGGCCACAGATATTGTTTTGGAAAATCACCTAGGTCTCGTAGTTATATTTATATCATCCATTTTTGTTCATTCATGTTTTTTTTGGTGGCAGCAAATTTGATGATGTTTTCTGAAGCTTCAACTGGGGGGGGGGGTTCATTTCAAGACCTGCGTCACGGATTTCTGGTTCCAAGGAAATGGTTTGGTTTTGCACAGCGTTCCTGGTTGATTGTTGGTCATGCCACTCCATTAATCTTCCAAAGAACTGACCCCTAGGCCCCCCTAGGCCACCCATCCACTAGGGATTTGGAAGGGGCGTTTCACAAGCCTCACAAAGTACTTCAAGTGTTGTGGGTAACTTACTTGCGGGAATTGACCCATGTCCAACAAAAAGACTGTGCCAGAGATGGGTGGGTCACACCCACAAGACTTGATGAAGCTAGTTAAGTTATATAGTTCTACTACTGTTGATGGCTCAAGTCCAGCTAACCAGTTGCGGTTGGTAGTTTATCCCACAAAGGATTTTGTACATCCCAGGTGGTGAAGGATTTCTTCCATCAACAGTAGGACACCTTTGAATTGAAGACTTTGCGGTTCTTGGAAAACACAATTTGTGAAGCTGGCTGCCACATCAGCCGCATCCATCGAATTTCATTTCTGCACCCCTGGAAAAAAACTGACTATTGACTATAGGTATAGACACATCAAGGCATGCCATCAAAAGAAAAAAGTCACCTTTCTTGCGCACCATTGCGCAGCAATTTTCACACAACTGTTGTTTTTTTTGGGTGTTGAAGGCTTGGGGGCTTGGGCCGTGGTTTCAACCATGACCCCCCCATTGACAAAAGAAGGAGACCAAAAACTTGTGAACTTGGCGTGCGAAGGTTGGTGTGGGCCAGTCATAAAGATGCTGATGAACTGGGCTGTTTGTTGTGTCCCATTATACTCACGTGCCTTTGGCAAAGGTGAAGAGGATTGGTTTCGAGGATTGGGATGTCTTGTCCCGAGACATTTGAGAGGTCGAAAAAACCCCGTTGATGTTTCCATGGGAAACTTCGTGACCGATCCGTAGAAAGACGGGGAGATTCTCCGTATCACCTGGTGAGCTGGATTGATGAATCATCATCAACAAGTATGTCAGTTTCATGACCAAAACTTGACCCAGATTGACAACGGGCACTTTTTGCCACCTTTCCGAATGAAACAATGGGCGGGTTTTTTTGGTGAAAAAAAGGGTTCCACTGTGACTGGGATTGGTTTTTGATGAAATTGCTATTTAATGTTCTTTTCACGGACCATCGCGGATAAAAAAATCCTGATGAACATCGAGATGTTGAGGTTTAAATCACAATTTTTGATAGAAACGAATCTCCTACTTGAAGGAAGTCACAAGCTAGATTCGACTTCATTGTCAGGATAGGTGGAACTAGGTGGTGGTTTCATTTTTTTTCTCGCCCCCATTCGGGTAAGATTCCCACTTTGACAAGCATATTTTTCAGATGGGTTGAAACCACCAACCAATTATATAAATGTTATGTCATGACACAGGGTTTTTTGGGCACCTTTTTTTTTGGCAAACCGTTCAACCCCGTTGAATCGCATTTTCTAGTTGTAAAGGATTCAGGTTTTTATAGGGGCCTCCGACGTTTACTGCTTGAAACTGGAACCAGTGATTTGAGGAAATTGTAATAGTATGGGTTGAGTGAGGAAATGGTGAACAATTCTTGTGATTTATATTGATTTATATATATTACTGTATTAGCAAATCAATGTTCATCTCCATTTCGATTCATGCGTTTCCGAAACTTTCCAAAAACTCCCATTTCGTGCTTGGGAGATCCAAACCTGGCGTTACACCGAGTCTTTTGACAGCAGTGCAATCCTTTTGGCTTCTTTCTGTGGTGGTGGATCGCACAGCAGTCCCTGATGCAACTCGGTGAAAACAATAAAACCCCATGGCTTCCAGAATGGGGGGGGGGGAGGAATTTTTTCAGTTCTTGGTTAAACCCTTGGATAGGTTTAAGATGGTTTAAGTTGGTGTAATATGGTTTAACAGGGTGCAGCATTGTTCAAAGTGCTTTGCGATTGTGGCCGGAAAAATCAACTCTTGGGTGCGAAAATGTTAGGTAACCGGAGGGTAGCCCAAATGTTGAAAGTGTGTGGGTGATTTTTTCTTTCAACGCAACCTCTGAAAAGTCAAATCGTTTCAACGATTTAAATGTCCTTCCTTAAGAGATCAATCAACCGGACATTTTTCAGAAACCAAACAACTGGATGGAGCTTGTTGTTTTCATATGGCGAATGGCGGGTCCACAGTTTTGCATGAAGTTTGAGAACTCAGTGAACAGTTGTTTCACATCTACAGCAACTGACTCAAGCAGCTGGAAGAGCCGTGTGAATCTTTGAACCTTTTGACTAAGGTGATCTATGATGGCATGCGCTACTCTATCGAAGTCTTCATGGCTCCTTGGTCCGGGAATTTCCGTTTTTACAGAAAAAAAAAGCCGCAGACCTCGAGACATCGTTTTTTTACATAAAAAGTCCAGGCTAGAATTCCAGGTGGTGGTGTCAAATATTTTCTATTTTTCACATGGGTTGAAACCATCAACTAGAATTAGATGTCCATTGGAAATATGAATTCACATTTCATTCATCTTGGGATGGTGTGAGTGTGCGGGACTTTTGTTGCTGCGAAAGTAGTGCTTGATTATGAGAAAGGAATGGACACTCTTGAAAGTTCATTGAGAGGCATTCCGAGGACCCTTTGAGCAAAAATGGCAATGGAAACTATCCATCTCGGGATAGGAAATACGATGGGAAACCCCCCGTCAAAATTTCCAATGCTTTACTATACTACTGCTACTTCGCGAAACCGAACACGTCAAATTGAAATTCTTAGTATTTTGTTCTGGAAATGAGTTGTTTTACATCTTCAAAAATCATCTTCCCAAACATCAAGCAAAAAAATCCACGTTCGGCGTTTCATGAAAAACCTTGGTGCTTTGGGTTGGGCTGATGTGGTCCTCATTCCTCAAAGATGGATAGAATTGGGACGTTTTTTCCCCTGGAAATTCGGCAACCGCCGATCCGGAGGACGTTTCACACACATCCTGAAATGATTTTTTCACATCTCTGTACAAAATTCTGTTTTGGCCTCAAAATTTTTTGGTTGCTAACCTGCTATTCCCCGATTTTATGGGAATGATTTCTTTTTGGAGTTTTTTTTCTTTTCTCGTCCGAATCGGAAGACAGGAATTGTTTCCAAAAGAGGTTTTTCCGCCATGACCAAGGTTCCTTTTCTGCTGCATCTCTTGCACTGTGCACCGGGTGGTCTACCAAGATCTGCTTCTTGATACAAGTCAAACAGTGAAATCTGTGATGTCGGCGATCTGATCGTATAAGGTATGCATGGAACCCCCAGTCTATACATTATGTAAGGGCCATCTTGGAAATTTCGCAGATCAACAAATAGGATCCCGAATCCATTTGTTTTGATCCTGGAGCCCTTATTTCCCCCAAACTGTTCCTAGAAAATGGATGCTTTATGGAACAGTATTTGCTTCGATTTTTAAGGCGAACAAAACCATGAGTTCTGAAACCGAAACAGGTGGAAACGGTAAACTGTAAATCTTCATTTTTTGAGACTAACGAAGGGTATCCACATGGAGCCAAAGGGTAACTAGAGTTTGGGTAAGCTTAACCTCCTGCGAACAAACGCGACATTCCCCCAGTTCCTTGTCTACAAATCAAAAAATCATTGCAGCAACAACCTGAACATACCTGAACATTCCCCCTGGAAAACCCTTTGACTTTTGACGTGATGCACTGAAAATTCAGCTTTTTTCAGCATGAAAATCTGGGCGCTGGCAACTGATATTTTCACCCCGAAAATTGGGGAGATGAATCCAAGTTGACTGAAACTTTCTCAGGTCCGGGTTGGTTCAACCACCAACTAGAAATGTTGATGGTCTATCAGGATGTTTCCGAAAATGGTGGGTTTTCCCCCCAAATCATCCAATATAATAGGGTTTTCCATTATTTTCACCATCCATTTTGGGGTACCACTATTTTTGGAAACACCCATCAAGTTGCAAGTTTGTTGGTTTTTACTTTGGCTTTTCCAATCATCCTTCTGCATCCAAGGTGGAAACAGAAGGCTATGCCGTCTTGGCATCAGCAGGCTGCGTCTATTTGTTGCCAGGTGATAAACAGTATTTTTATTGACATATCTGGTTGGTGTCAGGATTTCATAGGGAATGAAGCTTCAAAAAATCACGATTCTACCAATTTTTGAGCTTCATTCCAAAAATGGCCTATCAAGCACCAGCCAGGTTTTTCTTTGATAGCCAGAGCTCGTTGACTTTTTTTTCATTTCAAAGTATTTGTGTGTACCAGATCTTGCCGACCGCTGAGGATGTATTCAAATTCTGGCAAGAAAAATCATGGCATTTTCCGCGGGCTAAACAGGGAAAACAAGTGAAAACGTCAGGTTTTTTTCACCTCTCATGGATCTTTAGGTGGTTTAAACTCATGACTCACTGTCCGTCACCCAAAACCCTCCAATTAAGGTCCCTAGGTGAAGGACAGATTCATCAGTACTGTCCCAATCATTTCAAATCCAAGACTGAGGTTGGCTTTGTTGCTGCTTTGCGTTGGATCTTTGATCAACCGTTGTTGCTGTACCCGTGCCGGTGCACGCGTGGTTCACTTTGCATCTTTCAAGTCTGTCCTGATTGCAGCAAATCACGTGGTGCTTCCATGCGCTCTATATTGGAGCATTCTGATTCTTGTCTGCTATGCTCGATTTAGGATTCCGATTGGATAGAGATCATTTGACTTATCTGGTCAAATTATAGCGACCTCACACGACCTCACCCCAAATGTTGGTTTAGTAAAGGAAATCCCTTATTTCAGCAAAATCCAGGTTGGTGAAATATTATAGCTGTTTGGGTCCAAGCCTCCTTCGTCAGATCGGCAACAGTGGGACGACTAGGGTCGTTCAAATTGGGCCAATGATAAGTTGGGAAGAGAAATTCCATTTAGGATATCAAGATTTTGATTTTCATAGGTACTTCAGACGAGACACAAGAATCAACGTGATGGTTAGTGATGTGAAGACTTCAGAAAGTAATGATCAATCTGATTTCACCTCATTACTTGTCGATCCAGGGATTCCATCGTCATTTGAAGTCATGCAGGGCAATTGGCAGGTTCGTGCACATCAAAAATTGGAAACAGCTGTGAGCATTCGGTGTCAGACAAATCAAATCCCATTGTTGGCAGACAACTCCACCAATTTGATTCTTGCCAACGCACACGTCGTTTCTGAGCACCCGATCCTCGTGGAACTCGATTGCCAGTCTGTCATTTACAATGCACAAAGTGCCAAGAAACATTCCATTCAAACACTGGAACTTTTTTCAGGAGGGTTCGGAGGATGGAGTATGGCATCAAGATTGTTAGCAAATAGATTCAAAATTCCTATGGTGCGTACAGTTGCCTTAGACCATGATCATCTAGCGGTTCAGAACTGGATTAGAAATTATGGAGGGCACTACATTGAGACTTCGCAAGATTTGCCATGGGAGATAGTAGAAGTTTTTGCTGGCAATATAGGCATTGTATCGGATATCCAATCCTATAACTGGAGACAACTGGCAGCGTCGTGTGAACCAAATCTAGCCACCATTTCTTCGCCTTGCATTAGTTGGTCGGGTGCTGGAAAGCAAGGGGGCCTCTTTGCAGAAGGAGGAATCATGCTGATGGTTGCCATAGGTGTTTGCAAGTTCATTCGGCCTAGAGTCATATTGCTTGAACAAGTCAAGAATTTCATGCAACATAAGCACTACTCGAAAGTCATGGAAATGATTGGGGGTGCAGGGTATAAGATGGTTTATCACAAGGTTCTCAATGCCGGTGACACATTACCTATGCACAGACAACGTTGGTTGGGTGTTGCATTTGACATGTTTTCGGATGATTCCTATGACATGGCATGTTTGCAAGCACAATGGATAGGAGATTTGTACCCGAGTCCCTTCAATTATGGATGTTTATTTCCACTCTCACAGATGGAAAAGTTGGCAATGATTTTACCAACAGCAATCATGGCTAAGTACTTTGATGTCACATATGCACCAGTTTCTATGAAAAATGGACTTATGACGAATCGATCCACAGGTCCTCACGCAAAAATGCCTACCCTCATGGCATCATATGGAAAACAACATGAATTTGCGGATGAAGACTTTAAAAGGATTGGACTCTATGGACATTTTTTTGCTGAACCTCAGGATGATGGAACAAAGCAAAACAGACTGTGGCATCCACTGGAACTTGTTCACATGTTTGGTGTTGATAGTTTTGTTTGCATTCCGAAGATACTGGATTCAGCATGGAAGCAACTTGGCAACGCCATTGCCACAAATCATGCGATTTTTGCTATCACCATGACCTTGCCATTTCTGCTGAGACAGCAAGCACTTCCAAGCACCACATCAGCTTTGAATTCTTTGTACGAGAAGCATTTGCGTGCAGACCAGGTTCAAAGACACGAGACGGACAAGGCATGGATCCTCGTAGCTCCCGATGTGTCCAAAGCAGAGATCGATCGAATCAGCAATTTTGACCGCAACATCACATCCGAAGTAGGTTCAATTCCAACTGGCACTCTATTTCATCAGGAACTGGGTGTAGTTCGATTTGAGCAAGTAAAAGCAATTTGGCAAGCAGAAGGTAATTTCCAGCCACAAATTGAAATGAGTCCTACTCTCAAGGCCTGGGTCAAATTGCAAGCTTCCATCATGGATACGCACTTTGTTTGTGCTAACATCCGTCCTGATGTGATGGTCGATCAGATTGTAGGTTTATGGGCATGGAAAAGTAGTTCAGGTATTGCTGAAATTTCACCATCAAACAATGAAGATTTCCATTTCCAAAAACTTCAATTAGGGCATCCTGCAGAACGGACAGCCAGGGAACTAATGTATCCAAGCGATGTGACAGTGCTTGCATACTTTGATCAACAAGCATGGATCACCAGACAGTCTTCGGTAACTGCAGCAGAATTCTTTGCAGACATTTCATTCACACAGAACATGTTCAATGGCATTGGAGAAGTGAGACCTGAAACTCTCATTACTGAAGATGTGGTCTTGTACGAGAATCTACCGAAGGTTGAACAATACCCGGGTGATCCATTTCAAATGTCAATCTTGATACCTGCAGCAAATCTCATAACATACACAGATGTTGAACAAGACACTGTCAGGATTACTATTGATTGCACAAAGGTTCCACCATCGGAGGATCAAGCTCGTTCTGACATGATCATCAAAGCTTTCTGGATGCATACGTTGCCGACAGTGTGGTTGCAACAGCATGGCAGAAAGGCTGAATTTGATTTTCAAAATGGCCTTGTTTGTATCACGCTGAAGCCATTGAACCATGTCGTCCCTTTGCCAATTCCGGATTTGATTTTGGTCATGATGATGCACGCGCTCAGAGTTTTCATGCAAACTATCTCATTCCACACGACTATTCCGAATGAAATGGTCAAACTGAAACGGAAGAGTCACACAGCATGGACAGGGAAGTTGCCTTCGTTTTTATCAGCAATTTGGTTTCGCAGGGTGATTGAATACTTCACAAAACCAATCAACGATACCAAGGAAATCACCATGGTTTCTTCGTCACACCAATTTGGCGATGCATGTACATTGACTGATTTGAGGCAACGTAAGGCAAATCCATCCGATGAAAGGCCAATTCTCATTGCAGCGGCACCAATGCGATATGGAGGTGGACCAGTCAAACAGAACTGGGATGTGCACATTCGTAACCAACTTGCCTCCAGCTCGTTGCCAATCGGAGTCCCAGTTGAACAACTTCCAGGAATGACCGATGCAGTGTTGAAGACAGTTGGTAGGGCCAAATTGCAAGCAGTGTTGAAAAGCACATCATCTAAAGATCTCCAAGCACAGTTGGTTCAATATGTCCGCCAAGCAGGCTTCGTAATTGATTTCCCAAACAAACGAGAAACAGTTCCGATTCCACTCAAGAAACCAAGAGCCGAGCAAATCAAAAAGGATTTGGAAAACATGGACATGGAAAGTTTGCAACTTGAACCGGGGTTTTTCACTGATTCTGAAGGTAACCAAATTTCGCAAACCGACAAATTATACCCGAAAACAACGGGGTTGATGATCGCAAGGGAAAGCCAAATTATTGACTGGTTGGCAGGATCCAGTACTATTTCCCCAGATCCTTTAGGTGCTTTTGTGGTGGGATGTAGTCAAGTGAAAACCAATCTGAATCAAGAAAAGATATTGGTCCCAGCAAGAACAAGTACTGGAAAACCATTGATTCTTTCAGGTACCTTGGTCCAATTTGGTGAACGTTTGATCCACTGTACGGCATCAGATGCGGAATCACTCATTGATGTTGAAGGCACCAGCACGGTTGTATCCATCACAGCTTGGCGAACAGAATTTGCAGATGAACAATGGCAGGAACTCCTACGTAAGCCGATTCAAGCATTTCAGAATGCATTTGCAGATTCAACGGCCACTGCACCATTAATCACCACCTGGGGCATTAGCTTTAGGACGCAAGGTAAAGTGGTTGACAAGCAACATGCAGAATCAATTCAGCTTCATGCTACAGTCGAGGTAGGAAGAATTGCAGATGCTCTTCGTCGATCGGGCTCCAATGGATTTTACATCATCCCAAAGAACAGTGAAGGACAACCAGATCCTGAATGGAAAATCATTTGGCTTGACGGTCAGCACAAACAACCTGAAGCACACGCAGATGCCATCCGAATGATGTCGAAAGTTGCCCAACCATTTGGTTTGGTGAGAAACAAAACGTCTTATGGTATCAGAGTGAGAAAAGCACACTATGAGGAAGCATGGCAAATTCTGAAACCTTCAGTTCCTTTGCCAACAAGCATTGCAGACAAAGACATATATAAAGTGTCGCCTTTGCCATACGGTTGTTCACCAATTTCACTGACCCAATGGCTGCAGCATATCAATTGGGATGCAAAACCAGTTCGTCCGGTGGGTCCGCAAAGCTGGTTGATTGCAGCATCAAATCCACCGCCATTGCAATTTCACACTTTTAATGGGCAACCGACATTGATCAGACAATTGCCGCCAAGAGGAAATAAACCACAACCGGTTGTCGTTGCAGGGGCTAGGTTGGATTCAAGACCAGTAAATCAGTCATCGTCTCAGCAATTGACGGGTGATCCATGGGCAAATGCATGGGCCAACTATAAACCCAGCACCTCATCGGTGAATAATGGAACATCAGCGCCCAAAACCCCAGAAATTGGGATTGGTTCAGTGCAGCAACATCTGCAATCACAGGATGACAAGATTCAGAAGATGGCCGATGATATTGCTGATTTGCAGAAGTCACAGCAAACATCCAAGGTCGAGGTAGATGGGAAGCTCAATCAGCTAGCAGAGGGCATTGAACATGCGCAGCAGAACTTCCAAACCCAGATGCAACAGTTGAAAGGTGATTTGGAATCTTCGTTTGCACAGGCATTGGCTACGCAAAATCAGTCGATCAATACTGGGTTTCAAGACCTTAAAAAGATGTTTCAAGAGCAACGAACTCCGGCTGCTCGACGAGGACGTGACCAGCAATCAGCTGGAGATGAGGACATGTGACTATTTTGGGCTCCCAGCGAATTCGTTTTACTTGTACAGAGAGTTATCTTGCTAGCATGTTTTTGCTGCGTTGCATGTTGTTGTGGTTTTAGGGAGCTTCATTTTGGCTTATCAAAATGGCACCCCGTTCCGGGTGCAATTTCTTATGCATACTTTGGAAGTTATCTAGGATTTTTTTGGCTGGGATCATCGATTTCGGGAGGTTATCAACCTGGGCCAGTCTTCGTAAATCTCCATCAGACAGCCATGACCTTCTTTCAAATAACAAATCAAAGGGGATTTGCACTATTGATGAGGAGAAGTCATGAACTACTGAGAATCACTTTTATAGTCACGGTACACTGTACGGCATTAGTTACATCAAAAGACAATTTTGCATATGCCTTGGGAATGACACTGCTACATCACAGTGCTAAGACACTGAGAAATCTCCAAAGACAATCATCAGATTTTATCCACGGAAAATGGCGATCACTTCGTGAAGGTTGTATATGGTTCGAGTACTTCGGTTACAATCTTGGTTGGGGAAGGACATGTCAGTTGACCGCTGTTACCGGTACCCTTCCTCGGATTGTGACGGTTGTGCTCGAACTTGGTACGACGGTTTTGACGTTTGGAGCACATCGGCAGTGCAGCAATGAACAAGTGTCGGCAGATGTCTTTGGGAGCTTGATCTTGCAAATATACCGTACTTTTGTATGCAGTTATTTGATACTAGAATCTTTTGGAACCACAACAGCAAACATTTTGGGGTTGGCACTATATGCAACATTTGTGTATCAAACTGTGAGTAGGGACAGTGTTTTGCCTGTTGTTTTGACAAGGTTTGTTTGTTGGTACCAAGGTTCTAGTCACACGCTATATCCAATCAATTGCAAGTACATCATCTTTTTTCGTTCCTCCAAGTCACTTCAGTTAGTCAAGCACATTTTGTGCACATCCTATTTTCAAAGCGATGTCAGGATAGGAGAAGCAGATAATCCTGGACCCAGTGGGGTGCCAGAGAACCAGCAGTTCAAATTTGCATTGGTAAACCCAACCACGGTTTTGCATCGAGAACAGGCCTTTGCTGATTTACAAGTTGATTGCCTGGCTTTGGCTGAGACTTCAGCTACCAAACTCGTCCAGCGTCAGGTTTCACACAACATGAAGCAACGAGGGTTTTCAGTATCATGGAGCTCACCAGTAGAAAATCAAAAAAATACCTTGGGGGGTCAAGACTCTTTGCGTGGACAAGCATCAGGGGTTGCTTTTATGGCAAGTGTACCATTAAAACCATATAGGGATCAAAACATTCCCACAGCTCTACAAAGTACCAGGGTTCATTTCGCATATGTCCAGTACGGATCAACCACGATCCTACAATGTGTTCTTTATGGGCTATCAAATGGTAACGAAAGAGCAAGGGAACTCACAAATGATCTATTGGCATATGTAGCAGAAGTTTTGTTATCCCATCATGGTCCAGCTTTGCTATGTGGAGATTTCAATCATGATCTGCAACAACTTCCGGCTTCACAACTATTGAGACAAGCAGGATATGTTTCCATTTTAGATCTTCACCAGATGCTTTATGGTACCACTATGCCGTGCACATTCAAAGAGCAATCCACGCGAGACCTTATCCTAGTAAGTACTGAATTGGTGGGACATGTTACCTCCATAGGAGTGCAACAACATAGAGAATTTCCTGGGCACAAGCCAGTTATCGTTACCTTTGACTTGCCGAAAGGAGGACTAACAAAGCGAATGTGGAAAGCACCCAGTAATTGGCAGGAACTTCAGCCTAAAAAAGAACTTATAGCCAAAAGTTATGAACAACTGCCAGACCTAACATTTACTTCTGATTCTATGATGGATCTCCAGCAGTGGTCACGTAAGGTTGAAGACTCAGTTGATATGGCGATTGCTATGCATCATGACCTTGATAGTAACACACAGCCATACTCGGGACTACCATCTGAATACCGTGGTAGATTTCAGCCTTCCAATATCACCACCAAACATTTTCGAAGCTTTGCACCTAAAGCCAGACAGGGAGACTTTGAACCATTTACAGAGGTAAAGACCATAAAAGCCACCCAGTATGTCCGACAGCTACGCAGGCTGCAGAGTCTCCGGCGTAGAATGCTCAAAGTTCGAACATATCCTATGGTTTGGCATTCAACATGGGTAGGTCTTGAAGCAGAATGGCAGGCTGTTCTTGCAGCACCTGGCTTTCACGGCTCTTTTACTCAGTGGGTGTGTTACCATCTTCAATGGCCTTTCCTTCCGCATACACTGCCAAATGTAGACATTCTGGAAGCACTTGAAGAAGCCGTTCAAAGTTTGGTGAACCACAAACTCAAAATTGATGCGGACCGCCATCAGAAAAAAATGTTTGTGAATCATCAAATAGACCACCTTTTCAATTTTGATAGAGATTCCTATTCGAAACTACGTGAGCCTCCCACACAATTCATACAAGCCCTTCAGACAGAGCATACATTGACATGCCAAATCCAAGCAGTCCATGATGGATTCGTTTATGGACAGATTCATGGACGAGTGCCCACTCGAGCTCATATGGAATTCTGGTGGGGTGATCAACAGTTGCAAGCTACCTGTGACCAAGATTATATCTTAGCTGCAAACCAAGCTTCATGGCCAAATGAACTGAGTACACAGATAGGTACCAATTTCCAAATAACCATACGCTATCTTGGTATGCAGCCAACTGATATACATGATGCTCTAGAGCAATACTGGAAACCAATATGGCAACGTGACACTCATGAACAGGCAACTGATGCGCAAGCATGGGAAGAGTTCCAACAGATTCTTGATTCAACTCGATTGCCAGCATTAGTAGAACACTTTGATCACACCTCGCTTCGTCTCTGGTGGCAGGTTCCCCAAGATTCCAACTTCCATTCAGCACCTGGAAGTGATGGTTGGCGCTATCAAGAACTTGCAGAGCTTCCAGATATAGTACTAGGTGATTTGATTAGAATCCTCACCTCGTCACATTTCAAAGGGTTTCCATCCTCGCACATGACTGCACGAGTCGTCTCTCTGCCCAAGAAAGATAATGTGGAGGAAGCAAGGTACACGCGACCTATCACCATTCTGCCCACTCTTTACCGTGTTTGGTCGGCAGTCATAACCAAAGTGATGATGCAGAATGCAGAAACAAAACTTGATGAAGCATTGGTAGGATTTGTTCAACGTAGATCAGGACTTCGAAGCATGTATGATCTTTGCTGGAAAATTGAAAAAGCACATCATGACAAAATTTGCTTGGCAGGGCTAACGTTAGACCTAACAAAGGCCTTTAATCAGTTTCCCCGACAACCAATAAAACTCTGGATGGAAAAACTAGGATTGCCATCTAACATTGCAGAATGTTGGTTGAATAGCCTCAATAATCTCCAAAGGCATTCTGATCACCGAGGATGGGCATCCTCAGCAGTTTCCTCCACGACGGGGGTACCAGAGGGAGATGGTATGAGCATTCTTTGTATGCTGGCGATTGCACAGCTCTGGGTAACATCCATACATGACCAAGATGTACAGCCCATGGCTTATGCAGATAACCTTAGCTGGAGTTCATCTTCATTTGAGGCACATGCGCAAACATTATCAACAACTATCCATTTGTTTCGTTTGCTCAAAATCCCGGGATAAAACCTGGGTTTGGACAACCAACTCCGCTGATGCAGATCAGTGGAAACAAATTTCGCAACAGATTCTTCCTGAAGGCTGTGAACTTGAAGTAAGACAAGAAGCAATGGACTTAGGTGTTTCTATGAATTATTCGTCGCATAATCGTCTTAATGATTTTTCTGATAAACTTCAACAAGTCACCCAAAGGCTTGAAAAATTGTTTCGGGAAAATTATTCTTTGCCACTAACAGCAAAACTGATACAAACAGCAGTTTGGACCAAAATTTTCTATGGCAGGGAAGTAGGATTGCTAGGACGACATCATTTCCAAACACTCAGAGTTCTTGCAGCACGTGCACTAACACACCGCTTTCAGTCAGGAATAGCAGCACTAGCAGTAACACTTGCAAGCAATCAACTGGATGACCCAGAAATTTATGTAGTTCTTAATGCAGTGAGAGCAGCGCAACATTTTCTGAGTCGAGTTGACAATGAAACAAAGAATAGTTTTCTTTTTGTTGCTTCAAGGGGTACCGGGGTTCCAAATTCCACCAAGGGACCGGCTGGTGCGCTTAAAGGATATCTGATGCGGATAGGGGCTAACATTGATAAGCAAGGAGATATTCATTTCCATTCGGGCTTAATACTTTCCATTCTCCACACTCCATTTCCAACTTTGAGAAATCTCATCAGACAAGAATGGATGACTGACTTGATTGTATTGCACTCGGAACGAAAGGCTTTTCAAGGGTCGGCATCAATAGACAGACGACTGACAATACAAATGCTGACCAGTTTTCCAGACCATCAGCAGAAATCGCTCCTTTGTGAAATCGTCCATGCATTTCAGACACAGAATCAGAAAGCCAGATGGACTGGGGAAGATGCGCCCGACTGCCCGTATTGTCCAAAAATGGACACACGAAAGCACCGGCTTACATGCTGTGACGCACTTCAACATGTGTATGATCGACATAAATCTGTTGTGGAAGAAATACTAGAACTTGATGATATCAACTGTGATCTTCCGGTAATCTTTGTTAGCCCGTATCGAGATTTTCTACTTCAGTGTCACTTTCAACAAGTTCCTGATGTTTTTGTCGACGAAACGGTAATGTTTGTTGAAGATCTTTTACAGCAAGATGTAACACCGATTTTCTTTAGTGATGGATCGTGTTTTGAATCAAAAATTCCAGGATATGGTGTTGCATCCTGGGCAATCGTGGTTTGCAAAGCCCATAAAGCAGAGGATTTAGAAGTGATAGGAGGGTTGTCTAATAACTTAGGTTTAGCATTCTCTTCCTTTCTTACATTGGCCACTAGTAGATGCCATGGAGACCAATCTATCGATCGTGCAGAACTGGCAGCAAAAGTGGCACTTCATGAAAAATGGCCTAAAAGCCACTTGGTGACTGACAGTGCATATGTAATTGCAGCACATCAACTGGTTCATACGATTGAACACCCACGAGAACTGAGTGGAAGAGCCAATCAGGATTTGCTTCACAGACTATGGACAAGTCGCTCTCCAGGACACCAACTGACGAAAGTTCGATCTCACACGTTGGAACAGGGATGCTCAATGGGTGAACAGCAAAATTTCTTTCATGTAGTTGGCAACGCACTGGCGGACACAGTAGCCAAAAAAGCAAATCTTTTGTTGGGCGGTGACATGGTTCAACTGTGGCAGCAAGAGCTTCAAAGTGTGCAACATGAGAGGCGGTTGAGACGAGCGCAATATCTTCTTATGTTGGACATTCAACCGGCGCGAACGAAACTTGAACGGCAGGATAAGCTAAAGGAACAACAAGATGGTCTTCAACCACCTCTGAATATGTTAAGGACAACATGGCCTCAGCAACTGAAAGAGTGGCAACCAACTTCGACGTTTTCTTTGGACTTGCATTGGCCAGCAGATGTTTCTTTCGACAATCAGTGGGGTGAGCAAACAACAGCAGAATGCATTCAATGGTTGAACAGCCTTCGATGGCCAACGTTCACGACTGGATCGGTAAACACATCGGGTGTAACATGGGCGGAACTTTTCATGGACTTTCTGGTGGATCGAAGGCACAGTGTACCTACGAGAGTACCTGGTCACGGCTCGAGGGTCATCATGGAAACTAGTCTTTACCGATTCAAATCAGCTGGTCACGGGTTTCATCATGCTATCAAAAGCTTCTATTACTTGATATCGTGGATCGATAGGGCGCTTCAGGGATCGATTTTCAACATGCTGCCGCGAGGACACGTAGGGTCTCTGCAGCGACAAGGTTGCACCAACAAGCATCATGGGGTAAGACTACGTCCAATCCTCACAAATGCAACATCGGTGGTTGCAGAAGTACAACATTATCGTGATCGTGCGTCAAATCGGTTCTCGGGACTGACACGGTGGCCATGGAGTGACGAATTTTTTTCAGACCTGTGGGAGGAATCTTGAAATGTTTGACGGACGAGGGTCAATGGCTGTGGGGGCGATAGATCTTTTGAAGACGACTTTTCGAAATCCAGGTCTTTTTTGTGTTGAACATCTCTAATATGAGATATTCCACTTTTGTTTCACATTGAGATGACACGAACAGCATCAGGTTGGGGCTTGCAGCTGGCCTGTTGCTGCTAAATGGAGGGAGGTGAAATATTATAATTTGGCCAGACTTATATACTCCCCCCAAAAGCTAACGAATGCCCCCTGGAAATCAATGGTTGGAGTCGATGTATTCCCTACTGAAATGGCAGTCCCTCCTTAGGTTCCATCTCAATTTCAACTACCGTGACATGCCTTGAACATAGCTCTTCATAGACTTGCCATACATTTGCAGTAAGCAGTAATAGCAATGATTACGTAAGTATTTAGAACGACAACCATTGGAATGATAATCATTATGTCAATGATTATGATAAGAATAAAGGTTATAACTATACTGATAATATTCTATTCAAACACTGTTGATCATGATGCGATAATTATGACAATGACACTGATACCAATTCTCATAGCAATGCTAATTATAATGATAATGATAGTCATACTACTAATAATGACAATGATTCGATACTAAAACTAACAAATCCAACAATGATAATCATAACAATAAAAGTGAGCATGATACTACTACTACTACTACTACTACTACTCCTACTGCTACTGCTACTGCTTCTGCTACTGCTACTGCTACTGCTACTGCTACTCCTATCTCTGTTCCTTATGAATATACACTCCGTCCGCCCTTCGCGGCCGACCCCGGAGAAATCGTTGTGTTTTCGCATGTAAAATGCGCCTGGCCTTCATCTTGACTGTAAATTTATATGCCGCGGATGACCCTCTCGCGCCTCTCGCTGTGTTTTCTCATGTAAAAATGCGCGCTGTACTGACCCCCCCAGATTCCTTGTGTTTTCTAAGGTAAAATGCGTCTTGCGTTCGCTGTGACTGTAAATTCATATGACCCGCGACCAACCGCTCCCGGATTCCGTATCTTTTTTCAACTAAGGCGTGCGTCGCGGAAACCAGTAAAACACGTCTTGCGTTCAATGTGAATTTAAATTTATATGACTCGCACCCGACCGCTCCCACATTGTTTCTTCAATGAAAACGCGGGTCGCAGGAATCCTGCCAGTAGCTCTTCGTCCCAGTAGCTCTTCTGGCAGACGTGGTTGTCCCCCTGAAACTGCTTCTGAAGTTCGCAAGCCCTTGCAAAGAAGTCTTGGACCTGGAGTGGTGCTAGCAGCTGATGGGGCACGTGCACGGGCCAAAGCTGTTCCTGAGAAGCATCGTTTAGAAGGAATGTCTCATGGTAGGCGGGTCTTCACTCCGACAGCAAAACTTTCGAAGACTGCTTTGAATTCTCGGGCCACCAGGATGTTGCAGCGCAATTCTACCGGCAAGGCAGGGCGAGGTAAGTTGGCTGCGGAATCTGCCCGGCTGTTCAAAGTTCCAGCAGGGGACAACGCTGCAGAGGGCGTTCTAGGGAATCTGAAAGCAACCCTTCGCCGCAGTGGTGGGGCAGGAAAGAAGCGAAGTGACTCCAAACGTTCCATTGACGCTTTGGCTGCATCGAGCTTACTACGGCAGCCCGGGCGTAGAAGCCATCTTGGACGCTCATGTGGAGTACAGGAAAGCTGCACTTTCAGGCCATCTTGGTCTGTCTCCTTCTGTCTCAGCTATATGATCCAAATTCATTGACTTGGCTATTTGTGGACCCGGACAATGATCAGGATGTGTGAAAAGGAGTGGCAACTTTTTTTTTTGCAGGTGCGTCCGTTTCAATCCAGACTTGCCGCGCCGAAGGAGAAGGGGGGAGGTCGCCGTCGGAGACCCATCGTCAGGCCACTCATAAGTAACAAGACTTCCAATCATAAGTTGCAAGACCCCCAAAGTTGAAAGCATGGGTGGGCAAGTCTGTCTTGGGGCCGACCGCACGTGCTGCGGGTACTACTACTACTACTACTACTACTACTCCTACTGCTACTGCTACCGTGACTGCTACTGCTACTGCTTCTGCTACTGCTTCTGCTACTGCTTCTGCTACTGCTTCTGCTACTGCTGCTACTACTACTACTTCTCCTCCTACTACTACTACTCCTCCTACTACTACTACTACCACTACTACTACTACTACTACTACTACTACTACGACCACCACCACCACCACCACCACCACCACCACCACCACCACCACTACTACTACTACTACTACTACTACTACTAGTACTACGACCACCACCACCACCACCACCACCACTACGACTACTACTACTACTACCACTACCACTACTACTACTACTACTACGACCACTACCACCACTACCACCACTACCACCACTACCACCACTACCGCCACTACCGCCACTACCACCACTACTACCACCACTACTACTACTACTACTACCACTACTACTACTACTATTACTATTACTACTACTACTTCTACTACTACTACTACTACTACCACTACTACCACTACTACCACTACCACTACTACTACTACTACTCCTACTACTCCTACTACTCCTACTACTCCTGCTGCTGCTGCTGCTAATGCTGCTGCTGCTGCTGATAATTATTAATATTAATGATAGGCAACATGATAATTCTGATCTGAAGTTTTTCAATAGAGAACCAATAAAAGATGAATACTTCTAGACGCATCACACTTGTCGCAACTTCTTTATCCACTATGTTTCCATTTTGTTTTGTTTTCTCGCGCCTTTTTATCGCACCTTTCCCCTCACCTACCTTTTTTGTAACCCCTTCAAAAACATTTCAGAAGTCCATGGCATTGCCCAGGACCGCTGGGCATTGCACTGAAAAGGATTGTGAGCACTTTGATCAGCTGACAGAAAGTCCTCAACTTCTGGTTCCTTGATTTCGGTTTGAGCGATCTGGATCTGGATCTGAAACAGTTTGTAGTTGGGATTGGGGAGAAACACCACACAAAACTTCGAAATCTGCATATTTTCTCTTTTTTTTGGGAGAAAAACGCAAGGTTTTGGGGTTTGTTGGCTGAAGGCCCGATTTTTCCGCAGTGGAAACCTTGTGACGTTTAGTCAGCTTAAATCAAAAAAAGAAAGAGAGAGAGTGTCAAATTTTTTGCTAAATTTTGAATGGGTCAATGGGTCTTGCTTATTAGGATGCTGGTGGTTTACGTTTTGCATTGGCTTTCTGGCAGTCTTCTGGGTCCATGTCCATGCTTCCAAAACCATCTCAAGTTTCTCTTAAACACTCAATGTCTATACCTCTTCATGAATGACAAACAGTTGATTCTCATAAAATCCTGCACCACACGGGATTTTGGATAGGGATATCAACTTGGGCACTTTTTGATCGTGCAAGAAAGCCGCCAAGGTCATTGCATTGGTGTGGTGTCTTTTTCTGATGGAAGTCTTTATGTTGTGGATGTATCGTTACGACTTTCATCAGGCGAAAAAACGATGTTCCAACGAAAACAACGGGGATTCGTTTGGGCGTAGTACAAAAAGAATCCGGATGGTGCCGAAAAGAGCTGGTTGCAAAATTTTGGGGTGGAAAATCTGGGTGATGGTTTCAAAATTTTCATTTTTGTTTTTTGACCCTGAAAATTGGGGGAAATGATCTTATTTGACTACTGTTTGCAAATGGGTTGAAGAAACCAACCAGAAATTGAGTTCTTGAAATGTTTTTGGCCTCACTGAAACTAAGAGCAAAGACTCTACCCATGGATGATTGGAAGACGACTAGTTTCCTCTTGGGAAAAAGGCCTATTTTCGGGGAACTGTTAGTTCAGTAAGAACGACAAACAGTTCCTTATTTTGAGACGACTTTTTCAAGTCTTTGCCAAAATCCATGGGTTTACAGTTTACAGGATAAAAGAATCATTTTGGAGTATCCAAGAGAAGTTTGTCTTGTGGAACAGGATTTAGTCTGAAATGAAACCAAGCTGGTTCAACTCCTCCCCCCCTCCAAAAAAAGAAAGCACCCCGTGAGGATATGTGTGGTTCAGTTTGGGATTAACTTTCGACTTCGAGATCTTCTCTTTTGTGATCCAAATTAGAGAACCGAAATGATTGCCTGTTTTTTGCCATTGGATTTGCCATCAATTTTCCAGACATGTTACGGGAAACATCAATTTTTAGGGGACTGAAAAAAAAATGGTGGACTAAAATTCAGGTGTCCTATCGACGTGACTTCGGCTTGCTGTCTACTGGAGTTTATCCCAACTACTTGCTATGGCCAATGTGGGAATTTGTGTATCTGGGACTATTTCGAACAGAACTCTTGCAAGGTGGGCCCCTACGATCGTTATAAAGCAGCCCCCTACGATCGTATCGCATTATTTCAATGGGTAACTGGGGCGAAAAAAAACCCTACGGACGACAGGAGTTATAACTCCATAAAATAACGATCGGATCAGGAGCCCACCTTGTAGGATATGAAACATATATTTTCAAGCTGCCGCACCATGCGTCAATGTGTGAAACAAAAAACCAGATGGTTTAAATCAACAACCAAGACCTATCGATATTTTGTCGCGATTTTTCCTTTCAAATCACCCAAAGTTCCTCCTGGGTTCTGAGGCATTTGATGCTTCTTTTTGCAGTGATTTCGTTGCTTACCATCCTGGATGTTCAAGTGACACTGATTCAATTGGCTTATCTCACGCTGCAAGTGCTGGGTCGCTCGGGTTTTGAACACAGGAAAACATGGGTCGTGGCGCTGGTGTTTTCATGATTCCCTTTAGACAAAGAGATACAAGAAGGAAGTTTAACTTTCTCCTGAAGGCTGGTCTCAGAATCCCGAAGGCTGTTCTTTTGTGATTCTGATGAATCTGATCCTATTTTAGATCTTATTTGTTTTTGTCTCAAAATTTTGATCACATCTTAACGTCTTTCATCGAATCATAGCTTGTCTTATCTTTCATGTCGTGACATGCCCTTGTTATCCTATGATCCCATGCTGCAAGGCCTTGCAATGTTGATGGCCTTCGGTCCTTTTCTCTCTGCGGTGGTTCCAGGCTATAAGCAAAGAATAGCTGTCATGCTCATGATGTGGCACGGTTGCAATGATATCAATGTGCGTGTGTTTGACATGTTTTTACACATGAGCAATGAAAAAAAACCTGGTTGTTTAGGTTGTATACGAGATTATACTACCTGCAGTTATATGGGGATTATAATAAGCCATTAAAAGGATCCCTATAAACCAACCAGTATAATGGAAAGTAATAGAGGTTTGTTCCGTGGCTCACATGGCATAAAAGGATCGAATTTGACTCCGGGAACTCAGCCCTACAAAACTATGTACAACTTATGTTCTTAAGTTGCGGAAAGTGCATGGTGTTAAAACTTTCAATGGGGGAAGTTGGGAATCCCCGTTAAAAACAGTTGAGGGGAAATTCGTATGTCAGACATATCCTCTGAAAAGCCAACTCAGTCGGCAACAGCTGTTTTTTTTTCCCGTTTTTTTAGCAGTTCGGAGCACCCCCCAAGCAAGTCTCCTCAAAATGATGCCCAGTAAATTGAAAACGAAGGACATGAAAACTGAATACTGTATTCTATTGAGGTCAAAGTATCTATCTAAAGGAGGTTTCAACATTTGTCTTGTAGTGGATCTACCTGGACACCCCCTGGATGGCAGGTATGTTATGTATCTATAGAATACACATTTCATAACATCAACTGTCCATGGCATCATGGCTACTTCGGTTTCTTGGAGTCAAAGAAAGACCAGCACCCTACAACTATATGGGTGTTTCCTTAAATGGTGGTACCTCCATTTCACACCCCAAAATGATCATTTTTAGTAGGAAAACCCCATGGGTTTGTTGGGGAAACCCACCATTTTAGGAAACCCCCCATATACAGTAAACCTAAAAAAAAACCACCCAGGAAGCGCCGTGACGCTATCGGTTTTTTCGTTCCCCCTGTTTAATGGGGACATGTCCAAACAACCTCCCTTCAGGCCAAACGTGGGGAAAAGCCCCCCCCCCCCACCTTCCATTCACCAAAAAAAAGCAAGAAATGCACGCAAAACACGAGGTTTCCACTATTGTTTTCGATATCAATGTTTCCAGTCTTTGAATCCTATGCGATCTTTGCGCACTGCTCTCTTCAGCGGTTTCTTGGAACTGTCTACCTTTTGGTGTTTTCACCTGGTCAGTGTGGATCTGTACTTGTTCTTGGATGGTTCACCGATGGTCAGTGTTAGTAGTAGCTGGTGTGATTTGAACTGGAAGAAGCAATTCTAAATTGGGAAGTTATTCATGTCAACACTATCACCATTTTTAAAAACTTTACTAAAGTGGGATGATTTGATCCTCCAGAAGTTATGATGTTCTTGTTTTTCTGAAAGCTCCCTTTTTGCCGCGGGAAGGATTTTTCGGGAACGGAAAATTCCCCAGGTTGGTGAAGTAGAAATTGTAGCTAAAGCTGTCCAGGTTGCCAGTCGGACCATAGTGATGAGAGGGTGCCTCAAAAATTTGAGAGGATAGACGTATGAACCGAAACATGGGAACCATGTCATTTTTGAATATTTTTTGATCTCTTTGTCTCCAGTTTGTCCCGGTTCATTTTTTAAGAGCTTGTGACCCACTAAGTCTTGGGATGATCATGGCGAAAGAGATCTATCACTGAGAGAAGTATATCCTCAGAACTCAGACAATCTAGACACATCTCCAAAAGCAATAATTTTGCATGTTGATCTTGAAGTTCTTTGGGCAAAGTCCCAAGTCTTTCTGTTGAGTTTGGGTTTTGTTTGGTGATGGCCCTAAGCCTGTAGAATGTAAGCCAGATACCCCTTTGTTTCGGGGCAAAAATGGAAGCCTGAAGAAGAGCAAGTTGAACGCTTTCCCACCGTTGGTTTGTTATATAGGTTACTAATACTGTTGATGGAAGAAATCCTGCACCACCTGAGATGTAAAATTCACGTAAACACTGGGATAAACTACCAAGCTCAAGTGCAGGATTTGTTCCACCAACCGTATCATAGCTTGTTGCGCGATTTTACATGAGATTTATCATTTGTGAAGGTTGTAATTTGCTGGTAGTTATTTAGTTGAGCTCATCCATTTCGACCAGGTTTGGGGGTAACGTAACAAGAGCTACTCGATTGGAGTACAAGGCCATGAAGTTGCCATTTTACAGCTTACCAGGATGAGAAAGACTCCCATCCTTACAAGTACATAGCATGGATAGGTCAGAGGTTGTACTGAAATCAAGTGTTTCTATAGCACAAAGGAAAATGCTTCCTTCTTTGATAGGCATTTGTCCAGCTACAATTCAGCCACTCAAAGTTCGTTATTGGCTAAGCTACGGAATGCATGCGTTGCATGATGACACAGAATTTCCAGTGCCTCGTATACGCCCTTGTTGTTCACAACCCTTATGAGTGAACCTTTATGACCTCCACCCTCAAGAGGATGGATTTCTTGGCGAAACTGACTCAGGATGGGTCAATGGTTGCTAGTGGCCGCGCTTCTGTATGTCATCCTTTATGGCCTCTGGGTTTTATATATGAACAGAAGCTTGACAGCTTATGCAAAGGTTTGTATTTCGGCTTGTATATGTTGTATTCCTGGCCCTGAGACAAGAAGTTTTCTTTTTTAATTCATGAGCCAACGGCGCGGGGGAAGAGAGTAGATCTCCATAATGGTTCAATATGACACGCTGTCAGATATAGCTTACACTGATACCAATTATAAAACACGTGGTATACACCATGGTATAATATGATATGTACATTTTCATCTGGGTGAATCCATATGAATCGAAAAAAACCCTTTCCAAATATGCCGAAATTTTCATGTCCAAAAAGTAGATGACCTTATAGACCGACTGGCGGTTTGGCTTGGATAAGGAGTGATGGTTCCACTAAACATCATGAAGAACACCTTCTACCCTTTCAAATGTCCGAAGCTGGTGGATCTTTTCACTGCTACAGCGGAGCATCGTCACCAGTTCGCAGCGCAGTCGAAGTGTTGAGTCGAACTATATATATACAATATATATTGTAGATTACATATTGATTTGCAGTAAGCAATCATATTAGCAGCATAGACATGTAAAAACTGAAAAAAACATATCTTGAACCGCCCTTGAACTGGATAGCGGCTAGCGTTTTTTGGGAGCCTTTGAAAACGTTGATCTCGATGGCAAAAAATACCTAGAAAAAAACGCCTGTCGCGAGGAGGTTTTTTTCAGTGTCCCCATTTGAATTTGACACTGATGATGTTCCAGTGTATTAAAAGTAGGAACGGAATTGTGAGCTAAAAATCAACAAAAACCCAACTGGTTGTAAGGGCACAGTCAGATGACACCAAAAAAACCTCCCCTGATTGGTTGATCTATCATATACCTGGAAAACCTAGTGTACCATTTTTTTTTTAGGCAACAGTGGCTGGTTTTAGAGGTAAAGTTGATGGAAATTAACCGCAACTTGTTTTCCAGGTAGGTGCTTTCAGTACACTAATTAGTTTTTGATTATACTAGCTGATGAATGACATGACAGGAATAAGTATGGGTCAACCCAGCTTTAATAGGAATCAAGATGTTTTGTTTTTTGAAAGCTTCCTTGGGTTTTTCTTTTTTTGTCTCGACACCCACAGCGTTGGGACCCGCTAGTTATAAGGGCGCATAGACCCTACTGATTACAACCCTAGTTGTGATCATGGGTTTGTATAGATGTATATATATATATAACTATATATATGTATGTGTTTATATATGTATGATTATGTCTTTGGTAAATATACAACCCTTGTTTGTTGTTCTTTTTGCATGGCTTCGAAGGATTTTTTCCTTTTTTAGGGTCGGAATAGGCATTCCAAGGCCCCTCTCTGTCTACCAGGTGTGAGTGTGAGGAAAGACCTTGGCCTAGAATTCCATGCAAAACGTTGGTCGGAACGACAGCGTTATGAATTGAGTTGGACCATTGGAGCCTTGGGGATTTGCGTTAGGATTTTTTTTGTTTGGGATGATGTTGTTTTTGATATTTTAGTTGGTTGGGATTCGGGGTCTTTTTTTTTGCTTGGTTGGATTTTTGTTGTTTGGTTTGGGATGGGGTGTGAGGAAATGCTGTGTTTTTTCTCTTCATTTGGACACATTCTTTGGGGAGGCTCGGCTGGTGGTGTGGACGATGATGATGATGATGATGGTGATGATGATGATGATGATGATGATGAATGATGATGATGATGATGATGATGATGATGATGATGATGATGATGATGATGATGATGATGATGATGATGTCA
>DF239198.1:25011-121650 GCA_000507305.1 Breviolum minutum Mf 1.05b.01 | reverse complement strand
TGATGATGATGATGATGATGATGATGATGATGATGATGATGATGATGTCAGCTCCAGGAATCCTGTGTTATTACTACCTGCTTTTCGGAGATTGTAAACCTTTATGCTTGGGCATGATGGTTGCCCAAGAAATCAGAGATTGTTTTTTTTTTGTCAGGGGTTTCTTTTCAATGTGGAACGTCAGTGTTGAGGGAAAGAACGTGAACAAGATCTAACAAGCATTTCAGGACCATCGTATATTGATACTTATATCCCCGGAAACTAACGTGGAACCTGAAAGTGAGTTTTTCCCTAGAGGTCCGGTATCTCCATTTTCCTGTTGCAGGCTGTAAAGTGTCCGTCATTTTTCCCGGCTCAGGATACGTCATGAAGGGCCAATTTTCTGCCAGTGGCATGTTCGAGACGGACAAGGCCAGGAACTCCTGCAACCCTGGCGAAACGCACCGCCGCACCGCTTCGAAAAACTCCTGACTCAGACATGAGAATTCATGGAATCTTCCCTAAAATATGGGGGTGTGAATGAAGAGATGGTCCATTTTGAAGATTGGAGGTTGACACGAAGGGTTGCTTCTTCACTTTTGGGTGGGTGGTTTTTGTTGGTGCTTACATTTTTTGATTTAGGGGGTGATAGTGGGATTTCTCATACATAAGTTACATAAGTGGATAAAGCAAAGTGTTGGTCACAAAAGAGCGGAGATGAAGATCTTATCCCATTCTCACCAAAGGGGTTTACCTTTGAACAAATTCACTTGCAGAGATCTGCATTGTTTTCTGGACTTTTGGTGATTGGAATTCCTATCCTGCTTCTTGGGAAAAAGCTCTGTAAAGCGCTGGGCAAAACTACCTAGCAACTGGCTGGCAGGATTTCTTCCATCAACAGTAGGAATTTCTTGGTTTCAACAACAAGGTACGATCAAATGGATCTGCCTCGCCGCCAGCAATTGGCTTGGTAGGTCTCGGAGATCATGGAAGAAGCTGTACGTGAAGTGTGTCGATCTCATAAAGTTGTTTCTTGGCTTGGCACAGCGGTGGCAAGGGAAGACGGGAGATTTTCCCTCCATTTTTGAAGGTTCTGGTGGTATCAGGCCCTGTCGGGACCCAGGTATTGCCTTGTAAAGGGACCTGAGTTCCATAACAACCACCTAAGTTCCTCCAAAGATGTGGGTTTAAGGTTGATGGTGTGTACGGTTGTACGGTATAACTTCAGAGACCTGTAATCTTTTCATAGGTTGAAGAATGAGATTTTCCCAACAACAACAAGACAACGAATTTGCACAAAAAACATACCAATTGTTTGGTGCCTGCCATTTCAGCATGTAACAGTGGGAAAATGACCAGTATTGAGCAGGAAACCTTTATTTTACTCTTGAAGATGCGCTGATACAATGGGACGGTTGGCGGGACCCAACCAATTGCGTCGAAGGCTACTTCGAAGCTAAAATGCGGTTTGGTTCACCTCACATCACCTTATCCAGAAAAAATGTGACATTCATAGCCTGACAGGATTTTTTTTCTCTCCGAGTTGGAGTGGGAGGAAAATCAACCCCCCAAAAACCGGTATGGATGGTTCTTTCTTTATCACGAATTTGATGACCTATATCACAGTGGGTGCGAGACAATTTTCTTTGAACTACTGTTGATGCTTCAGAAATCCGGCGGAAACGCACCAGTTGAGGTTTATTAGTTTATCCCATCATTTACAAGGTTTTATATATGCCAGGTGGTGCAGGATTTCTTCCATCAACAGTAGTAGTAATCCCCCCAAACATAATGGAGATGATGAGTTTCTTTACAGAACTCCCTGCTGTATTTTTTGGGGTTCCGAAATTTGAGTCCATGCACCCTGCCGAAGTGCATGAGAGTAGCTTTCGCCCAGATTTTGTCGTGAAGGTGACAAGTAGACAGTGACAACATGTGAACCCGATTAGCCAATCAGCAAATCATACCCGCGCAATGACACAAATGCAGACTTCGAAAGAGATATGGCAACTGACATCAGCTATAACCCAAAAGGATGCTTAATTTCCAGTGACTTATTATGGAAGAGTCGGTTGAGTTATAAGTTTTCAGAAGGTTTGGGGGTTCTCAAGTTGGCTGAATTTTGGCATTCATGAACTCAAAGCTTTCATTGCCGCGGTGAGAACCACCCAGGCAACAGTGAAGCATATCAATCATGATGGCCATCTTGCTGCACGTACCGCTCTGGCAGAAGGTTGGGTGTGAAAAGCAATGAATCCGAAACCTACATGAAAGTGTGAAAGCATCTTTTCAAAACACCGGCATACACACAGAGATCCTAAGCAACACTATTGATGACGCAAAGGTTCGAAAACATCACCTTTTTGCTGTAGTTGTGATCTCTTCTTCCAAAACCTTGGCTGCTCCGCAACATTGCTGAACATGGCACCCTTAAACCATCCACAAAACCATCCCACCAAAACGCCCCAAAACGCTCGCGGGAGGCAAAGATTTGGTTCAGTTAATTCAGAGTCACGTCCATTGGCCTCAAAAAGCTGGTTTCCGCTGTGGAAGTTGGTGGGTTTTCGTGATGATTTTGGTTGGGGTGATACGTGGCTGTTTAATGGAAGAACCAGTTGAGGTCGTTGATCGTTTATACCATGGTTTATACCATGAAAAATAACATGGTTTTATACATCCCAGGTGGTGCCGGGTTTCTTCCATCAACAGTAGGATTCCAATAGGAGTTGCCTTGATCGAAAAAGCTTCATTGATTTTCACTTTTGCTTTTTACGAAATCATCGAATCTCAGTGTCCAAAGGGGGTCCAAAATCTACTTAAGTTCACCGCTCCTAAGGTACGTAAGGAACATCACCCCACGAAGGTAAGCAGTTAGGACCACCCCCGTAAAAAAAACCGCCATGTAGGCCGTTTGGAAGTACTTGTCGACTGGGGTGATCCTCCTTACCTATGAGGGATATTACGGAAGGTGGCAACTTCCAATCAACCTCAGCGCTTCTTTTCTAGGCGATTCTAGGCTTCATTGAAGTATGATCCTTGATGAAACCCCAAGGAGGGCTGGTGGCACGTCCCATTCTCACGCTGTTTACGGGCTATCTTGAACTGCCTGGACTATCAGGTAATCCGGCTACCCTTGGGAAATGTTCCCATAGGTCAATAGAATGCCATCTTCAAACAGTGTGATTTTGAATTGTTCCAGGGGCCACTTATAACTCCCTCAAACTAACAAGAATGCCCTGAAAATAGGCCGGGACCCAAAAAGATCGTCTTCCAACCATCTATTTTTCATTGGAAACCTCGCTGCTAGTTTTGCGGAGTGTATGGGGCATTGAACCTCGCCAACCGAACGCGCCTAGTTGAAAGCTGTGAGCATTTGCTGAGCATGGTCGTTTTCTACATTTCCTTGTAGATTTGTTTCTTTTTTTTTGAGATTCTCATTTCAAAGCTGCCACCAGGTGGTACTTCCTCAGATTTCCCCAGTTCGATTTTGATTTCCCATTTTGATTCTCCAATTTTGAAGATAGGAAAATACCCTCAGGTTCCGGGAGGTTTACGGAGAAGCAGCTACTTACCACATTCCATCAGGTTCCATGAAAACTAATCTGAAAAACACACACACCTTAGTGAAATGCTATCATTACTCAGGTCACATGTTGCCTCTCTGATTTTTTGGGTGACCTACTGTATACATATATATACATATTTGCATATGTATCATATACATAAAATATACATATATACATATATGCTGTGAAATCCATGATCCACTTTGGCCATAATCATGCAGATCCATCACGTGGTAGGGATTGAGCATCGTGCGATAAAACCTTTCGGCACAAGCTCAGAGGGGTTCAGGTGGATGGTATCGCGTGCGGTCACGCTTGGTGGAAAACAAGTGATCTGAGCTGGGGACTGTGGACAGTCTTTTTCATCTAGGTCCCGGGGACCATCAATTACAGTTTGGTTGGTGATTCACATTGGATTGTTGTTGTGAAACTTGATCGGAACTTCTGTTATCAATTCACATTGGTAGCGGAGCTCGAGTTTCGCCGGACCGGGACGTGCTTCAGGGAAACCGTCATCGTGGTCTGGAAGCGACGATCCACTGGGATCTATAGTGTGGTGAAATGGCCGAGGATGTCTCGACAGGGTCGACCGCTGGTGGCACACCTGCCAATCAGCTACCATGGCATCTGATACCGGCCTTCGAACCTGGCATCACATGTGTAAACGACTACGGTCGTCGTTTACATTTCCTTTGTGGTATCTGGCCCAGTGAAAGCCTGAGCCAGCTGGCTCCCCGAGCAGCACTCCTGTGCAAAGGAAGTGCCTTCCAGAAAATATAGTACGATTAGATCCTCAGAAACTTCGTGTGAATTCCAGTGACGGAGTCAAACTGATCGTACAGACCTTGGGTGGAGTGTGGGGCAAAACAACATTGGAAAATCGGTATGAACGATTCGAACGTGCAATTTTCTCGACAGTGCAGAAACCTGACGAAACTCATGAGAGTTTCATTGCTCGTCATGAAGTTCAATTCGAAGATTTGCTCTCGGATGGAGCATCTTTGGAGGACATTCGAGCCTATGTTCTTTTGAGAAACAGTGGACTTTCTGCCGAAGAGAAAAAGAAAATCATAGTTGACTCCGGAGGGAACCTCAAATACGATCGGGTACTGGAAGCTCTACGATTGTTGGGGTCGAAGTTTTTCCATGAAGTCCAATCAGGAAATCGACAACCTCATCGACAGAAAACCTATGAGGTCAACTATGTGAACGAGGACGGTGATGACGTTGCCTTCAACCTCACGGATGATGCAGGCACATGGGAGTCAGGGGATGTTCCTGACCACTGCATTGATCAAATGGTAGCTGAAGGTGATGAAGACGCTTTGATCGTACATCAATTTGAAGATAGCCTCATTGATGCTGTCCAATCAGATCCTGATTTGTGTGTCTTCATGTCAACGTACAGTGAAGCCCGACGTCGTTTGACAGAAAAGTCCAAGTTTCGTGGATTTTGGCCTGTCAACCCTAAGGGAAAGGGTAAGGGTAAGTCCAAAGCCAAAGGCTACCGCAAACCCTTGGCATTGAGGATCGCAGAATCCAACTGCCGTCGTTGCGGCCAACGCGGCCACTGGAAGGCTGAGTGCCCTTCCAACCCTGCCAATCATGCCACCTCATCCAATGCATCCTCGTTGAAGCCTCATGCCACCAATGCAGCAGTTATGGAAGCCCATTTTGCAATGCCGGGTGATGAGTGGGAGGATATCTTGGGGGGTGATCCTGAGCAGGTCACGCATCCCGTGGTTTGGCCTCAACAGGTGGGGTGTCCTGTTGATTTCAAAATCCATGAGTCGTGTGTGTTAATGTGTACTCCCCAAAAGCCTTATGCATCTAGGGATCATAAACCTTTTGGAAAAAAGTTTTGTCAACAAGTGTTGGATCGCCTCCATAGGAACCGTGAATCCATCCACAGCCACCAGATCAAGAATGATGCTGGTTTGATCGATGTGAGTAGAAGTGTCCGAACCCCTCTGAGACAAAATGACGATCAGGTTTTGGAAAATAATATGAAGTCTCCCCAAGCAACTAGCCCATCTATGAGTGTTCAGACACCTGTTCTTCCTGTGTCCCCTGAATATTCCAACAATGAAGATATATTGTTTGTTAGTCAGGGATGTAACGGCATAGTTGATCTAGGAGCCTCACAAACTGTTATGGGAGAATACCAGTTGCGGGAGTTTCTTCATGATTTGCCTGACAATGTTCGTGCCAAGGTGCGTGAACAAAAGGTTAGTATGACTTTCCGTTTTGGAAACAACAGCACAGTGGCCTGTGATCGCGCAATTTTGGTGCCAGTGCAACGATATTGGATTAGGATAGCCATAGTCAAGTCCAGAACACCTTTTCTATTATCCAATTCGATGTTTCGTAGGTTAGGAGCCACTATCGACACCAAAAGACATACCGTTCATTTTGAAGAAATCCCTTGCACTGTGCCGCTATGCATCACAGATAGGAAACTCTTTACGTTGAACGTGTCCGAACTCATTGAGAAAGCCCAAAAGTGCAGCTCCACACCTGTGATCGCACCAAATCATGAGAACATTCTCACTGCCGATTGTATTGATCCATCGTCGAATAAAATAGAGGACCTAGGGGAAAGCCATAAGCCAAATAGATGCCATCATGACAAACATACTGAAGAATCAAGTCAAGGGTTGAGCAATAATCAGATTGACGCTACCGAACCAGATTCACCATCACCGATTGTGGCAGTCGTGTCCCAAGACTCATCATCTTGTTGCCCATCGTCCGTGCCCGTGTGTGAGAAGTCTTGCCATGTCGAACCAACAGGACCTCCTCAATCGATTTAAACAGGTGAGGACCGAGAAGGTCAGCTCCGAGAAGGAACTCGAGTGGATCAACCTGCCCATGAAAGAGCTCCAGGAACGAACGATTCGTTTCGGAAACACACACTATGGCAAGAAATTCCATACTCTGGTGCACAGCGAACCAGTACTGCACATGGTTCATCAGTCATTGGGGAAGTTCTCTCAAGGAAGAACATCGAGAGTTTCTTCACTTCCTCAACAAGTACACCGAGCACATGGAGAAGTCGATGGATATGCCAGTCCCAAAGACCAAACAAGAGCCGTATCAGAGCATGGTTGTGCCCAAGGCCAAAGCTGCCACCAAGAAGCAGCCTGGCACCTCACCGGAAAGTGGCAAACCATCCCGAGCACCGATCGAGAACGAGAGTCCAAGCGAGTCCGAATGGTCGGAGGTTCAAATGGCCTTTCATCAGTCTGCCCGCATGGACCAAATGGTGAATCGCATGGACCAAGTCGAGCAGAACATGCAGGACCGCATGAACAACATCGAAGGTGCCCTGACCATGATTGTGAGCCAACTGCAGAGCCTGGGGCTGCAACAGATCAGCCCATCCTATCAGCAATGACGTCGTCAAAGTACCTAGAGCTTAGGCAATCGTGTGAAGATTTCAATCATTTTCTGAGTTACATTGCTGAAACATCATCGAACGTCAAGACGAATCCTTTCAATGAGAGTCGTAGTGAGCATCAAGGTCCTGATAGTCCAATCAAGACTGAAATGATCAACTACATGTGGTCCCAAAGACATCGCATTGCAGAGAAACAATCCTGTAGATATGATCTCATGGAAATCTACTGTTCCAGTGACAGTCAATTGACCAAAGAAGCCACACGTTTGGGTTTGAAAGCAGTCCGGTTCGGACTGAGTCAAGGTGACTTGTCTAATGAAGATGGTAGGCGTAAGCTCTATGAGTACTTGATCAAATATCAGCCTCGTGACATCTGGATGTCACCGTCCTGTAAGGCTTGGTGTCGATGGAATCAGTTCAATGCTTCCAAATCACCAGAAGCCGCCCGTAAGGTGATCAATGCTCGAGAACAAGAAGCCATTCACATGTTAATATGTGATGCTGTGTGTCAATATCAACTCAGTTTGTATCGCCATTTTCATCTCGAACAGCCTGGTGGCTCCGACATGATGTATCAGTCCGAGATGTTCCATATCATTGAGAATACATACCGTGCTACATGTGACCAATGCACTGCTGGCAAACTTAGACATCCGAGTACTTTGTTGCCTTTAAAGAAGAACATGCAAATATTCACCTCATCACATGTTGTTGCACGTGTCATTGATAGCTGGAAGTGTTCTCGAGATCATCCACATGATCATGTCGCTGGCTCGTTTACCAATGCCTCGGGACAACGACAGCTTGTCTCTCAATTCACCGAGCTATATACTGCCACTTTTGCTAGGCGTGTGTGTCGTGCTTTGATGGCCAGTCAAGCGGCAAAAGAAACATCCAGATCTCACCTGACCTTCGTTGAAGACATAAGCGAAAAGGATAATCGTGAAACCAAACGCCGCAGATTGGAAGTAAAGCAGAATCGACCTTTTGCCTTTGAACCTGAACCTGGCCGCAGTGAGGACACTGTGGAGTCTTCGTTGCCTAGTGAACCTGTGGTCGATAATCGTACTCTGATGGAAGCAGCTTTGGAAATAGCACCCCGAGTAGGTACATCCATCATTCAAAATGGTCCCTTCTTTGAAAAGGTGCAAAGCATTTTCAAGAGTCGCCAAATCCGAGTCATTGAACTGTGTAAAGGTGCCGATAGATGTCGAAAACCACCAATTCGTTTAGCGCCACAAGAAGCCCCATTCAGAGCTACTATTGGTATCCATAGAGTAACCAAAGCCATCTTTGTGAAAGATTGGGAAAATTGGGAAGTTCTAAGGGGTAGAGGTTTAATTGAAAAGACCCAGCCAGCCAGATTACTGGTCACCATTTTTGGCAGTCCTTTGGAGAAAGACATCTTGACCCGACAAGATAAAAGACCCATAGAGACTTCCAATGATGAGGATAGACATAAACGACCCAGAACAGGCAATGAGCAAGAACCCATTGAACCAAAGGTTTGTTCCACAGCTGAGAAGGCAACCGATCAGGATGCCATTGCGAAAGAAACTGCTCCTGTGTTCCAGAGACATGGACCAAAGTTCCAACAGCTCTCGGCTGAAGATCGACAGTGGCTCCAAAAGATCCATGTAAACCTAGGCCACCCTCATGCTGAGCGACTCCGTAAGACTTTACAGTTACAATCGTGTCCTAAGCATATCATGGATGCCATTGATGATTTTCACTGCAGCACGTGTCATGAACTGCAGAAGCCTCGTCTCCCCAGGCCGGCAGCCATATCTGACGTGACTGAATTTAATCAGTGTGTAGGCTGTGACTTGGTGACTTGGTCAACGAAAGAAGGCAAACAGCACAATTTCTTTCATGTTGTAGACATGGCTACCAGCTTTCAACTAGCACAGCCTGTGTACCAAACTTCCCATGAAGCACTCCAAGATGCCCTCTCTAGGACATGGATGCATTGGGCGGGACCTCCCCCAGAGTTAGTCATTGACGGTGAATCCGCACTTTGTTCAGAAGCTTTTAGTAACTTCGCACAAAAACATAGTATTAACACTCGGGTAGTCGCTGCATATGCACATTGGCAAATGGGAAAGGTGGAAAGACATGGGGGCATCCTTCAAGGTATGCTGGACAAGTATCATCATGATAATCCAATCCTCGGATCCCAAGACTTCGAAGAAGCCATCCATCATTGTTGCAACGCCAAGAACGCCCTTTCCAGAGCTAAAGGTTATACCCCTGAGATTTTGGTTTTGGGCAAGAGTATTAGAACACCAGGATCCGTAGTTTCCGAACCATATGATGCAGCACAATATCTCTTGATAAACCCTCAAGCCGAAAGCACAGAATTCTATCAACAAATGAAGAAAAGAGAAACAGCCAGAAAAGCCTTTGTTGAAATCGATAATGACCAAGCCATGAGACGTGCAGTTCTCCGAAGAATCCGACCACACCGTGGTCATCTTGCTCCAGGCACACATGTCATGTATTGGAGGCAAACCCAATGGCGTGGACCGGGAAGAGTCATCCACCAGGAAGACCAACATGTAGTGTGGATATCACATCTAGGTAAGATCTTTCGAGTTGCACCCGAACATGTAAGACTCCTGTCAGAAAGGGAGATTCAATCATCCTGGAAAACTGTACAAGAGACCAGCCCTTTAGAGATGCCTCAAAGGAGTGGACATGGAGTGTTTCAATATGAAGATCTCATATCACCTGATAGCGCCTCTCCCCCAATTGACGGGGTCATGATCCAACCTGAGATCCCAACTGTACCAACCAACGAAGCACCAATTTTAATAGAACCAATGTGGAGAATCAAAGTGGAATAACCCATTCCGAACAGCCAGATGCCGAACCTGATCATAGTCAGACAGAAGGTACTAGTCAAGAACATCCTGGAACCCCAACAGGGACTGATGTACCAATCCCTGATGATGCCTCTGAGGAGGCCCTGTACTGTGAAGATTATTGGATAGTGAAAAAAGATATGATCACTCGAGTTCATAAGAAACCACGTAAATCTGTCTTCCGACCATTGGACAGTCCCGATTGCCCCATTGATGTCTTCATGCTGGCCGATGACCGCCAGACTCAAGGCACATTCCAATCCGGTGAAATGTGGCAATATTGTGATAACTGGCCAAGTGACAATGACCACTGGAAGAAAGAACATGAATGGACAGGGTCGACCACCTTTAGGATATTGAATTTGGATAAAGTCACAGAGAATTTCCAAAATCAGCATCACGATGCCTTTCATCTTCAAGAAGATATGTGTTGGGAATATGAGATTTTCTTAACTGACAGTGATCAACAAGCCATGTTTGATAATCCAACTGAGTGTGTGAGTCTCATTGCATCAGCCGCCAAACGCCAGCGAGCAGCGAGCCGAAGTTCGGATGACCGAACTGACTCCGGAGCACCGAGCAGAATTTCAAGCAGCTAAGGACAAGGAAGTGTCCCAATGGCTTGACACTGAGACAGTTCGTAAGATCCTCCGAGCAAAGATTCCCATTGAAAACATTCTTCGTACCCGTTGGGTTCTGACCTGGAAAGCCCTAGACCCAAGTGACATAAAACAGGGCCATCCCCATCATAAAGCCAAAGCTAGATTGGTGGTTCTAGGATACGAAGATCCCAACATTGAAGATATACCTCGTGATTCCCCAACCCTCCAAAAGGAATCAAGGTCACTTCTGATCCAATACTGTGCCAGTAAGCAATGGGAGATTCAGTCCTTTGACATAAAGTCAGCATTTCTTCGTGGTTCTCGTAGAGACGAAAGATTGTTAGCCATTGAACCCCCCCAAGAAATGAGGGACAAAATGAAATTAAAGGGTGAAGAAATTTGTGAACTCCGAAAGTCAGCATATGGACTAGTCAATGCTCCGTATCTATGGTTTCAAGAACTTCGTGAAGCCCTGATCAATTTGAAATTTGTGCAATGCCCTCTGGATCCTTGTTTGTTTTCCTTACCAGGTCCAAACGGTTCAATCCATGGTCTCGTGGGAATTCATGTCGATGATGGCCTTGCTTGTGGGGATAGTACCTTTGAGAAAACCATCAAAACTCTAGAGTCGATGTTCCCTTTCGGTTCCCATCGTAGAAAGCGTTTTGTCTTTACTGTTACTGGTATCCAAATTGACCAAGATGATCGAGGAAATATCACACTTAGCCAAGAAGATTATATCAGTAAGATAGAACCCATCTCAATAGATAGGACTCGTAGAAAGAAGACCACCCTGACCATCAGCGAAGAAGAACGTCAAGGTCTTCGAGGTCTCATAGGATCCCTTCAATATGCTGCCACAAATACAAGACCAGACATAGCAGCCCGATTGAGTTTCCTTCAGTCAAAAATCAACTGTGCCACCATTCAGGATGTCCATGACTGTAACCGACTTCTTGAAGATGCCAAACGTCACCGAGATGTAAAAATTAGATATACGACTATCAATATTCCTGACCTTCGTTTTGTGACCTATTCAGATGCCTCTTTTGCCACCCGGGAAAAACAGCATTCTCAAAAGGGCCACTTTGTTTTAGCGACTCATAATGTCATAAAGGGATCTTTGATAAAGAGAAGGTTGTGTCAAGTCCAATTGCTTGGAGCTCAAAGAAAATTGACAGAGTAGTTGCCAGTACCCTTGCTGCAGAAACTTATGCTTTATCCAATGCCATTGATGGCATGGAATGGATTCGCATCCTGTGGCAATGGATGGTGAATCCTGAGTGTAATTGGCGAAATCCTGCTGAGTGTCTCAATAGCGCACCAAAGTCCATGGCTGTTGTTGATTGTAAATCTCTCTTTGATGTTATAATCAAAAATACCACTCCTCAGTGTAAAGAACATAGGACATTGTTGGAGGCCCTGGTAATAAAAGATCGAGTCCAAGCAGGTTGCCAGATGCACTGGGTTCATTCCGCGGCACAGCTCGCCGACTGTCTTACCAAAGTGATGGACACCACAACATTACGAAGCTATCTTCAGCATAGAATGTGTTGCTTACACGATATGCAAGCCGTGCTGCAAGATCGTGCTGACAAGAAACAACAAAAGACTTGGTTGAAAACCCAAATCGAACATGATGTCGACGCATAATTTGTGCAAAACCTGATCCAATATTTTCGTTTATTTCTTCTCTTAAAGAACACTTTTTGAGGAGTGTGAAATCCATGATCCACTTTGGCCATAATCATGCAGATCCATCANAGTTTGGTTGGTGATTCACATTGATCGGAACTTCTGTTATCAATTCACAATATGCATTCGTATATACATATAAAATGATATATAATCACATACAATCATATATAATCAATATATAATCATATATAATCATATATACATATATATAATCATATATACATGCATAATCATTTACATTTATAATCATAAATATATATATATATAATATATACACTTTTTTTCTAAGGCCGGTGACATCGACCTCTACGAACTCTTCGCGGCCGTCCGGGATCACAACATCGCCCTGACGGTGGTCCAACGGCACCTGGTGGAGAAGAACAAGCACCGTCACTCGGCTCGGCGAAGTAATCGCACCAATCACACCGCAACTGGTTGGTATATTCCCATACCATCCATGACAAGGACGTATATTTACCTACATGAATGGTTGGTTTTTAAGGGTATAGATATGGTACATGTAGGTAAATATACCATAACATGGGTTTCAAATCTTCTTTATTTTAACCCCGAGCCTTGGGGAAGATGAACCCATTTTGATGAGCATATGTTTCAGATGGGGTTGAAACCACCAACCAGTCGTTAGTTTATCCCAGTATTTACCAGGGTTTTATACATCCCAGGTGGTTAGCTGGATTTCTGCCACATTTTTCTCTGAAAAATGGTAGATTTGGAAGACTTTCCTTTTGAGTCCTCCTGGACATGTTCGAAGCTTCGGGGGTGTCAATTTTTCAATGAAACATGGGAAAATTCAGATTTGAAGCAAACTTGTTTCAGCGGATTTGCCCAATATTTTTGTGAAACTGAAAGGGTGGGAAGGGCGATGTCTTGGGAAACTCTTGAGTTGTGGTTGATTATAGATATGATATGTAACCATACCCTACCGGAGTCTAACAAAGCAATAGACATCTCCCTTTTCCAATAGGACGTACATCCAAGAAAGGTGGATTTTTCCATTGCCGATGCCAAGCTGAAGGATGTCCTTCTTTTTCTTCTTTGCTGGTACTCACAGCATGGCAAAGATGACAAAAGATGAGCGGAATCTCCCAAGTATGGGCTAAGTTTTGAAACGTTTTGTGAGAGGCAGCAAAAACAGATGTGCATCCATGTATTACACTTATTATCCGAGACAAGTTGTTGTCTTTCTTACTTCTCCAGTGTCGGCCATGGTGCAGGTGCCCTGGAGATGCTGGAGATGGAGGAGGACGGTTGAAGCACTTTGTGGGAAAAAGGGGCATGACATCAAGAAAGCCCGCCATGAAAAATATGAAAATGTCAGAGTCCTTATAAATCATTTTTTGTTGTGTTATACATATTTATAAATACATATGTGATCTATATATTTATATGTATACATTCAGAGATTTACGTATGTAGAGATCTTCGACATTTATGATCAACTTGTGACGATTGGGATGTCAACACTGCATTTACTCATTTCTATTATTCATTTTCCTAAGCACATCATCCCCCGAAAGGAAGCATGCATAGGAAACATCCATCATCATACACTTCCCTTTTGAAAGGAGGCGGGAAAAAGACGTTCGTGACTCATTCGTGGTTTATGAGAGAAAACCAAATTCAAGCAGCCATGAAGCATACACTGCTAAGACAAAAGGATTGTGATTTCATCATGGCTGGTCAACCTAACCCCATGTAAGGTACCCCCATAAGAAATGAAGCCTTAATAAGGCCTTATTGAGGGGACAACTGCGGTTAATAACCCCCTATTAAGGCTTTATTTGTCATGGGGGTACCTTACATGGGGGTAGGTTGACTGATTTCACTCTTTTTCAAACAAGACTGGTACAATCGCGACCGGTGTATTCTATGATTAAACCCCTGCCAAAGTTGAAGTTGCTAATGGCTCTCGAACCTGACAGCCTGATGATTTTGAAAAGGAATTCTCCAGAGTGCCATTTTCATCCCATTTTCAGGGTTCCACTCTACATTATGGGAGGGTTTGAACTGACTTTTTGTGCTTCAGGAGGACTCTATTCCGGGCCAAGAAGCAGATCTACAGGTCTGGAATGAGACGGGGGGGACTGCGCACCATGGCAGAAACCTACCCAGGGCGACACAATTGAACCTTCTTGCCACGATTCATGCGGGGAACCATTCCTGAAATTCATTGTTAAGTTCATAGATTTAGGTTGTGACCCCGATTTTTCTTGCAGGATGAGCAGCAGGATCCGGACTCGTCCTGGCCATCTGAGCCTGTGAAGAAGAAGGCACACATCAGGGTGGGAGATTTTCGTACTTGAGAAATTTGCTGAGTTTTTCCCATGAATTTTGATGAATCTTGATGCTTGTTCCTTGTCTATCAGCCCCCAATCTGTCAGATTCGAATCTTTTATGATACCTTTTCCATCCATTTTTCCCCTTCTCTTGTTCCTTGGGTCCTTGTTCCTTAGGTCCTTTGTTCCAAACCTCTGATTTAAACTCCATCTTGAGTCATAGATGGGTGTTGCCCCATTCTCTTTTGAACTATGGGGTAACAACTTCTGAGGGTACAACATCTTATATAAGTTATAACTTACAACACATGCCATATAACATGTCATGGATTTTGATATATAACCGGCATTTAAACCAGGAAATAGACTATAAGACACTATCAACAATGAAGGGAACAACTACGATCTCTTTTACCATTTTTTTTGCCACCGAACCCCGTGACCTGATTCTGACATGGATTTATTTTTCCGGATCTTTTCTCACCCGGGCACTGAGACATCGACGAACTATCGATCGTGAAATTCACCAACTTCCGCTGGTTTTTAAGGACTCCTGGTGTTTTTCTGTGTGACATTTTGTCGTTGTCTGTCCCAGCGATTTTTTTGCAGGTTCACTTGGAGCGTATCAGTTGGCCAGAAGTGCCTCGTTCGTCAAGACGCTTGCGGCGTTTGCAGGGCATCATGCTTGGGGACGAAGTTTGGCACAGCATGTCCTCTATGTCCTATGCCGAAAGAGAGGAAGAAGACCTGGACACGAGGTTGTGGAATGTGAGAAAAAGTCACTTGAAAGCAGCTTTGTTTTTGAAAAGAACTTGACTAGAAGTTGAAATACACCACGAAGAGGGGATTTCTGTGAACAATCTCAGAGGTGTCTTAAGGGTGTCTTTTTTTTTGGAGGTTGATGGCTAAACATGATTCACTTTCCAGTGACTTGCTGTTTTTAGCAGCTTGTGTTGGCCGTGTTTGAGGCTATCACGAGCTCGCACGCGTCTTGGTCCGAAATCCAGGTGTCATCAAACTTGATGCAAATGTTGCTGGTGATTTTGAGGGATTGCCCTTGTAATAGTGCATGAATTTTGGGTTGGTAATATAATGACTCCTGTTAGCTGCAGGTTGGGCTGGTTGGTGGCTGGTTGCTGCCTATTCTGATCGATTTTGTTTGAATCTTTTTAAACATCGATAGCTGGACACAGGTGTTTACAAAATCGTGTCCATGGATTTTGTTCAAGCATTCATTCTCTAGTTGTAGTAGAGTTATTGCAGCCTATCAAATTGATGTATGATTTTGACCCTGAAATGATGAAGATTTTACACAAGAGTCAAGCCCAAACTGAGTTCACAATTTGCTGGCCCTCTTAGGCCAGTTGCCCATGATCGTGCGAGTCACCAGAAAAACTCGTGTCCCTTGTCTCAGCATTGGAGGGCAATTTTTATGCGCGAGAAGTCCAACCTTGGAAGAACGGCCAAGCGAGAAGTTGCAGCTTCTTACACCCTGGAAGATTAACATGGAACCTGCTAATCAACCATTTAGAAAGGAAAAATGATCTTCCATCATTCCTTCATGATTACGTTCCATGTTAATCTTCCAGGGTGTATCATTCTTACTTTCATTTTCTGACATATATTTGTAATTGGGCACCTTGGTGAAATTGTTGCAACCTCTTTGGGTAAAGGAGAAGGGCGAGAAAAAATAGCTGGAACCACGGACCCGGCCTTTCCTTGGTATCCGTTTTTGTTTTTTGAGTTGCCCTTTTACATTCTACTGAATGTGATACATATATGAACGTGTTATACTAAACTATTTTTGCATTTTCACATTCTACTTCTGCTTCTACTACTACTCTTACTACTACTACTACTGCTGCTACTACTGCTACTACTACTACTACTACTACTACTACTACCCTACTGCTACTGCTACTGCTACTGGTACTGCTACTGGTACTGGTACTGCTACTGGTACTGCTACTGCTACTGCTACTGCTACTGCTACTGCTACTGCTCCTGCTCCTGCTCCTGCTCCTGCTGCTGCTGCTGCTACTGCTACTGCTACTGCTGCTACTTCACTACTACTACTGCTACTGCTACTGCTACTACTACTACTATTACTATTATTATTACTACTTCTACTACTACTCCTGCTACTACTACTACTACTACTACTATTACTACTACTACTACTACTACTACTAATACTAATACTACTACTACTACTACTACTACTACTACTGCTACCCCTGCTACCCCTGCTACCCCTGCTACCGCACACCCCTAGTACCACATTACACCACTATCACCACTACCACCACTAACACCATGCGCACTACCACAACTACTACTCCACTACCACCACTACCACTACCATCGATCGAGGGGCTATCAACGTGCACGGGGCATATATTAATTCTCCATTTGCAGAATACTGTCTATATATATATATATTTATATATACAATAGATTATATAGAAATATATAGAAACTTTTCCCTAGCCCTAGTCCTTTGGTTTGTAAACTATCATTATCCAGTCTTTTCAAACCACTTTGAGACTTTGAGATTTCGCGATTTTCTTCTATGATTCAATGCTCAAGGGCAAAATTGAGCCACTACAAAGATGATTTTTAGACATGAATGTATATATATATATATATACTATATATATATACACATATATATATAGTGTTGTTTTACTAAAAATCTTCTTGGTACTTGGAAGTGTCTGAAAACATGAAGCTCAAAGTGAGTGTCCAAGAGTCGACCTCCAAAAAAAATTCGGTGGATGAAACTGTCACCGAGACGACCCGTTTTTTTTTTCTCGGGCAGCTTGCAATTGCAACGTATTGGTAAAGGCAATGCAATCATTCCAAGGGATTCCATGTCTTTCCGCTTGGAGCTCTTTCCCCGTCCTTTTTGACGATGCCAAGGAAGCCTTTTGTGACGTCGATGATGACAGCGATTCCAACACCGTTGCACTGAAGGAAGAGGCCGAAACTGAAAAGCATAGGTTGGATTTGTTGAAGAAATCCATTTAAACCACGAGTTTTTGGGCATCAAAGCTAGATTTCGAGTGATATTTTCATATATTTTCCACCACCTATCGGAAATTTCCAGAAATATTTACCGATGTTTGCACAAGGCATCTTCTCCTTTTTGTTTGGTTGGTACCTTTTCTTGTGTTTTTTTCAAAGATCCCGGTTGGCCATTCGATGTTTCTCCCGGCTAGCCAGGTGCAGGAAGTCTTCAAGTTGCTCAATGAAGTGCAATCGCATCTTGATTCCATCCCTGCACCTCGGTGATGTCCAGAAATTCCACGAGCTATGGTGGCTGGTGAGCGGTGTTCAGTTCACCCCGGTTGGTTGTTTGATGTAGGGGATGACATCCTACCCAAATTATATGGGGATTATTTTTCGGCCAATATAAGGATCCCTATAAACCAATCAGGATTTCATGGAATGTCATAAGGGTTTTGAACGCTGCTCAGGTGGGTCCAAAGTCACGCTGGTTATAAGTTCATTTGTTGGGGTGTTATTTCACTCCAGTTACCCCCCCTTGATTTTTGGCCATTTGTAGGGGTGAAATGCCCCTGGAAAATAGGACTTGGAATGAGAAGTGAAAAGGTCTTTTACTGGACTGAAGTTTGGAAAGGATTTCAACACAAATATTAGAAGCAAATGAAGATAAACCTAATTCATCTGGTGTTTCTTAAAAACTCCCTGTCCTCTCCAGGATTTATTTTCCAAACTTTTGGTAGCCTTTGGCCAACCATCATCCCAACATTCATCGAAATTGGACGATAATTTTTCATCTCGGAGGCGACGAGGCCCAAGCAGCATCCTCCAAGGCACCCATCCATTCCTCCTTGATCAGGTTGAACAGATTCCACCTGGACGATTACGGGCATGGATTGGTTCTATCGATCATTTGACAGGAGTGAAGGCGTGGAAGGATCGAACCGCATTTTTGGAGGAAAGAAAGAAACATGCCCGGGGGGTTGTTTGGAGGATGTCAGATTTTTGTTGGGCGAGTTTGTGTTTTTATTGCCCTTTTTTGTGGATAGAAAAGAAGATTTTTTCCATGGCAAAATAGAGTTGGAGATAGTTTCGATTATGTAAATGGGTTCAGTTTTAAATGGTTGGTGATTCCATCCCTGACGGTTCGAAAAAATCACCTCTCCGCTCTTTAATCGCCTCTCCGGACCATTGACTGAATCGACAGAATGATCAACATGAGCGGAGCCGATCCATAACTTGATCAGTTGACCCTGGTTATTTGCTGTTGGGATTATACTACCCAGTGATATAGGGATTGTATTAAGCCACTATATGGATCCTATAGGATCCTTATGAACCAATCAGTATCATGGAATGTCATACGGGCTTTGAACGTTGCTCGCATGATTTGAGTGTATCCCAGTGCCACACACTTCGTTCAATTTGTTTACTGGTTGTGATAATGTCCCTTGTTAAGTTTCACTGATATACCGTGGGACACACTCAAGCTGTGATTATGTTTTCCTTGGACCTGATTGCCGCTTAGCCTTTTCAACGATGAGGGGTTTGCTGTTGGTTGGCCCCTTGGACGAACATGCAACGATCTTCAAAGTGATGCAACAAAGTGCGGCTCTTGCTATCCAGTGTCTGGCCCCATACCCTCCATGCGCTGAGACAGCCACTATCCCTAAGACAACCCTGGCCTCCGAAAGGTTCTTCTCCATGCTTGGCGTGTTCTGTACCTCTAAGAATTCCCTTTCGTAAAATCCCAGAATTCCCAAACTACACAAAGCCCTAAAGCACGAATTTACCAGGTCTTAAAACTCCAACTCTCATATATATTTTGGAACTACCCCCCCACCCAGGATTCGGGTCAACCACCAGGATTCGTCCATTTTGAGTTCCCTACAAACCTTCATTTTGTGACTGGAATCCTTGGTGGGGGGGTAGACCGAAAATTATACCCACTACTTGGATGATCATCCCCAGTTAGTAAGTAGTTAGTAACCCCCATTTATAAGCCATTTAGGCCATTTGGAAGGGGAACAACCCTACTTAGGGGATTTATTAACCATGGTTATTAACCACTTACTAAATGGGATGATCCTCCAAGTAAGGATTCCCCCATGTTCCAAGGTCTTGCCGATGCGACCGTGCCACAGGCAGACGTGCCGTTGAGCACGGTGGAAACACAAATCTTTGAGCTCTTTCATCTTGCTGGTCTTGCTGAAGAGGTTGGGATGTTTGGAGAAGTGGAGGTTGGTTGGGTTGAGGTTGGGTTGAGGTAGGGAGTACAAAATCTCATATGATTATATAGCATTTAAGATATTGTATAGATACATGTACGTATAGATATACATGTACGTATATAGTTCATTCGTAGGGACCAAAGGGCGGTCTGAATTGAACCCAAAATAGACCAACCAATCTGGTGGATGATCCAAAGTTGGGTGAATGATCCAATCACAAAAGTCATTGGCAGCATAGAAGATTTGAGGGACCTAAACAAAAAAGGAGGCCTACCACTACACGCCGGAATTTGAACAAGTTGACACTAACAAATGAGTGAACAAAACCAAAGGTTATTTGGATATGTGCAAGTAGTGCATATCGAGGGTTAAAAACAATCCAATTTTGATTATAATCAGCCAATGTACGGATTTCCTCTTGACCAATCATTATTTCATGGAATGTCACTGGTGGGGTTTGTTCCCGCTCACATGATCCACTACAACAAGTGTCCTCAAAACTCTGGCTTTACAGTTTTCTCCACTAAAGTTGGACCTATCATGATTCTGGATATTGAAAGCCCATGAAAACCCTGAAGGTAATAGGTCCAAGTCTATATATGTTCATATTCACATTCACCTAGAGCCCAACTGACCTCTATTTTTGAAGGTCAAGGTTCCAAAACAAAGCCGAAATTCCAATCAAAAAGAGGGGTTATTTGGGTTCTAGGTATATTTGGATATATATATATATCCAAGGTCAAGGTGCAACTTGGGAAGAGTTCAACTACTTTTTGATAGAAGAACTCCTGCACTTGAATGTATGAAACCATGACGCACATGGGGGGAAATTCTCCATATCAACTGATACAACATTTCAGCCAACAGTATGACTAATGCACGGCTCAACATTTCGTTTTAAATTAGTCACCTATGAGTTGTTCACTGTTCCCCAAACAACAAGCGAAATGAAACACAGGTGAGCCAATTGGAAGCACCTCTATCCTTAGCAAACATTCACTTTTTGTCAGACTGGCGCAAAAATTCTTCTATCAACGAATCAACAGTAGTACAAACTATACCAAAGACCATCATTTCTCCCTAGATCTTATATGACTCACCTAATCCTGCTGACCATCAATCTGGATTTCACAAAAAATAGCAACAAACGCTTATCCAAACAACAACTACAGTAGTTTTTTGTTGTTGGGGGACCGTTGAAGGTTACGACTCTGAAACCAAGAGATTCGTCAAAGAAAAATTGATGGACTAATAGCTCCTTAGCTCCACTTGACTGCATTGCTGAGATGACCTCTCAAGGCATGAAAAGGGGGTACCCTCCCAACTAACTAACTGCAAAAGCCACTGGTCCAATGGTTGGAAGATGAGTTTCACCACCTTTTGGGATGACATATTCTAGTTTTCGGGGGCAAACTCCTGTTAGTTTCAGAGAGGCTTAGCCCCAAAATCAATTGCAGTTTTCAAGCTCCCCAGATGAGTAAGCTGGATTTTATCCATCAGATGAGCAATGAAAACAATCACCTGGTTCTTTGGATCATCTATGGGCTTATGTTATCGTTGCTAGTTGGTTACAAGGATTATAAACCCCTAACGGCAATCCCTGCCCATGGATGCTATGGGCCATGAATCAAGTATTTTATGAAATGGGATTTTCGGGTTTTGTTGGTGACTGTGATATTTCCTGGAAGTCGTTGCCACCATTTAAAACCATTAAAAAAATGGTGCTTCCTTTTGGATGATGATTTTTACCCCTACTAAAATAAGGGCCCGAAACTCAGAAAGCAACCGGACTAACACATGGTGGGAAACCCTGGTGGATTTCCAGGGTATCAACCGTCCCAAATTCGACCGGGAAGTTGTCGCGGAAGGCGGAGGCAGAGCAGGAAATGACCACCGCCCCAAGCACTGTGAGTCGTTCCGTCTCGCAGGTGGGGTCCCAGCCGTCGTGTTTTGTGGGGCTTGTGGCGAGCCGTCTGTTGGTCAACTTATGGTATTTATGGGTGATTTGGGGCCCGGTGTTTTTTTTGTTTTTTTCGGGGTATCCCGGATAGTAACTAATCCCTTAAAAGTGCGGGGATTTCTCAGGAATCCAAAGCACCGGGCCAAAAAAAAACCAATGAACCATTAGCTGAGTTGGGGTGTTTTCTCTTCAGACATTTGGTGCATCAAAAATTGTCCCATGGAAACATGTGAGCCATGAAAAATACCCTGGTTGGTTGGATTATATAGGGGATTATACTACCCAGTTATATAGGGTTTTTAATAAACCATTGTAAGGATCCCTATTAACCAACCAGTATAATGGAAAGTAGTAAGGGTTTTTTTCGTGGCTCATGTCTCATTTCACAATTTAGAAGCTCAGGATTCCTTGGAAAGGGAGCTACATCCTCAGAGTCCTGTCCGCACCCGCCGCTTCGCAGGTTGGTCCGATTTTTTTTTGGGGGGGGTATGTATGTTTGGATGATGCTATGCTTTAGCATGAAATTCGGGGCCTCAAAAGGAAGGGAACTGGGATAAAAACTGGAAGGGCGTTTGGAAGGTCATCCTTTCTCCCATCATGGCGAAGTGGAAGGGTTTTTCTCAACTCTTGCTAAAGGAAATTTTCATCGCAGTTGGCAACCATGAGATTAGGCTTGTAATTCTGCGGTTGCTGACTTTTGCACATAGAATGGGATGATATGTATATATATAGATTATATAGTTGTATAATGCATGTGTATGTATTTTGATAGATGATATGTGCCTGACGTACACATCAGGTATCTACAACCCTTTTTTGAACTTGAGTTCTTTTTTTGAGTAATATTATTATGGCAGTTTCCTTCCCATAAAGAAATTCCCTTCTAGGTGGTTACAAATCGGATTGTTTTCAATCTCCAACAAAACGAGTAACGGAAAATGTATACTACTCTGTACAGCAGATGTATATATATATATATATTTGATATATATATATATATACACATTACAAACCCAGTATCTATATAGAACATACTATTTTGGGGCGTGCCTAGGCCTGTCTAATTGGCCATCTGGGCCATCTCCGTTGGACGGGATGGAGAAATCAAGACACTAAAAGTTTGGGAAAGAAATTTTGACGGAAAATTGATGATTTCTGTTAGTATCATATAGATATGTATATATATATATGTTTATATATATATATATGTTTGTATATACATGCCCACCTTTTTGGAAAGCCCCAAAAATACCTGAAAAAAAAGCGGGCCCAGTTTATCTGACAACCGAAAAAAGAGTCATGGGGGAGGGATGGATGTTTGTGTGCCAGGTACCACCCCTTCAGTGGCAGCAGGCCATGCGATTCTGAAGAGTAAACCTCGACCAGAAACTTGGCCAAGAGCGAGGGGGTACCCCAAAATGGATCTGGTCAAATTATAGCGACTCACCCCAAAAGGTGGTTTAACAAAGCCCTGGCTCGAGGCTTACCAGGTAAGTGGGGCGGTCCATGCTAATCCTCGAAGGGTTGTTGTGCCATGGAAGACTTACAACTTGAAGATCCAATTTCGGTGGGGCATCCTTTTACATGTCTGGCAGTGTTGATGGTGAGAGGCAATCATGATTTTCCCCACAAACTCAGATCGATGGTTTCTGGAAGCAGTTTGGAGTTTCATGGGATTTTACCTGACGATGAATCAACATTCCTTCTGGTGAAAACGAAAGTTCAATCTACTGATGGGGCCATTTCATTACAGGCAACTGATGAAACAACAGTGATTCCAAGACCACCGGTTACAGTAGCAGGGGTTCGACAAGTCGTGGAACTATGTGCCGGAATTGGTTGTTTGGGTTGGGGCATGAAAGCAGCAGATTTTCAGGTGGTTTTGAGAGTTGATCACAATGACAAGATGAATCAGCTTTCACAACAGCTGGACAACATTTCGACGCTTGAATGTGACATCAATGATTCGCAAACATTGGTTGAAATTTGCAAAGCAGCTCCTGATGCAGGTGTTTTGACCTCTGGGGTTGCATGTCAGCCATATTCCAAACTTGGTGACAAGAAAATGCAATATGACCTTCGTGCACAGACGCTCCCAAGCAGTTTGAAAGTAGGTTTCCTCACACGTAAAGCCATCATTTTGCTGGAGTGTGTAGACACAGCGCAGTACTGTCAGTGGGTTCAAAACATGATTCAGCAGTTCGTACGTAAGACACACTACTATTGTTGTCAAGGGCTGTTAAATTTGCAGGATGTATGGCCAGCAAGACGTAGTAGGTGGTGGTGTTTGCTGATCCATCCAGGCATTGGACCCATTACATGGCAGACATTCCCAGTTGTCCAACCAAAACCAATGGTCATTCATGTTTTGGATTCTTTTCGTCAATGTGAAGATGATGAACTTAGGTATCTTGAATTGGACAAATATGAGAAAGGCAAGTTTTCCATCAATGGTATTGAGAGAAACATGGTTCAGCCCAATGGCCAAATGAACACGAGTTTGCACAGCTGTGGCAGCCAGCTTTTCAGCTGTCCGTGTGGCTGTAGGAAGCATCCGTTTTCCGAAGATCGTCTCAATGCAGCAGGCCTTCACGGTTTGTTGATTCAAGTAGGACCAACCACGTCTTTGACAGATTCGTCCCGCCTTCGTCACATTCACCCCGTGGAACTGTCACTGCTAAATGGAATGCAACCGGGACTTGACTGGGGTACACCATCACAGTATAAGATGGCACTATGCGGTTTGGGACAATTAGCATCCCCATTACAGGCAGGTTGGATCGCATCACAAATCAGAACTGGTTTGGTGGCCCATAATCTATGGAAGTCAAATCCTCCTACCCCCAAGGAAACTTTGAAGTTCATGATGCAACAACTGTTGATGGATCGGGATCGTGTTTTTGGGGCCCCCAAACACCCAAGTGCCGTTTTCTTCAACAGAATGGTTTGGGGTGAAGTTGACAATTTTGTGTTGCCAAACCCTTTTGAGAAACGTGACGATCAGAAGGCATCAACAGTCCCAATGCCTATTCAAGTCCCATCACCAGATGGATGGACGATCCCAGAGGCTGAGATGGCACCTGCTGAATCAGGGTTGGATGGACTTGACAACCTGATTCTGCAGTCCACCATCACTGAGCTGTATCAAAACACTCCTGCGTTTCAGAAAGGAGCCGTAGCTGGTTTTGAAGTCAAAAGCAGAGATGATTTGAAAACATCCACAGCCACCAAAAGGCATTTTGCCGATCAGTTGCAATCGTGCGTTGACATGAGCAGCCAACAAAAGCCAAGTAAGTCAGCTAAGGTAGAAACATCACATCCGGGTACAGTAAAGACTTCAGCAGAGTTGGTACCTTCCAGTCTTAGCCATCTAGGTGAAATACCTGATTTGCACAATCGTGAACCAGACGAAGTAGCAGCAACACAAGTTGAGGAAGTGCAGCAAGTTTGCATTATCCACGTAGCAAAACAAGGGGCAGCAGTCATTCCCATCGTTGTCCCACTAGACACCACAGCAAGAGAATTGACGATTGCAGAGCAGAAGATGGGACCCATGACTCAACCAATTGCAGTAACCACAGCAATGGGTGAATATGTAAAACAATTGGATGTGTTGCAGCCAGACCAATTTCTCATCCTTCATGATGGAACCGAGACCCCCAAAACGCTTTGGTTTGAAGTGTCCATGTAAAAGTGAAGTCATTCCACCATCGTTGAGCAATGCTAAAAGGGATATTCTCCTATGGCAGCAATTAGGGTGGGTAGCGTTGGATGAAATGAACTACTATATTTCGATGGTAGGTGAGCAATCTCCTGACAAAGTTCATGCACCTTTAGCCATCTCAGAAAGCAGTGATGAGCCAATTTGTCCATTGCAGTTCATCCTTGACCTTGCCCTTCAGACACAAAATAAACAAGTAGGCAAAGTAGGATCCGCAATTTTGTATCGACATCATTGGTCGCCCATCATGATTGAAAATTCTGGTGAATCATTTGCAATCCATACTACCCATGATTTTGCCAAGGAAATTGAACTATGGAGTCAAGTGGCATGGAAAGAAAAATCTGTCCCGATACATGGACATGATATCGCAAGTGTTTTCCCAGCAGATTGTGGATTTCAAACAATAGGTTGGCTCTTTCACCATGTCAATGACACACATGCAGTCGTTAATGGCCACACAGCGGGTGAATGGAGGGGAAGATTCCATAGGTTTTTGGAAAGTGAAGGCATTGCAGAAGAATTTGTTTCCCACCCCCTTACACTTGGCGGTATGGCAGTCATAGATGACCTGCAGAAAATGGTGCAAGAACATGGTGTCAAGCCAGGCCGCAGTCGTGAATGTGCTGACACAGTGTTGCAGAAACTTGGCATGTCTGCTGTCCAGCAAATCATGAAATCCCCCAAACCATGGGCAGATCTCAAGGCTCGCACTAACGCACTTTCGCCACCAATTCGTATCGTGACTTCAGATGAATTGCAGGACATGATTAAAAACGAAGTGCAGCAAGGTGGATTGTTAGGCAGAAAGTCCAACAAAGCCAAAACACAGCATCAAAAGAATCAGGACAAGTTTCATCTTCGTGCAGATCAGATCGTTGTCCCACCTTCGGTTTTTCGTCAAGAGGATGGAACTGAGTTGCAGCAGATCAGCTCCACGCAGATCAGTAATGACAGTCAAGGCATCGTAGTGACCAACATCGATGAAGCAATTCCTTACTTCAGCCTTGCAGCACCAGTCACCAAAGAAGGAGTTGGCCTCTTGATCTTGGACTTTGATGATCAGAGGATTCCAACTGCAAAGCAAATTGTCAAGGTGCCAGCCCATTGTGCTCAGACCAATGAACCGATCATTTTCACTGCAGCCTTGCTTCAATTAGGATGCAAACGTGTACAAAGGAACATCCCAGATTCGTGCATTGCAGTCCAAGAAGTTGAAAACCAGGTTCTGAGAATCGTTGTGTACAAGGACCAGTATCCACATGATTGGTCGGCATTTTCCTCGAATCCGGTTCGTCAACTTATGACCCAGCCCGTTTTGAGTGAGCATCAACCTAGTGTTCTTGATGTGTGGGATAGGCAGTTTCTTACTACCAGACTCACTAAATGCAGTCCTATTGATGCAAATTTGTTTGCAGTGAACGTGCGTGTCCAGAGCATTGCAGTAGCTGACATTTGCAAGCAGGGAGGCAAAGACGGAGTATATGTAGAACCCAGAGATGCAACAGGACGCTTTCCTGATGATCGATTCCAGGTGATATGGCTCCAAAGAACAACATATGGTGAAGCTGCTTTGGCCAATCAAACCACTCAATGTGAGTCCACTCTGGTCAGGTCCGGGGATAGATACGGCATTCGTGTGTCTCATGAAAATGCAGAGTCAGTTCATCGTGCACACAGGCCTGACTTAGTGTTCTTGAAAGGTGCTGATTTGAAGAAGTATACAATTGGTCCGCTACCATACGGTACCACGAAGCAATCGTTGGCCAAGATCTTCAAGTCGTGGGGTTGGCCATCACGTCCCATAGGTCCTCAGGGACAGGCCAAAGATCGATCAGGAGTCAATTGGCAAGTACAAGCATCAGCACCGCCAAGTCATTGGATTTTCCAATTAGCACATGGTGATGTCATGATAGCACCAGATTCGTCGCATGCTGAAAAACCAGGACCAGTGCTAGCTTCTGTACTTGCATCAGAGAACACCATCAGATCGCTGAAATCAACTGCACCTCCAAAGGATGCGAAGCGAGAAGACCCCTGGATTCACTATGATCCTTGGCAGCCTCAATCAGTCGCCACTAAAAAAATCCCAGTGAGCCAGTTGACAGCATTGCAGACCAGAATTGAAGCATCCGTAGATCAGAAGATTCGTGATAGCATTGGTGACTCTCCCATGCCAAGTAGTGCTGACCCTCGTGTGGATGCTCTTGAGCAGCAGGTGCAGCGACTGACCCATGACTTTCAGCATTATCAGCAACAGCAATCAACCCATAATCATGCAGTTGCCAATCAGATCAAAGCCATTGATACCAAAGTTGATCAGCATGGCCACTCTATCCAAAGCATGATTGACAGTAAATTGGAAGATCAAATGGTGCGCATAGAACAGCTCTTTGCAAAAAGAGCTCGGATGGAGTGACAAAGACCCAAGAGGCAACAAGGGAAAGTATTCAGGCCTCTGTGGCTTGCAATACTGTTTTGGGCACTTTGCTCAATTGGGGAAGCAACTAATCCGGGGCCTGGCAAACAAGTTAACCCCCAAATCGGTTGCATCAATCCGACAGGGCTGTTGAACAAAGGATCTCTTTTGAAGCAGCTCCCACAAACACCGGATGGTACCATATAGGCAGTTTCAGAATCACATTTGACGACACCAGGCATTGTGAAGATGAAACAGGAATTAGCTCTCCATAAAACTGGACTTTCATTGCAAGCAGGGGCCCCAGTCCCCAGTCGTTCCAATACACTGTCAGCAATTCGTGGAAGACAGCGGGGTGTTGCTTTTTTGACCAATACACCTCATCGTTCCATGACACCGAGTTGGACCATTGACCAATGGTCCGAAAACAGAATTCATTCGTCATGCTTCCTTCTAGCCAACAGGTGGATTCAAGGTGGAGTTGTCTATGGATACTCAAAGCAACCTGATACCATAGCAACCAAACAGAAGACAGAATCACAAGTGCAATGCCTAGTGCAAAGACTAGCCATCCATAGTTCCGGGTTGAGGTTCATAGGTGGTGACTTTAACCAACCAATGGGAGGCATTGCGTCAATGCAACAACTGAGTGACTTAGGATGGGTAGATGTACAACAATGGGCCCAAAGTAAACTCCAGAAGCCAATTCAATTCACATCCAAAGGTGCCACCACAGTAGATCACCTTTTTGTGAGCCCGGAGTTAGCTTGTTACTTGAAAAATGTGCATGTAGACTCATCTTGGTTTCCAGATCATGCAGTTCTTTGGGCGGAGTTTGAATCCCTGGGTCAACCCCCAATGTTGCCTTTGTGGAAACAACCACTTCCCATTGACTGGAAAAATATAAAAGAAGAAGACAGTAATCTTGATAGTAGTGATTTCAATCAAATGCTTGATGTCGACAAAGCAAATGAAAGCAAGGATGTTAGCAGTGAACGAAAATATTTTTGCATTTGTCGTGCCTTGGAAAAATTTGTAGAAAAGGTCACCAACAAACCCCTTCTCAAAAAGCAAAAAGGTAGAGCAAGCACTACTGAAGTCACTTGGGTTCAAGAATATTCTGCCCCACCAAAAGTAGGCAGACATGGAGACATTGCACCAGATCACCATGGCCTTGATGGCCATCATGCGAAACTTCTTAGGCAAGCACGTCGTCTAGTGAACTATGTTCGCATAGCAGATCATGAACAATTGCATGATACATGTGCTAACCATCGTGATCTTTTATGGACTAGTATCCTTCGTGCGAAAGGTTTTCCACCAACCTTCCAAGAGTGGTGGAACAAGCAAGAACATCCAGTAGTTTCGTGCATTCCTTCAATTCCACCACGCTCCCAGGAAGCAAGTGCCATTTCGCAACATGTTGAAGCACATCTTCGTCAGTATGAAAAGGCACAATTTCGTGACAGAGTAACCAAAGCCAAACAAAGCCGAATTGATAATCCCAACAAAATCTTTCAAGACTTGAAAGCTGAAATGCCAGCACCATTGCAAGCATTGATTGATTTCAAACAGGCCCGAGTCACCACAGTTGACCCGGATGATTTTTCCATTGAGGTCGTTCCCTCCCAAGAATGGAAAGAAAGTTCCATCATGGTTGAAGGCAAACATAAAGCAATCATCCATGCAGAGCCAGACAAACTATGGCTAGACAACATTGAAGCAATCACGGAAGGTAGTGTAGTAAGCCAAGAGACATTGATAGGTGACTTACCGACCCTTTTTCAGAAAATTTCTGATGAATGGAAGACAAGATGGGATCGACACTTGGATACCCCAAATGACTTTTGGACTCCCATTGTAGAATTTGCAACACACCAACTTCGTCCACCAAGCATGCCTTTATCGTATGCACCTATAACCTATGATCAATGGGTGAAGGAAGTTAGAAGCAAAAAGAAACAAGCGGCAATAGGACCAGACGGGATTTCCAAAAGCGATCTCTTACATATGCCAAGACCACTTGTGGAAAAGTTGCTAACCCTCATCTATGACATTGAATCCGGATGTGAATGGCCTAAGCAAGCAATCACTGGTTTTGTCATCGCACTTGGAAAAGTGCAGGGGGCTTCCAAAGTATCTCAATTTAGGCCAGTTGCGATATTTTCGTTAACGTATCGCATTTGGAGCTCAATCAGATCGAAGCAGTTGTTGCAGTTCTTAAGGCAAATAGCCCCAGAAACATGTATGGGGAATTTACCACAAAAATCCGCTTCGCATGTGTGGGCAGGTGTCCAAAAGACAATAGAGTTAGCGCAACATCACATGGGGTCTATGTCTGGTGCAGTAATAGACCTAGTAAAGGCATTCAACCTTTTGCCAAGGTTGCCGGTCCTTGAAGTGATAACATATCTTGGTGCACCAGTTCCTGTCGCCAGAGCATGGTCCTCCTCCATAACACATATGGAAAGAAGATTTCGTTTGAGGAATTGTGTAGGGCCACCTGTAAAGTCAACAACAGGCTTCGCAGAAGGCGATGGACTATCAGTCGTTGCCATGTTGACCATAAATTTGATTTGCCATGAATGGGTTCGTGCCAAACACCAAGCAGTCACTTTGTGGTCATATGTAGACAACATTGAAGTCACATCAGAATCAATTGATGACACCCTAGCCAGCTTGCAGAGTCTTAATCAAGTAACCAATGCACTTGACCTTCTCATTGATGACGAAAAGACCTATGCATGGAGCATCACAACCACATCTCGCAGAACAATCAAGGAAGCAAATGTTAATCTTAAGTACTTTGCAAGAGACTTGGGTGGACATATCCAATATTCAGCCCAGTCAACCAATAGCACTATCACAAAAAGAATTGCAAACATGTCACCGCTATGGAACAGACTAGCTCGCTCATTAGCGCCTTATGGCCAGAAACTTCGTGCAATCAGAACCAAGGGTTGGGCACTTTGCCTACATGCTATTTCGTCAGCACATGTAGGTGATTGTCATTTTAGCACTTTGCGCACAGGTGTGATGCAAGCTTTATCACAAGATGCCATGGGAGCGTCTCCCATCATCCATTTGTCCATAATTGAACAACCATTGACAGATCCACAGTGTCATGCTATCTGGCAAACACTGCTTGATTTTCGTAGTCAATATGATGAAGACACAGCATCTTTTGTATGGCAATCTTTGGGACATGACCATCGCCTTAAGCCTCCTCCAGGTCCCTGCAGTGTAGTCCTCACACGACTTCAAAGCATAGCTTGGGAATGGCAATGGGGGGCATGGTTTCGTGACCATAATCGTGATTGGTGTAACATACTTCGATGCCCCATTCAAGAATTGCGGTGGAAGGTTTTTCAAGGTTGGCAAAGTCGTGTAATGAATATCACTGAGGATAGGAAGTCATTCACAGGTTTTCGGTTCACTAGCCCAAGGCTGACTTTGAGCAAGCTCAGTAACTGGCTTCCTGATGAACAAGCAATCCTTCGTAAAGCCCTCAATGGAACATTCTTTACAGCAGACAAAACTAAACACATTGAAAAAGGTTCGCAGTCGTCTTTGTGTAAATTTTGCCAACAAGAAGATAGCCAATTCCATAGGCATTGGGAATGTCCTCATATGAATCAGTGTAGACAACATTTGTCACAAACACAGATAACAGAAATGCAACATCTTTTCCCGTGTTTGAGCAATCATGGATGGCTCCCTGAACCTCCGTCAGTGCATAGGTTTCATCAAGCATGCCAGTTGTTGCCTGACACCACGGCGGAATTTTATTGGCCTTCGCAAATGCCATCTGAAATCCATGCTTTCACAGATGGTGGTTGTTTAAATCCAGCCAATAATTTAAATAGGTTAGCCTCGTGGGGTTGTGTAATTTCTGCTGATGACTTTGAGACTTTTCATGCAATTTCGGGTGGGGTCGTTCCTGGTATTATTCAGACAGCTTTACGTGGGGAAATTCTTGCAGCATGTAGTGCACTGGAACTTGCATTGATGACAAAGCAGTTTTTGACAATTTGGACAGACAACGATTTGGTCTACAAGCGACATTTTTCGCTCCCGACAATGTTGGATCAAACCATCTCAGAAAGACCGTGATCTGTGGGGCAGACTGCAAGATTTGGTCAGAAGAGCTGGTGATTTGTTTCAGGGAACGATCAAAGTTGTGAGCCATCAAGAAATTTCCGGATCCAGGAACGAACTGGAATGGTGGGCCTTTTGTGGTAACAATGCGGCAGACAATGTGGCGACTACAATTTTACAGTCACGTCCTTTGCTTGTTGAAAAGTGGCAACAGGCAAAACAGGACATTGCATGTGTACAGATTTTGCAACAACAGGTGCATCGAGTTTTGGTTGAAGTTGGAAAGAGGTCAGTGCTCTTTAGAGAACCTCAAAAGGAATCTGATGCTGTGGCTTTTGCACCACGTCTAAGCCGTGAAGATGCAGCGGAGGTTCAACTTCAGATTGATCCTGGCATTGAGGTTCCCTTGAGATATAAGGTTGACCGTTTGGGTAGTTTCATTCGCTGGCTTTCGCAACTTCAAGACGTTTCTGCACCTATCCAATTGGTGTCGTGGTTTCAAATGACGGTAGCTTTTGAACGTGAATTTGGTGGTGTCACACTGGCATATAGCAAACATACTAAGAGATGGTCGTGGCCAAGTGCAAATCCACATTACGTTCCTTTTGTAAGTCGGACGAACAAGCTGGCTGCCTTTCTGCAGGGGTTGTTGGGGGCGGCACAAATCCCGTACAGAGTTTTGCACATTCGACCGACTACATCAGTTCTGAGTTTCTGGACACAGTGTCTGGCATTCAGATTTTCTCTTTCGGTTCGTGATGCGGTGGATGATTGGTTCGCTGAACATCACGGAACCTTCACTTCAGTTCGTGCCCTCCGCACTTTGAGGTAGCTGTCCGGCCATTTTCGGGATCAATGTGTTCCGCGCCGCCGAGCACTTTGGACAATTCGGAAAAGAGTCGGAAAAGAGGTGGTTTAACAAGGGAAATCCCCTTCTTTCAGGGAAATCTGGGTTGGTGAAATATTATAATTTGACCAGATGGATTGATGGTGAAAATAATGGAAAGCCTATTAAGATTGGATGATTTGGGGGGAAAACCCCACTATTTTCGGAAACATCCAACTTCATGGAAATCCTTTGAAAGCAAAATTTCCATGTCATACCCTCTCGAAGTTTAACAGCTCGCCCCTGAAAAGTTACCCGGACCCAAGAGGAAAGTAACCTTCCAACCATCATTTTTCAGGGGCTATGTTAAACTTCGGGGCGGTACTAGCTGGTAAACAAACATAACTACCCAGTAGTTGGAAATGATCAATGTTTCAAATTGGTCATAAATCTGAACTCCACAAGGGTTTTTCAATTCCTAAGGGAAGTTTTTCCAATTCCTAAGTAAGGGTTTTGGATGTTTTTTTTCTTGAAGTTTTTTTTGAATTCCTAAGGGACCTGCAAACAGAATCAAACATGACAAATACATTTCCATGAGTTATTCAATCTCTAAGAAGGCATCCCACTTGGAAATGGAAGGTCATTTTTTCGAAGCAGCAGTATCCGTTGTTGTTGGGGGCTTCCGGGTCGGTCCCCGTTGGTTGAGGTGGGAAGAAGCACAGCACGCTTGCATTTGCGAAGCTAGATTTCCGATGTGACTTGAAGCATGAGGGGGAAACGTGGTGGCATTTGTTGAAATGAGCGAAATGAAAGATGGGATCCCTGAAGGATTTTTTGTGGATAGAATCAGACACAAGAGGTGATAAACATCAGATAATCAAATATGAAATGGAGATGGATGATTCTTGGCATTTTGGGCCAGTGAAACGGGAAATATCTTGGCAGTATCACACTGATGAAACATGAACACATCTTCCTGAAAGATGAATCGGCGGCTGTAAAATAGCGGATAGCCAACCACAAGTGATCCATGACGTAGCCTGGAATGGTGCACAGGACTCGACAGATGACACCAATTGAAACGAAAAGTCCACACAATATGATACAGACAATACACCCCCTGTAAATTCTCGGCTGTAACACAAAAATGAAGGTTTGGTTCAGATGATTTTCCTTTTCAAACAGGTGATTTTCAGGTTCCATGTTAATTTTCTACGGTGTATGGGCAATGAAATCCAGTACTACAACGCAGGTACTTTGCTGTATATCATTATCTCAATGGCTAACCTGGTTGTTTGGGGTATATGCGGGATTATACTACCATATACTACTCAGTTATCCATATATATATATATAGGCTATATAGGGATAATAATGATACACCATTATAAGGATCCCTATATTAAACACCAACTTTTTGCAACTTTTGTGTTTTTTTTCGTGGTTTTACACCTGGCGTAAAAGTTCGGTTCGGATTCTCCAGGGAAGAGGAGATTTGGAGAGGCTTGGTTACTGTAGCACTTGGGGTGTAAATTTCATAGGAAATATCAGTGAACAAAAAACTCTCCTCAAATAGTATTCGTCTGGATTGGATCTGACCCCACGAAAAGAGTGGCAAATAAAGGTTTAGGTTGGTATTGCCGGTATTGTCTGTACAAAAATGTTTCTGACAGATCCTGGTGGTGACTGGAATCCTGGGTGGGGCGCAAATTCAATGTATGGATATTGATCACATCGGACTTCGCTTATAAAGTTGACCTTGAGTGAACCTTCCCAAGGCAGGCGCCGATGGCCGACCTTCAACTTCGGGAAAATTGTGCAGAAATTCGAACTTGGTTTTTCAGTAGGAACTTGTACAGAATCAGCTGGTCACATGAACCAGGCAACCAGGCCGCTATTTTTCGCTGACGTCTTTCAAAGGGTGTTTTTTTGGCCCCTCAAAAATCTAAGAATCCCCTTTTCTCATTTTGGAAAAAATACCCACAGATTTCAATAAACGACAAATAAACAAAAACACCTCGAAATTCCATGTTGTGTGTTTTGGGAGGGACCCGAACTTGCCAGGCGACCCGCAACCAAAAACACCCCGTGAAAATGAACACTTTCCCAAATGCGGTGAGGGAAAAATGCTCCGGAAACTTTGGCTTGAGTTTTTTTTTGTGGAGTGACAAATGAGTACCAGATGGAAGTGATGGTGCTACAATGCTGTAGGGTAGTGATTAATAACCTGCACACTACCCCTCACCCGTCCCACATTAGGATTGTCAAATTGTCACAGATTTTTCTTTTATTGTGATATAATTGACATAATGTTTTCTTTTTTGAGATGTTGTCTACCCTGGCAATTGATTATGAGCACGATTTACTTTACAGTATTTCTAAGGCATTTCCCTTCATTTCCTTTATTGACTTTGGTACTCTTGATGGACAAGGCCTAAAATTAGACCACTTTTAATTGTTGAAAACAACTCGTTAAACTTGAGAGGTCGGTTTTCCACAATATGTACTACTAATCGCTACCTTAAATTAGTAGAACATAGTAGAACTAATGTTCATAGATATATTCAGGTTGATTTTAGGTTGATTTAGATCCATTCAGTATAGTCTAGTATATTACATATATATATATATTATAGAATTGGAATTTACGCCCCCCTGAAGATGCGGGGCCAAATTGGTTCGGTATCCCGTACCGAACAATTTGGAGCCACAGCCACACAATCCCACTCCCTTTGGTTCGCTTGGAACATCTGAGACATTTGAGCAATGAAAAAAACCCTGGTATCAGATACAATGGGCGAGTTGAAACGTTTTTTGGCGACGTGTTCTCCGAGTTTTCAGGATATGCACGATTTTTCGGTGTTGGGAATGCAACGGCCACTTTTGCGTGAGGTGTGTGATCTTGAACCGAAAGCTAGGAGGGCTTCGTACGAGAAACTTTTACGCTTGAGACGGAACGCTTGATATTCCATTCATTTCAACAGCAGATTCAGTTTTTTGACTTAATTCGATTTGTCCGTTTCTGGAAATGACAAGGGTTGTTTTCAATTGGTACAGCAATGGTGGTGCCTTTTTTCGGGTGATTTCGACATGTGATTTGGTTGGGGCAGAGGACGACTTTTTCCTTCTTTTAGTGTTTCGATGGCGGTGGACGAATTTACGTTATGGAGCATGATTAGTTTCAGTGGCTCAACCTGATGTGCACTAAGAGTCATTGAGTCGTGTGGATTACCACTTCATTTTGTTTTAGGGCTTGGCTCTCAACACGGGGGTCATGGTCCAGCTACCCGAGAGGTTGCGAACTCCTGCGAAAAAAACCCTGGTTGTTTAGAGTATATACGGGATGATACTACCCAGTTATATGGGGAGTAATGAATAAGCCATCATAAGGATCCCTATTAACCAACCAGTATAATGGAAAGTAGGAGTTTTTTTTTGTTCCGTGGCTCATTTGTTGGAGCCAAACATACTCAAATAATGTTCTGGGTGGTGGTTTCAAATAATTTTTTCTTTTCACCCCTTGTTGGGGACATAATCCAATTTGACAAATATTTTTCAAAGGGGTTGAAACCACCAACTAGTGGTGGTTCGGGAAACACACCTATAACAAATGGTGGCAAAGGACTTCCAGGACGTTCGTTTTGTGTGTTGCCCTGCTGGATGGCCCCAGTTTCATAACAATGGATCCATGATTGACCTTTTCTGATGGTAGTAAACAATGGTAAAGATGCACAGAGTTGAATATCAATAGCAAGAAATATATGTGGTATCATAGGGACATGAATATAGACAAAGAATATCCATTGAATAGAAATTGATAGAATAAGTATCAATATTTCATGCTGGCAACGAAGCGCTTGGCAGGTCCTTCACCAAAAAACAAACAAAATTGAAACTCTGACGGGAAACCCTGCGTTGCTATGCGACTGGCGCTGGTGGCGGCGTTGCTGTGCTGGACGGCGGCGCAGGTTCCGCCACCTCCCTGTCCTGCTCAACAGCCATGCAGCAGCCATCCGCTGAGCTGCAGCCCACGAGATCCATTCTTCTCCTGGTGGGGTTTCAGCCGGAGAAAAGTTGGGTGGGATGACCATTCTTGTGAACAGATCGAGGTTTTGGCGTTTAAGTTCTTTTCGAAACTTCTTAGTGGGACGAAAAACATAAGGTTTTTTTGGTGGTGAAAGAAAGAACCAAGTTTTTTCGATGTTCATCCAACAAAGCTACTGGGAATGACTATGGTATATTCATATATATATATATAGATATATAGAGTCCATTGTAGCATGTCTTCTCCACAATTGCATTTTTTTTGCACCCGCTGATCATCATCATCATCATCATCATCATCATCATCATCAACATCAACATCATAATCAACATCATCATCAACCTAGCAATACCCAGGAAGCCCAAAATATATATCAAAAATATGAAGTCTTATATCACGGTATTTTTTTCGGGTGCTTCAACCGATGCGATTTTTTTCCCGAAAACCCGCCACCTTGCGATCATCATCCAACCATTGGATAAACTCGGGGGGTAAATTCGCGGGCCAGCTACCGGGTATACATCAGATAAGTTTTTTGTGAATGAAAATCACTTCAGGTTATCAGTATACTGGTACTTTTATACTTTTATAAGCATGATATAATCATGATCTCCAGTAATCTCCAGATTTCATCGTTAAACTTCCCATCCTTTATTATGTTGAGTCTGCCAGGATCAATGTGGCGACACTGTCTGCTTGCCACTTGACCTTGGAAATCCGTGTTGGCCTCACAGCGTCAATGACGGGACGTTTGTTTCGGTCGGCCGCCGACACAGATGGTCTCGTAGACACCTTGAGGCGGTGTGGACTCGGTGGACGGTGGTTCCAAGGGTGAGTTTAAACATGTGGTGAAAAAAAAGTGGGGGGTACACCGCACAAGATTAACATGGAACCAAAACATCACCCATTTGTCCATTTGTAAAGGAAAATCATCTTCCAAACCATCATTTTCAGATTCTATGTTAATCTTCCGGGGTGTAGGCTGCTTGATGGTTTGAATGATCACTTTTTAGATTTAATTTTTGTGATGGAATCAGAGGGACATGAATTGCACAGTGGCGGGGGTTATGGGCTTAGATTAATCCTTGAACGGTTGGAGTGTTGGTGCAGGGGGGCACAAGGTAAAACTGCCAAATCATGTTGATTGATGACTCACCATGAACAGGGATTATTTTTCAAATATCGCCATATCAAGGGAGGACAAAACACAGACATGTGACATGCACGCGCATATATTTATATGCTATTATTTTGGAGTGTTTTCAAAAAAATGGTGCAGTGTTTGGGTCATGATCCCTGAAGGAAATGTCCGGAAAGGTGCTTTATGAATGAAGAAATTATCAGTGGAGGGTTCGCCTCCGAAGTCCCGATTTCCACTGCTGGGACCCCTTGTTTCGTTGGTGATTGTGAAGGAATAAATCTATAGATTTTACAAAAAACTGATACGGAAAGAATGACTAAATCAATTTAGTAGAACAAACCATGAATAAACTGTTTCAAACTTGCTCATGCTAGCTCAATCTAGCTCAGCTAATTAAGGTCTCTGTCCATACCTAGAGGCAGTGGATAGTGTGGCCGCCAATTTTATTTTACATTTTTTCGCTTGTATGTATGTATTGTAATGTATATAATCATCATATAATGGCATAAAATGCAATATAATGTAAGGCAATGTAATAGAATGTAATTCAATGTAATGTAATCTGATGTCATTACGTAATGCACTGTAATGTACTGCAATGTATATGATATAATGTACTGTACTGTAATGTAATGTATGTGATACGTTAAGAGTGACATGCCTAGGTAGAATCGCCTGGTTTTTTTCAGTGGTGGGCTTGTGGTTCAACCTACGATGGTTTTTCCTGACAAATGAGGGGGATCCTCCCAACATTTCATATCCACCCTTAGAGGTGGGAAGATGAACATATCTCTTCGGAAAAGATGACATTAACGTTCCTAGGTTCACACGGTTCCTCACGGAATTAACGGAATCACGAAGCGAAAAATAGGGAGTTTAACACCCGTCTCCTACACTCGTAACAGATTAATTGTGAGCGCTTCTAAGTTGTGTTGGACACTTTGTTTGATGAAATGGGGTTGTCAATTTGTACTTTCTTCAGAAAAGAACATCACCATTATTCTAGTCCAGAAGATTTCATTCAATTCTTGTAGTCCAAGTGTTTTCTTCAAACTTTTGTCGAAGATGCACAGAAAAAATCGTCCAAATTTAGTGTCGACTCGTTCAATTCCGAAACGCCAGGAATATGTCCAAGGAAACTGGCAGTGTCTTCATTGCGACTTGGATTCGGTCGGCTCGAAAAAGTCGTCCTGAAACAACTGAATGGCCTGGATGATTTTTCCGATGCAAAATTAAAAGCTTCCCCTTCCAAAATTAATTCGCCCAAAACATGTTTTTTTTGTTTTTGGTCGATGCTTTTTGAAAAAAAAAGACATCAAAACAAATCCCACGAGTTTCTGGACTCCCAACGTTCAAGTCTCGCTCAGCTCCCAGCGGCTTGACAAGCTTCAGCTTTAGCTGGCTCGCTGGTTTAGGTGGATTTTGGCATCGAGATGTCATATTGCTTGAGCTTTTGCGTCATGGATGATGAAAGTAGTGTCTCTAAGGTCACCTGGTGTGGGGAGGACGTGACCTTGGAGGGTATATGACCAACGGTTGAGGTTGAGGAAACCAACTGTTTTTGTAGAACAAGTGAAGGAAACCCGTTTTTTAGTAGAAGTTTATTTGCATTTTTTTTAAAGAATTTCATGACGGGGAGTTGGGTTAGGGCCGCCAAGCGCAGAGACAGAGCTGATTGTTTTTCAGACAGAAGATGGGTTTTCCGAGTCAAGGTAGGTGGACCATTGCCCGTGGAGACTCTGTCACATCCGCCATCATCCTCATAAAGAATAAACGCCACAGCACCATCATCACCATAATCAGAATAATTACGTCACATCGGCAAAGCCACTGTCTCCCCAGTCACTCATGCCCTCTTGTACCTGGCGCCAGGCGGTTGACTCGTATCGGGTCTTTTCTGGCATCAATGGAACTGAGAGATGCTTAGTTTTCAAGATAGACAACAAGGTAGGCCTCCACTAGTTATAAATGGAGTTATAACCCCATATAAGTTAGGACCCCAGCTACTAAGGCGATTTATAGGGTTATAACTCCACTTGTAACTGGTAGGGGCCCACCTTGTATGGTGTCACCACAGGTCTTGAGTTTCCGGATGATACGATCGTTGCTTTGTTTCGGGGGATTTGAAAAGCTTGAAAAGCAACTTGAGCGATGCTATAAACCCCGTTTCATGTGGTAAGAAAGGGAAGAACTTCGCGAAGATCCCAAAAAACACTTGGACTTGATGATGTGTACGAGAAGGAATGACAAATTGATTAATTAGATTTTTATCAATTCTATTCCACAAAAATATGGCAAGGACCACAGAACAAGCATAACAGTTGCAACATGGCGAGGACGGTCACACAGCCATTGAAAGGATGTTGCGTTGGGAGTTGATCCTGGAACACTCAATGCCAAAGTATCGATAGTAAATAGGGGAAGCCTCCAAAATATCCTGAATTCAAGTGGTAACGTGCTTTTTTAGGCCGGTTGCGGGGTGGTTTATCGGTTCACCCGATTATTTTTTGTCCTCGGGGGGCCAAACCAAACAGTTATTGTCAATTGTCCATCACTTGGAAGTTGTAGGAGGACTCCTCAGCGGCGACCATTTGTTTGCCCAAGAAATGTCTCATAAAAAACACTCCCTGAAACTAACATGTTCGCATCTGAAAATTGGTGGTTGAACTTTCCTTTTGGGGCAAAAGGCCTAGTTTTCAGGGGCGATTTTTTGTTGGTTTTGGGGAGTGTATTTCCATTTCAAGTTGAAACTTCCCCGCACACCTTTTGATGTGTATATATATATAGAATTCCTCGACCTTACCAAAAAAAAAAAGCACCCCAAAAAATGTCGGAAAAAAACCACGGATTCCTCGGTTTGGTGGTGGCTTTGCTGGTGGAGTGGATTAACCTTGGCATTTTCCATGCCCTGCCACCCAAGGTTCAATGGATTTGTTGTTAGGTCCTAGTAGCTGGGATTTTCGCATGGCTGCAGCACAAGTAGCAGAAGAATTTTCAATGCCGCTGTTGCTGTGGTCTTTTGCAGAGTCCTTTGGAATAGGATGGGTAATGCCAAGCAATACCATGGCACCTTGGATTTGAAAAGTGCCAAAAAAATCCATGGGGGATTTTTGCTGGAAAAGCGGAGTTTATTTCGACGGGTTCAGGGTTTTTTGGAGGGGTGGCAGGGTGGGTTTTCGTGTACTGTATTTCTATGTGATTTCCTATTTATTTCTACATGCAGAATGGGTTTTTGGGGTGTGATTAGGGGTAGGCTTTGGACTAGCATTTGCTCCAACCAGATCTGTGTTTTTTCCTTGCTTTCATTCATTTGGTGTGACGAAACCCAACCCAACCTACTAGTAGATGAAAAGACCCAACCCCTCCGCATGGCCCACGGAAACGCCGAGTTGGCTTGATTCATGACAAACGGATTGTACATTGACCTAATGAAATTGTGATTCCTTGTAGATTTTGCCCCCCCTTCACGTCTTTGGAAAAGAAAAAGGCACGTGAAACTTGAGAAAGACTCGGCCCCCTGTTTGTGATTTTGAGAGATTACCCTCCAGGGAACTAACATATCCCCCAAAAATGGCATTTTAAAGATTATTTTCCTTTTCCCAAGGTGGGATATGTTAGTTCCCTGGAGGGTATATTCAGATGAATCCTGTCGGTTCCTTGCAGGTCAGATCCACTGCCAGGTGGCTGGGCAACCTTCTGACAGAAACCCCTGTGCCCACGGAGCGGGGGTGGACCGTTGGACCGTTTCGGCAGGGTGATGGGGTGGAGGATGTGATACCTAAGGATTTGTTGGTATGTCCGTCCTAAGGTCCGGGATGGGACCCCTATAATCCGATTAGACCGATTGGGACTCCGGGATTTTTCGATGATTCATTCATCCTAGGAATTTTCGGGAGGGGAAACCTGGATTCTTAGGGTACGAACTTCACAGTTCGTAAAGACCCAATTTCAGATCTGAGGATGAAAGATTCGTTTGTTGCTTTTTGAGAAGATAGATATGATTATATGATGTAGGACAATTTTGATGTCAGTATATTAATAGATGAATTAGATGATATGTCCTAAAGGTCTTCTTTGAATGTACACCTTTTTTTTGGGGTAAACCAGTCTCAGTAAACCGCACTGTTGATGCTGACATCCCAATGGTCTGGTCACCAGATTCTTTTTTTTCCCTGAAGAATTTGATAGGGATATTCTTAAAAGGAAGGAATGTAATGGAGGCAACCGTTGCCGAAATTCATAATGATTCGTTTCCTGAAACAAAAATCTGGCAATCCTTTGGGGTTAATAGTTAAAGTTGCTCAAGCTGACCTGTTTTCCTTCAGGATGGTTTTTTTTGCGCCAAAAAACTTGTCAGAAACTTCCCCTTTTTGCCCCGCAAAATGGCAATCTTTCGCGGCCTATACAGGTCTAGCTAGGAAGTGATTTTGCTATCTTCCTGTTGATGGCTGAATCTTTGTTGGCTACCAAGCTCAAGTGGGTTGTCAGATTTCAATGGATGTCAACCATCAATAACAAGACTCCGTTTCCTTTCAGAAAGCATAGGAAATCCTTCAAAGTCAAGTAAAAGTAAACCATGCCTGCAGTAGGTGATATTGAAGATATTCTTCATGATTCACGACATGTATGAAATGAATTTAACATGATGTGTTTCTTTTAAATCACTTTTTCATTCTATTCAATTCTGGCATCATTTTCTCAGTTATCCCAGGCTATCCTAGGCTAATCCCAGATATCCAGATGCCCCCGGCGCGAGGACAACGCCTTTGGACGTCTCCCACCGCAATTGCGTTCATTCAACTGCGATCAGTTGGACCTGCCGGAGGGCTATACTTTGAGGCTGGAGTTGAAGAGGCAACAAATGAATTGGTTGAAAACAAACATCGATGTGGGTGTTTCCAAAAATAGTGGTACCCCAAAATGGATGGTTTATAAATTTATAAAGGAAAACCCTATCAAAATGGAATTAAAATGGATGATTTGGCGGTACCATTATTTTCGGAAACACCCATGTGAACATTTTTTGTACTTCCAAAATTTCAGGAAGCCAAATATCCATGTTGTTTTCGTTTAAGGTTTCTAAAAAACCTTCCAAGTATTGAAGAGTCAATTTCTTAAGGGTCGCTTTCCCGAAACGACGAAACGTTGAGTTTTTTTTTTTTCGGTCCAAGCCGCGGATGCCGCGGGGGGTGATTTCTCCATCGGAAGGATGTTCCCTGAACTTCTTCCTTGCGATGGTGGGACCCCATGCAACATCACGAGTGGTGACTTAGAATCTCGGTGTTAAAAAACCAGAAACCTGAACCCGGTTGAAAGTTTAGGTAAGCCCCGCATTGAGAAAAAGGGAGTTTTTACTTGGAGTTTTTATACAGGCGATATGACTCCCAATTTTGGAAATGGTCCTTGGTGATTTTTGTTGAGCACACGCACACACGCACAAGCACACATGTACATGTACATATACATACATAGAGATATGTATTTACATATATACAAATTAATATAATATATAATTATACATATATATATATATTTGCATGCATATTACGCTCTGTCCTGATTGGCGTGGGTTTGGGAGGATATTTTTTCGTTGCTGATGATAAGCATTTTCTCCCGAGGCAGCCAGTTTTGATAAGGACATTAGTTTTCCCGGCTCAGCTGGAAATCATGGGAATCTATTTGCCTACGATGAAATAGCCGCATTCTTAAGGGATTGTTTGAATCACAAGCCCGGCTTGTCCCTTGATCAGACTATATTTCTTGTTGGCCTTTCTCGGGGGGTTGCAGGGATGAGTTTTGATCTTCCTTTTGTCAAGTTTAGATCACTGAATTTCAGCATGATCTGAAACTTAACATGGACGCAAACAAAAACTGCTGATCATACCCTCGGAAGCCAAGGCCCATAATGTTCAAAGGTATATCAGTGTGTTTGTGTCTGAATTTTGGCGGGTGGGACATCGCTTCGGGGGGTTCTAATGACCTCGACAGGTGTTTTCCAGTATGACTGAATGAAGGATCCGTGACCAATGGGTAAAGGTGGAATCTGATCATGTTATGAAGTTCAGAATTTGTCCATCTGGTGACCGGTGAAATCACCTGTACTGTACATATCCGTACATAACACACACATACATACATATATATTTATATATATATATATATCTATATAGATATATTGTCAAAAGAGAGATTAATTCAGACGTATGTATATATGTATATACATATACATGTGAACGTGCTTTTTCATATGTATGCATATTTGTGAAAAAATCAATCAGGTAACGAAAGACATCAATCGTTCACTCAGATTAGATTTTTCGAGACGTCAAAGTTGTGAAATTGGTGATGAATCCTGATATCCCTTCATGTTTCATCATGTTTCAACCCGGAGTTTTGTTTTTCCAGCTTTCATCCAAATCAATCCCCTTGGCGGCAAGGTGACCCCCGGTTTCTTTTTCAGAAACTGCCATGAATTATGGCCAGTCAACCCAACATAACCCCCCTAAGGGTTTTATAAGGCCTTATATATATATATTATAAAGGAACCACTCATGGAGGCTATATGAATGATTTTTTGTTGGGGGTGGGGGTTATTTAGGTTTTTCGGCAAAAGGGGGTTTTACGGGTTGAATAGCCCAGGACTATTGCGCGGTGAAGGAGCAGAACTTAAGCATTGCGGGGACATGGGTGCCTCCCACGGTGCTGAGGACGGAAAATTTTGCGATAGGGGGAAAGGGTACCTGGTAACCGTTGAGCTTTGAACGAACCTGGGGCTCCAAGAGGTTCCTTGTTTTAGTTGGTGAATATGACTTTACATCTAAAGTCAGGATACGAGATAGGTCGAGATATATATTCAAAGGTTCCGCCCAAATGTCTTAGTGGGCTAATTAGGCAGTCCAAAACATAGATTGACAGGCAACTATATGCATATTTGTATACCTAGTTTTCTTCAATTCTTTAGTTGCCTCCTGCTTTTGTTTCCTACAATAGTAATCCTCATCATATCTTTGTTTTTGTATCTATCTATGTTTTTGTGATAACAATCCCCTTCATATTCTAAACAACACTTACAACCTCACCTTCATCAAATTGAACTGAAAGGATGACTTTATGTGTATCACATTCTAGATACTTATTGTGTCTAGCTTGTTGGAGTTTTCTTTCTTATGTGTTGTTGTTATTGTTCTTGTTGTTTTTTGCAGTTGCTTCTATGGTTTTCCATCTCAAGCTGGGATTTCCGAGGTGTAAATTGACCCAAAATTTGCTTTGAAGGATTATTGAATCAAAAAAGCATATTAGCAATCTTTCAGGTGAAATTGAATGAGATGTGTGATTGAAACTTGTTTTGGACTGTTATGAAGTCTAGGTGATGAATCAATCTAATGTTTCTGACATAAACTTGTTCATAGGGATGTTTTGGACTGCCTGATTACCTTCCACTTTAGACATTTTCCCCTCCTGAGCACAGTTGTTACACAATACTAAACTTCACCATTTTTTGAAACTCGAGCTTTACAAATGAAGCCGTTTGAAACAATTTTTATCTCATATCGTTCTATCAACTCATGGTTACATTGGTGGTTTTTTGGATTTTTTTCGGAGGGATATCCCCTGAAAGTTTGGGGGATCCTCTCTCGGAGTCCAAAAAACCACTGTGGCCGCCCCAAACCAAACCCCAAAAATGACCATTTAATGTGTTGAATTCTATCATTTGTTCGAACATCCAAATATGATGGATTGCCGTCATCTTGAAAAAAAACGGACTTTCCACATTGAATTTTGTGTAAAGAGAATCATCTGCTTGACCTCAATCAAAAAAAAGCACCAGATACCTGGGTTTTCTTCTCCAGGAATGGAGGATGGTACCAGGATTGCTTGAACATCGATGTGGCAAAAGACCAAGGGGGCTATGTGGAGTTGGAGCTCTATTTTCCCAGGCGCAACCAAGGAGGTAACCAAAACACATAAGCAGCGACCAGTTGGGGCCCCTGGTTATGTGATGTTATTTTTTTTGGGAGTACCCAGTTTTATATGGATTACGGTAAGCCATTATCAGGATTCCGGATCCCTATGAATCAATCAGTGATTGGCAATCAGTACAATGGAACGCCATAGGGGTTTTGAACGTTGCTCACATGAAGTAAATGTCGGTGTTGTTCCTTGCAATTGGTTTTATCCTCCTCAAAGTCTACGATTGAGGATTGAACATGAAAAGACGTAAAACCATATAGATAGAGAGCATACTGATACTGTTTTCTTGTTCACTTGTTCAACCATTCACCCATTCAAAAAAAAAACACCACTTCTGTCGATTCTGATGGTTTGAATCCTCGAAAAAAATCCGGATCCGGAGTCCAAATTTTTGGGATTTTTTGGGGGAACCTTCTGAAGGTCCACACGGTCATTGGAGGTCCTACGGCCACCCCTTCCCCCCCCAAAAAAAATGTCGGGGGGTTCGACGTTTGTCATCAAAAATCGTACCTGAATACGTGTTTTTTGTGAGAAAATTTGCACCTTTAGGGAAGGTAAAAATCGAGACCCAAGTTGCATCCCAAATATAAGTTTGTTAACCTTTGGATTTCCCTTTTGGACTTTCGGAGTTGGTATCCCGGGGCATTTCTCCAGCTGGGGTTGGGATTTGTCATTGTTCCATAAGATCAGTTGGAAGCCACAGGGTCAGCGGATATACACAGCAGGTGATTCAAAGTTTTCTTTTGATCCCCTAGTTGGAGGACACTCATTCTACTTAACCATCCCAAAAAGGTCACAAAGAATTCCCACGGATATATGTTTTTTTTTTTGAATTTAGCTATATATCATTTACAACCTTGCTGTTTATACCCTTACTATAATTCCTTCCACCTTCCACTCATCAAAAAGGTATGACTTTTGTTGGATCACTTATTTTTTGTTTTCTCCATGGATCTTCGTGAGGAGTCAAGAGGCGGTGGAAGTCCTCTTCACAGGTGCCAATGTTGACACAGGTGCAGCCGCCTCACGACTGTGGAAGGGCACCTGTGAATTTGGTGATGTTTGGTGTCCATTGGTGTCCTATTTCGAATCTACCAATATATGTGTGTTTCCTAAAATGGCGGTACCCAACAACCATGGGTTTTCCGACTAAAGATGATCATTTTGGGGTGGAGATTGGGGGTACCACCATTTAAGCAACCACCCATATATATATATATTATATATATCATATATAGGTGCCCTAAAGATCCTTGGATTGGATCTCCTGGTGATACCAGGAGAAACCTCTGCAAACCTAAAAGCTTGGGAGGTTTCCACAAATCGACATGTGCGGTTTCGATGTATTGCCGAAACCAATAGGTAGATAGGATACTCCAAGAGTTTCCACGTCCGGTCATTTCTGTTTTGCAAACATGTGTAATTGAATTCATATACCGTATATGAATATTGCAATATAAATCTAAATGTAGATATAAATCTAAGCATACATCTGAATATACAGATAACTTTAACAAGGTTTTGGAATCTATACGCATGATACATAGAAAAAAACGCTTATGTAGAATTTTATGTAGTTGCAGGCCCTTTACATCCAACAAAAGGGGTGCCCCAAAAACGGACCTACACCGAACAAACCAACAAAAAAACAGTTTTTTTTGCCTGGGTTTTTCACAGGGCTCACCTTTTCTGCCAAAACTTCCTTCACTTTCCCAGCAAAAACTGGAGCAGGTCCCTACTTGTTTTTGGATGGCATTCTTTATGTCCACAGCCCTGGACCCTTGAGATTGAAGCATGGAACTACACTCTATATAGAATATACGGATGCTGCTGAGTGACTTGAGGAAAAAAAAGGTTGGGAATGATGCGGTTAGTTGCTTCTTTGAACTGAGAGGTTTTTGGTGTATACATGGAGATGGTGCGGATTGAACCGTTAGGGGTCCAAAAGGTCTTCAGGATTTGAGTGAATGACCTGATGATGTGTGGGGATAGAGTGGGCTGGTGGGGCTGGGATGAAATGGTGTTTTTTCTTGACTTGAATTTGTGTCAGCCAAGCAAATTCCAAAACATTAGGCCCTTCAGCTGGGAAAAAGTAAGTTGGGTGATCCAGTTTTGTGTCTGAGTTTTTTTTTTTCGTGAAACAGCCCCAACGAACAGAAGTTTTTCGGTCCAGGTGGACATTCAGAGGTCAGTCGCGACCTTTTTGGTTTACCAAAAACAATGAGAGTTTGTGTCAGTAATAAAGATTCGGCTCGCTCCCAAATTCAAGTTGAAGGTTCTTAAGGGTGACCAGTTGAGCTCAGTTGTTGATGGAATATTTTCGGGGGGATTTTGTCCAGAATCAAGATGGGTGTTTCCGAATATAGGGGTACCATATTTTAATCATCAATCTTAATAGGGTTTTCCCCATTATTTTCACCATCCATTTTGGGAAAGTCCATATTTTTGGAAACATTTGATGCTACTCTGAATGTCTTCAACAGACCACATGGGATTCAAGAGAAGATTCCTTGAAGATTCGTTGTTTTCGCCATTTGTGCTTTTAAACAAGACATCCCAGTGGAACTGAGGCAAGGATGGGCCACTGGGAAAAACCATCAAAAACCGATAGATAGCTCAACAGAATATAGCTGATCCAGAGATCCAAATGGAGCAGATACCAAAATCCTGGCTATTTGCTGTTTTTTTTTTGGACATTGCGGAACACCCAGTTTTATAGAAATTTTAATGAGCCCCCCAAAAAAAAGGATCCCTATGAACCAATCAGTGTAAATGGAGTGTCATAAGAGTTTTGAACGTTGCTCAAGTTTTATATGCTGTTTTTATCTTGATTGTACAAGGGAAAATCCGGCACCTTGGACGTTTCTCAGAAAAACAACAAATCTTCATGCGCTGTGTTTTTTTTTGACTTGAGGATTTCGCTGAGTATTTGTTTGAGACAGCCTTGTTCACACTTTCAATGTCCTGCTGGCTACTTCCAATGGAGCAATTCATCTGTTTGTTCAAGTGCCCCTTGGATCTTGGACGACATGGTCCATTTTTTTCCAAACAGGGAAGCATCTAGTTTTTTTTTCTTTTTTTCGGATTTTGGAGCGCCACGATTAATAGGGAATCCTTATAATGGGTATATAAACTCCCCTACTATTGGGTTGATGACCATCCCCTACCATTTTCGGATTTTGGGGGCAACACAACCCATGTAGCAAAACGTTTCAACATCCGGGCAACTTCCACATCCCGGCACTGAAAGAGGGAAAGGGGTCAAACATGAAGCGAAAGGGTGCAAAACATCCCCATATTAAAAAAAAAACGCGGCTGACTTTCCCAGATACAAACATATTTGAAACAAAATTCAGGGATTTCTGTTGTAATCAGGCTTTTCCGAAATATCTTGAGACCATTATTATTTTTTTTTGAAACGGGGTATGAACCTCCGACATGCCACATGCTAAGCGGTCTGAACCTCCGACACGCCACATGCTAAAAGGTTCATGTTAGGTCGGTTAGTGGCACGTGGGCAACTTCCAACTTTTCGTGTCGTGTGGGCAGGGTTAAACCGGCAAACAAATTCACCCACCTGTACATGGACCTGTACCTAGATATATAAGATCTAGATACATTGTATGTGTGTATATATACATGTATATTGAGATTTATGATTTACAAATACTTTTTTTAATTCATGCATGCACTTGCGTTGATTCCTTTTCATATTTCAAGTGCTTTCACTCCATATCCATGTATACATATGTTTAATTCGTCTTCTTCGCGAGCATGGGTAACGTAGCGCAATATGAAGTCAGGCAAATTGAGAAAGGGCAAACATTGTGTTTTTGGAGTATCAAAGCATCTTGTTGACTGCTGAATCTCTATAGCTGTCGATTAAAAGTCAGCTTATTCTGAACAAGTTTTCGCTCGAGATTTGAAGCACTGCTTGGAAAAGGTAGTTCTCTCCTGCCAAGCAGTGCGAGGTCCGAGGTGGGTTTCCTAGAGATAATTCCCCCCCCCTGATGAAGAGGCCAGCCGTTTATTTTGTGGGAGAAGAGGCGGCCGGTATGTTTTCTCCACTTTTTCAGGGGTGGCCTGCTAGATCATCAACAGTCCATTTCAGCAACGAATTCGACATGCTGTGAATTCAAGGTCATTCACTGCAGCTATCTTCCATCAAGTGGGCTTAAAAAAACATCACTCCCTGGCTTTTTGTGATGTTTCAAGCAAACCGGTGTCAAGTACCCTACTTGTACCTGAAACTAGAGTGGCCCCTGAAAAGCAATGGTTGGAAGATGAAATTCCTCTTGGGAAGCCCTATTTTCGGGGACTATATTAGTTTCAGGGAGGGAAATTATTCTTGAAAGATTCGTGCAAAATAGTATCGGTTGAACTCCAGCGTGTGATTATCCACTGCATGTTATTCAGAGATTGAAACAAAACAGTGACAGTAAACTACACCTCCAGCATACTTTTGGACTACCGCGTGGTGAGTTCTATGTGGATTTGTCCAGATGTGTAGCAAAATCTACGGCACAACTCCAAATCCCCTCAAGCATGGTTCATTTCAGTAGGAATTCAAACATGGTTGAGTACTTCAAGTGGACACAGCCATACAGCGTAGAAACGACTTCCCCCACCTCCCAAAAAAACGGCAAAAAACTTCCCCGATTTTTGGTTTCCTTAGGCGAATTGCACCGAAGCAGATCTTCAGACTTGTTGCAGAAGCACAACTGAGAGAAATGCGATCGCAGCCAACGGTCCCTTCTACCAATACGCCTTTTCTTCCGTTCTGGATGCTCAGCTGAGGGGCTTTTTTTTTGTCGATTCCCCGAGTGTTTTGGGAATTCCATGGGTTCCAAATGAGGAAAAAATGGATGTCAATGGATGTCGCCATTCAGGAAAGCTGAATTTTTTAATCAATGAATCAATGAACGAAACAAGTTGGCTGCCATCGGGATCTGCCAAAAATTCACAGGTTCAACGGGTTACTCGCAAAATCGTTACGAATCTTTCACCGCCCCTGCAAGCCATGCCCTTAACACCAACACCTGCTGGGTCAGGATGTCACTACCGGTACTCGATCTCCCACAACGTCTGTGACGTTGTTATCTTAGGACCTATCTGTGCCACCAAGTCATTTGATGGACCAGCTATTGCCTATGTTGTTGCATCCACGAACACAGTTCATCAAATGCATAGCTCAAGCTGTACCTCGGTAGGATGTTGGGGTTGGGTCCCCATGAAGGGTTTGGGGGTTCAGTTTTTGCTACTGGAAGATGTGAAATTGGAATCCACGGGCCCATTTGACAGCGGAAAGCGGACCTTAAAGAAACATCTCCTGCCAAGCATTGCCAATCTGTGAATGACCGTTTTTGATCTGGTGGAATGTTTGCACAAGGGCATCAGCCCGAACTGTGAAGACCGACCAATCAGTAACTACGTACTAATCAAACCTTGTCACCATGGGCGGCTGTGGAATGCTGGCAGTTACGCAGTTGTCATGAGAGATGCATAGAGATGCCTATAGTTTTCGTTTGACATTCGATTTGTAACTCCTAAATTTGTCTCAACAGAAAATCACCTTTATCTACCAAGCAATCCGGCATTCTTTCGGTCGCGCTGTGCACCATGCCCTTCCGTCCCTAAGGATGCCGAGGATATCTATAGCAATTTGTGCAGAAGTCATATCCAACAGAGCATGGCAGTGGGTTTTCGCACTGTTGAACAACCCATCTCTATCATCTCAGCACCATGCCTTAAGATTCGTTTCAGATGGTTTTTTGTCAGATGATCCGATCAGTCGTCCAGACCCATGGGACTGGCAACTGATGGCTGCAGAAGTTGAGTAGTTGAAGTGAGAATAGGGAAAATACTATGTGCATGGTGTGTTTTTTTAAAATGTCTTTTTTAATGTTCACCCCCGATCCTTGGGGAAATGATCAAAAGATGTGACTATTGGCATATTTTTTTTCAAATGGGTTGGTTGAAACTCAACCACCGCCTAGTAGGTTTTAATATGGTTTCATACATCTCGGGTGGCAGAGGATTTTTACACCGCAATCACCAGTGGGGTGAAAGAAGTGGACCGGTTTGGTTGGACAGTGGGCACTGGACAGATATGGACAGATGAAAAAGTGGGATGGGAGTTCTCTTTTTCCCCGGCCAGTCTGGAAATCTGGGGTTCTTGGTCATCTCACTTGTCCAAAAACAAATTTTCAAGAAACATACTTTCTGACAATTGTATACTTGAAATGATTATTTTTTGAAAGACGTCTTCGTGTTATATACTGTGTGTAAGCGTGAGTTGATTGCACAGATAAACCAGAGAACATCGTATATCTCAAAGGGTTGAAACCATGGCGGAGATCTGAAGAACATGTACCAAGTGCCTTGTGAAGACACAGCTGGACTCAGTTCCTTTCCCAACATAATGTTTCAGGATGATCGAGGAGTACATCATACAATTGTCCACCTTATGCTGATGCAACCTCCACCCAGTGTGGTACTGGTGTGTAGTGATTTGGAAACCTACAGCAGACCCTCGGTCGTGAAGAAAAATTGGAAGCTGGTTGGTAGTGGGAGTCAAGTCGTGAAATGTCCATAGACGACTGACCAGGGGCTGGCGGAATGGTGGGGAATGGTGAGGAATGGTGGTGATTAAAAGAGATTGGCTGATACATGCTTCAAAGATTTGGACAAGCAATCCTGATTGGATAGCTTTCAGTTCTTCAGTAATTCTGATCCTACATTTCTTGAGGCCGATTTCAAAAGTCTGCAAATTCCGTACAAATGCCAAGCTGGCAGCACGAGAATCACCCGATTCCGAATACCTATCAAGCCAAGCCAGCGTTGTCCGAAACGTATGTAATGATGATTCCTCAATACTCATAGAGGGAGATTATAAGTTCACCGGCTCATGGATACATCTTGAAATGTGACAATAAAAACATCATCATTACCGGCTTATTGTCAAGTTATTGTAGTCTATGATGATTTACAGTTTCACAGATTTGCCACGGTAGGCGGTTATTGTGCAACTATTCTTTACATTCATCCCTTTGGTCGATGATCCAATGAACGACCATGTGATATGTGAAAACAGTGAGTGCTTCAAGCACCAGTTAGATAGGGATACGGGATACCTCCCCCTAAAAAACAGCATTCCGAACTCATCTGAATGTATGAACATTCACCTTCAGGGCAGGCGAAAAATCGTTTCACGCACATCTTTTGAACATCGGATTTTTCCGGCGAAAAATTGGGCTTTGACGTTGACAGGGACCATTCCAGTGGCATTTTTTCAGGCTTTATCCATGGCCTGGAAGCAAATTCCATCACCTTTCGATGGGTTCCTATGGCCATGTCTGGGGATGTGGGGATGTGGTTTGTGTGAATGGCAGATGGATGGTTGGATCGTTGAGTTTTGTGCATTTCCATTGAGTTGACCAATCACGTTTTCCTCACATCTGGGCAACCTCATCATTTTTATTTTACGGCGGCTGGGGGGAACATGAAGGAGACCAGGATGATCATCCATTTGAAGAGAAGATTTCTTAAATTGGACATAGAATCATGACTTCAGGGACCCTTGCTGTTTTTTACTTTTGGAGTAGATTGCTTTGCAAAGTGTTTTTTTCTTTTTGTTTTAGGCTTTTGGGCAATGGTTTCTCTTCTTCTGATTCTGGTCGTTTTTGTTGATTTCTCTCACAACTTTCTGCCAATGTCCAGCCAGATCCTTTTTTTGGGTCCTGATTCGGAAGATACAGTATGTGTCGCTGCAAAAGCGATGATGCATTGTTGCTATTTCGTGCTATTTCAGAATCATTTCAACAAAACAACATACATGCGGGTTCAGATCACAGTTAAAAATGCAATCATTGCTAACCGGTTTGAGGTTTGAGGCTTGTTTAGAACACAAGATGGCTTCAGAAACATTTGAGCCGTAAGGTTGCTGAAACAGCCTCTGAAGTTTGATCGCACGTAAAAACTCAGCATGGAAAAACCAGGAAAATTCCGAAGCCTTGAAACAATGAGATGCTGGTATGTAATGGATCTTTTTTTCGGGGAGTCTCCACAGATGTTTATATATACTGTAGATATGATATATTTATATATATATATATATTTATAATATCATACATGCATGCATAAAATGCGTACAAAATTGAACAGAGCAATACACAACTGATACACGTCAATGTAAGACGTGCGACGTGCATACTGCTGCATACTTACATAATGACATACTTACATGTTTACATGCAGCATACATACCTAAACGTTTACCTGCGCACAGTGACACAACAGCAACCCCCCCCAAGGTTGCCAGTTGCATTCCCTTCGGCGAGCAGTTGCAGATGAGAGTCCAAGGTTGAAAAGCGAGTGATTTCATGGGAGGGTTTTGCAGGACTTGAAAATGATCCACCACTTGGAGGATCATCCCATTTAGTAAGTGGTTAATAACCATGGTTAATAAATCCCCTAAGTAGGATTGTTCCCCTTATAAACGCCCCAACTGGCTTATAAATGGGGGTAAGTTACTAACTACTTATTAACTGGGATGATCCTCCAAGCAGACAAACACCGGAACCTTTGTGTAGCTTCCAAAGCTATATAGCTGTGTTGAAGTGCTTGAAAATATTTCAGAAGGCCCCTGTTTCAATTGATTGTCATGTTTTTTGAGATGGTTCCATTTAGTGCTTTCTGACGGGAGTCTTTTATGTTCCTGTATATTGGACGCTTTTTGTAAAATCAGATCCATGTTGTTTACAGGGAAAGCTTGGAACACATATGGAAAAGTCTCCGGACTCCACAAATGGCCTTTTTCACCGTTTTTGGACAAAAGCACTTGGACTGGATTGACTGATATTTGATGAGCGTTCAATCGCGGATGCCGCATGCCACACCGAATCCATATTTCCCATAGGATCCATGGGACTGGTATATTTACTTACATTTACCATAAAAATCAATCAAATGTAGGTAAACATACCATACATTTACCATAAAAATCAACCAAATGTAGGTAAATATACCATACATGGATGGTATGTTTTTTTTAAATCAACAACTCAAAGTTTGTGGATTCCCATGGAATGCACCGCTGAAGCGACGAAGCATGTTTCTTTCAAAATGAACTTCCCGTGGAGTCAAGATTGAAGAATTTGAAAGTCATGGACTAGCAAATCCTTTCAAATACAAGAAGCATCCCTTTTCAAAAAGTCATCTTCAATCAATCCCTTAAAAGCTGAAAAATCCTCAAAAGGCCGCGGCACAAAAAAGACTCCAACAAAAATCCGGGTCCAAACGATTCATTCCCACGGAGGTTCTCAGTTAGTATACAACTATGTTGAACCAACTGCATGGCCCACTCGTAATCAATTGCGTCGACAAGACCAGGCGGGGAACCCGGGAATCGGAAGTTTTTGGGAAGGAAGGGGTGGGGATGGGTGGTTAGTGGTTGGAAGCATGATATATATAGTTGGCAATAGATTTTTTAAATAGAAATAAGACGAAACAAGAGAAGATTAGTTGCAGACATGTGGTTTTAAAAGTTGGAACGTTCGTTTTTGGTCACCCATGTTTCAGGATAATTATAAGTATGGACTGATGTCATAGAACCCCCGGAATTCAGTTGTAGCAATGAAGGATGGAAACTAGTCAGGTGGTTCAAAGCCCTCGTGTTCTTGCCAGAAATGGGAATTATGGAAAATAGTGCCCAAACTTGCACCTTCCCCTTCAGAAAAAAGTCCAGAAATGACCTTTCGCGTACTTCCAAAAAAACCGGTTTTGGAGAGGAATGATGCGAACTCGTTCAATCTGTTGGAGGGGGGCCCCATGGTGAAACCGTTTGATTCTAGAACCAGAGTCAAACAGTGGGCTTCTTGACAACTTCCAACCGAACTTGTTCATGGACCTATAATTCGGAAGATGACCGTACATATCTACGTATACTGTAGCTATTCATATAGGGAGTGCTTGGACCATGATTTGGGAATTTCGTTTTGAACTAACCCGGAAGTCGTTTTTTAGCTGATAAGTGCTGAAAGTGCAGTCCAACGGATGAGAAGGGCAAGCTCCCAACGACGATTATAGTTATTTACTTGACAGCATCCATCTGGGTGTTTCCAAAAATAGTGGTACCCCCCAAATCATCCATTTTAATAGGGTCTTCCAATATAAACCATCCGTTTTGGTGTACCACTATTTAAGAAAACCCTCATCTTGCCCTCATTTTTAACCATGCATTGTACCTTCATCACTGCATCAAAAAAGAATCGGTCCCACTCTTGGGGTACTACTGTACCTGACACTGATGATATGATCCTCATGGTTTTCACGTTGCACCCATGTTTATTGTTTTAAGTTGCATCTCAGCTACCAATGATATATGTATATAATTCCCCCCCCGTTGACTCGAACAAGGTTTTGCCATCTCTAGATGTCCAGCTCTAAATGTCCAGCCTTTTCGGGAGTTTCTCTGGATCTTCGGATGTTTGGATGTTTTTGGAACTCAAATTCAGTATCAAAGCAGACTTGATCTTCTTACATTTTAGATGACATGGTGTTCACCACAAAAAATGGGTAGCATGTCAGGGGCTACCATTCTATGGATGATTTTGCGCTTCCATCCTTTCTCTTTCACCCTTCCTGCAGGTGCAAACGTACGAAGAAACTCTGGAAGTGTTGCCAACTCAAAGTTTTGCATCTTTGATCAAGGAGCAAACAACCCTCACGCTTCAGATGCTCGCGTTACGCTCTGGTGTTCCTTGGCGGCGGCTGGTTTCTCCCATTGTTGCGGTCGGTGTTAAGCGGCTTCAGGGGCGGCTTGGGTGTGGTTGCGGTGTGGTGTTATTTTGTACTCCAACTTACTGAAAGGAGTGAGTGTCCATCCTTCCAATTACTGCTCTGTTTGCGGTGCATCGATTGATGAGTGCAGGACTGCGCCGTGAAAATTGTGAAAACCAGCTCTTTTGTTTTTCTTGACCACCGAAGACGTGGGAGCACATGGCTATACCCGCTATATCGCTGCATTCAAAATGTCTATGAATCAAAGTTGTGATCCAACCCAGCGGAATCCACCAAAAGACCTTTGGCTTTTTGACGCGATGTTTTGGTGGACTTCATGTGGTCAATGTTGCATTTTGAATTTGTCGATTACTTGGACACCTTTGCAAAAGCAGAGAGGTCAAAATGCATCCCGATTTACCCCAAAGTCCTGTACTCGAAAAAATGAAACCATAGAAGACAGGAGCTAGTTGCTGCCACCATCTTTCACCCAGTCAGGGCTGCTGTTCTGATGTTTGCATGTACTGTACTTTTGTGATGTAAAATGTTGTGGCTTGAAACTTGAAACGAACAGAACAGATCTACAAGACTATAAACTTAGTTTAGTACTGTATTTGTTGTATTTTGTTGTCATATTCCGAAACCATGGCATCTGACATCACGTAGATCTTTGTCTACATCATGTAGATGCGTAGATCTGAACAGAATGACCCCCACGGTCAGCTCTCCCAATTTCACCCCCAAACATTCAAACACACAACAGATGTGCATCCTGACTTTTTGCAAACAAAAAATTCCCTGGAAAATCTTCGGGGTAACCATAGATTATTGAATTTATTTGTAACTGATGACTTTGTATAGATTAAATCGATAGCAATTCGGAATTCCCCCCTAAAAAAGGAGGTGCAAACCAGGTGGTTGTTTCAAATATTTTTTATTTTCACCCCTACTTGGGGAAGATTTCCATTTTGACTAGTATTTTTCAAAGGGGTTGAAACCACCAGGTAGATTAAAAGAAAAAAACCCTTTTTTCAGTCCCGGTGAATCAATCTCATCTCAAAAAACCTTGAGGTTCAAGTGCTCCACCAGGCCGAAGGGGGATTTCATGGGATGAATGGATGGATGAACTTGGAGAAGGGTAAACTTGAGATTTTGGTTTAATTTTTTTTCTGGTGGTTTCCATGGTGCGATATCATGGTAGTGGGGGAAACGTTGGTTGGTTGATGTGTGTTTGGATACTTTTTTTTTTCACGTTTTTTTGGGGGGTGTGTGGCACGCCAATGGTGGAGGGTTGGCAGCTTGGTTTTTAAAAGGGGTACCTTACAGGGGTCAGAAAAAAGCAGCCGGCCAGAAACATTTTGTTTGTGTCGAGATCATCAGGTAAATACCCTAATAGGGAACTAACATATCCAATTTCCCATGGCACTTTTGAGTCGATGATTTTCCTTTTCCTAAGATGGGATATGGTTAGTTTCCTGGAAGGTAGTTGTCATCATCATTTAAACATCATTTCTACTGTTATGAGTATCTCCATCTTTCCCCCCCCCCCAACCAGGTGACCCCAACCACACCGTAAGGTGACCCCACAGCATCGGGCCCAGGTGGCAGCACAATCGTTGGAACTCTTCGCCCAGGGCATTGCTGCTGGTGAATCGACCGATGGCATTGTGTGGCTTGGTGGAGAAATGCACGGTTTTTGGTGGTGAGCTGTGTTTTTTCTTGGAATTTTTCATGTGCGGCTAAGAACAAATGAATAGTGATGATGATAACGTTGTCAATATATTGATGAAGAATACTTGATAATGAGTATAATGACCATAGTGATGATGATGATGATGCTAATAATAACAAGAATACTACTACTCCTACTCCTACTCCTACTCCTACTCCTACTCCTACTCCTACTCCTACTCCTACTCCTGCTGCTAGTGCTAGTGCTAGTGCTAGTGCTAGTGCTAGTGCTAGTGCTAGTGCTAGTGCTAGTGCTAGTGCTAGTGCTAGTGCTAGTGCTAGTGCTAGTGCTAGTGCTAGTGCTAGTGCTAGTGCTAGTGCTAGTGCTGCTAGTGCTACTACTGCTGCTGCTGCTGCTGCTGCTGCTGATGATGATGATGATGATGATGATGATGATGATGATGATGATGATGATGATGCTCATGATGATGCTGATGCTGATGATGATGATGATGATGATGATGATGATGATGAGGATGATGATGATGATGATGATGATGATGATGATGATGATGATGTCGATGATGCTGCTGCTGCTGCTGATGATGATGATGATGATGATGATGATGATGATGATGATTTGTAATAATCATAATGATAACTATAGCAATAACAAAAATATAGAATAAGAATGATGTCAATACAGAGACTCTAAATGGAATCTCAGGTTTTTCCACATGAGATGGCCTTTACCTCCTCCGGTTTCTTAATGTTCATAGCGAGCTTGGAGTGATCCGAAAATCATTGTTTTCAACGGAAATGCTCGCCATGTGGCGCCATTGATCAATATACAACATACAAGATGCATGCCTATTTTTTCACATATTTTTTTTAAACTGCTGATACAACCATGGTTGTTTGGATGAGATCTATGATTTAGTTGACTTAAATGTTTTTAATTGACGAATAAACTCCAAGGTGTACGTTCAGGGAATCCCACCAAAATGGGGCTATGTCAGATTTCGAGGATGCAGTTATTATTATTAGTACTATGATTGTGATTATTATAGTTGATGTCAGACATCTTGCTTGACATGAATGATCTCCCCTTTTTTTGTTGGGAGTTTTAGCTGCTTTCATGTATTTTGATTATCTGGTAGGGTTGGTTCAAAGCAAATATCCAGGGCAGCGGAATGAATGGAGCTACCAGCGACAACATTCACAAATCTTTATGAAAGGATGTCAAATAGTTGGAAGGGTTTTTCAAGATGTTGAAGAACTTTGTGAAGCGGGAAGGCAAACTTGGAGTTGATGTGGCATTTTGTTTCAACAGTTTGGAATAGAGAATGAACTTTGAGCAGAACTTATGTGACAGTTTTGATTTCACGGGAATTTACTCGGTACTGGTACGATTGACGGGATTTCACGGAGAATGCGAGAAAATTGCCACCCCCCTAACCACCAGCAATAAGGGCTGCATTTTAATAGATGTACATTTACAGACCTCTGGGAACCATGATTAAGCAAGTGTCTAACATACGAAATTTGTCGGGGTTATGTTTTTCCAATCACGCTCAATTTCAGCTGAGGAGATTCGTAGATGTATTTTTTTTACCTCACATCTTAAGCCAGGATGATCTTTCAAATGTCCAAGACCATTCGATGTATGCATTATGTATGGGACACTGACACTAGAACGTGTATATATAATATATATATTACATATATATACATAAATATGGTTTGAAACGAACGAAATTTTCAAAAACCCACCACAAGACCCCCAACCGGCCCACACAAAATGTCACTTGCAGCCACAGTTTCGCCACAGTTCAAACTTGCCTCAGGTACTTGGTGCAAGCCCTGACAAAATCGTTTTCTTTCATCACCTATTTTGGAGTTTTGCAGTTTGATGTTCATGGTCGACGGCAGATTCAAAGGTTTCCATGGGGGTGGTTGGGAAAACCAAAATGGGCCGGCTGGAACGAACCAACCATTCAATTGGACCATCCACATCTGCTTCAAAAACAAAGCATCATCCAGGATCCAGAATGATCCTAATGCAAATTTGGTGATTTTCTACTATATTCTGTTATTGTATTTACATTAGGAGGGTTATATTTTAACTCCAACTACCTCTATATTACCCACCTAGAACTGGCATGAAAATGAAGGCTTGAGGCTTGTCACTTTGCTAGTGGTGGGTTTGTTGGAGGGTCTATGGATCGACGTTGTGAACCTTCTTCGTAGCCTGAAGATGAACCATTTGTGGGGGGAAATGGGCGGATTGATTCTCCGAGAATGCTGTTGATGGAAGAGATCCTTCAATATCGACAGCAACAAATGATTTTCCTTTTTATTCATGGGGATTTTTATGCATCCCAGGTGGTGATCGCCAGATTTCTCAAAAACAGTGTCAAAACAATATCCCTTTTCAATCCTCTTCATTCACATAAGTTGGATCTACTTCCCCCACCCAGCCAGTGGCATTTCGCAAGGTTCAGTTCGGGATTTCCAGTCACCATCCTGGTGGTGACTGTTTTCCTTTCTGGCTTTGGGGGAGGTGAACCAAACACATCCAACACATAAGCTATCCTTGTGGACCTGTCACCGGCCAGGAATGAGGTGGGAATGAGGCAATTTTTCCCCTTAGAGGACCTCAGTGAACTGAGTTTGGGGGACCCAAGTGGAAGAAGATGCCAAGGGGGAAATGGATTTTTTCCATCTCAAAAGTTCTGCGTCTTTTTCATGAAGAAGTTAGGACAGGTGAAAATTATGGGAAAAAATTGGAATGCCTTTTCTTTCGCAAAAAAAGACACTTTTATGCGTGTTTTCCCTTTTGGTTTATATGCTTATTTGATGGAGGATAGGTTTGGACTTCCAGCAGATGATAACGCAATTGCGGAGAATTTTTTTCTTGTCAGTCGGATCTTGTTGTGGCATATCGTGAGTGGAGACTAGGCAGTTCTTTCCAGGGCATCTAGATAGTTGTCTATTTGGAGCCTTCTGTTTCCTCCTTCAAGGTTGTTCCAGTCATCTGTGGTTTCCTTTCCATTGTTCTTTTAGCCTTTCATCTTTTCTTGTTGCTGTAATTGTATCTGCCTCGCTTCCCTCCTCTTCTTCCACTTCACTCTTGTCTGATCTTGTATGTATTTTGTGCCTTCATTGTCATTGCTTGTCTTTTTTCTTTGCCCAGTGTCCCATTTCTGTTCTCTCCGGTCTTTACGCAAGACAAAGAAAGATGAGAGACACTGCAAAAAAAGGATCCACGGACGGAAGCAAGACATGAAAGAAGAGCAACATCACATGAATTCAAAGAAAAATAAACAAGGCTCCAACACCACAATTTCAACAACTACTATCATCAATCAACTGTAACTGGTAACTTTATGCAACAGTCATTTTCACGGGAAAAAAACACCTGGGGAAGTTGAACCACATTTTACCAACGGCCCCAGGTGACGGCCAGACCGTTGCAGTTGCAGAAACCTGGTATTACAATCAAGCGAGACACCTCTTCAGCACCTTGGCTGAAAGCCGACCCGCAAAACCCTGGGAAGAGTGGAAAATTTCAGCTCCAAACCTCAAGGTTGGGGGGGTGAAACCGGGGGTTTGTGCCACCACATTGGATTTTTTGGTGGATGGTGGGGGTTTTATGCACACAAAATTGTATGTAAACTAGATAAACTAGATGTTAGCAGGGGACACTGATCGTCACTTTGAGTCGTATTTTGCAAGTGGGTGGGTTTTTTTAACCACCAACTAGTAGTTCTATAGAATTTGTAAAAATGATAGTTCACACCGCGCCCAGTGAGGGCTTCGTGGGCAAGTGGATGGTATTGATTGGTTCGATGGCTCCGTAAGGCATTCTCAGACAGATGGTCATAAAGTGGTTTTCTTCACCATGGAACAAACCAGGAACCTGGTGGTTTTCAGAGATTTTTCGTTGGGGGGTTTTTAATGCAGCCATCTTTCCACCCGCAGCAAAGCCGTTTAGAGTTTTCAAAAACCCATGGAAACTTCAAAATCGTCTCTTTCGAAAGGTGACCATTGTTTTTTCGTAGGGATATATTTCATCAACAATTCCAGGAGGGACAGGTCTGGTATACAGAAACAAAAAAAGTATCCAACCTGCAGGCCTGGTGTTTGCGTTTCAATGGAATGGATGGTTTACTTTGCGATGGTTTATTTAAGGACTAGTGAGGCCCTACTCCCCCCCGAAATAAGGCCAAAAATTAAAGCCGTATGAAAACCATTGGTTTTCCTAAATAAGGCCTTATCAAACCCTTATTTCTGAGAGGAGTACGGTAGGGGGGGTAGGTTGACCAGCCATAATTATGTGTTTCCTTTACACATGTTTTCTCTCTGGATTGGAGTCTTGACATCACATTTCACAACATGATTACCCTTCAGAATTTTGTTTGGATCCCCCCCGCATCTTGAACAAAGGGATGCAGCATCGTTATGTTGGGGGGAACTTCCACCCCCTTGGTCATGATTGGGCAAGAAACCTCTATCTAAGAAAAAATCGAAAACAAAATCCTTTGGAGAGTGGAGATTCCCGGAAAAACCTCATAGAAATTGCCTCGTAAGCCTTTTGTAACCCCAAAAATGTACCTCCAAAACATCAGGACATTCCCGTTTGTTTGATTTTCGCAGCTCATCCGCCTTAGAAAAAAGCGGCCTCACTGCCCCTCAAAATTTTGGGTGTGTCTGCAAATATTGAAGACCAGTTGTATCTGGGATGAGGTGAAAACAGCAAAAAGCAAAAAAAGTACGGGGTCCACCATAAGGGCCTTGTTACATGGGAAAATCAACCCTAAAGAATGACAGGTAGCAAGTCGCTTCGTGATACAGGGTTTCTCCAATTTTTAGGGTTGTTTCAGGTGATTATGGCAAACCCTTAAGTACTTCAATATTTCCACGTCCCTCCAGTATATAGTAGTTACCTTTCGAATACAGGCCATTTTCCGCTGAACACATTATTTTTGGCCATTTGTTGGGGTTATAACTCCATTTATAGGGATCCTTGGGGTGCCCACGATTGCTGATGGGACAAAGAGCTCTGCATTACTAAGGTCGGTTTCGTCTCTCGGTCAAGGAAAAGAGTTGTGGGAGGCTCTCATGTGGTCGAGCTGGCTAAAAGACAATGATCTGCTGTGCAAAGATTATTCAGGTTTCATATTATTAATATCGTTTTCATATCTGATTTCACTCAGGAAAAGTTTAAATATGAGAAAGTCCACTGTAGTTTTATTTCATGAATAAAATCTCACGTTCATCTCAAGACACTGTCCAGAAATTTTTGCACTTCTCATTCTGGTAATAGATTGTTGATAGTTTTACAACAAGACCAGGTCATGAGGAATCTCCAAATGATGGAGTACTTTTCCGTGGACTGTGCAGTTTTCAGACAAATAATCTCACCAAGGGACGGTGAACATGGCACCATTTAGGAGCCATGTGTTGGGTACCTGCAACGTCCCGGCAAAGGTCATACGGTGTTCATGCGAGTGTCTTGTTGTTCTTGTTCTTGTTGTTGTTGTTGTTGTTGTTGTTGTTGTTGTTGTTGTTGTTGTTGTAAATCACACAATACTTATAACATATANATATATATATATCATATCAGTATAGAGCATATGATGTATACATTTATACACACATATGATATGTGTGTATGTTCCCGTTCCCTTAGTAACCTTACGGAAATGGTTTGTGGTTTTTCGACATATCCGTAGGGCAAATGAATTGGAGCTAAAAGAAGCAAAAAACGAAGTTTTCAGCCCAAAACAGGGGGAAATAACTAACCGAGGCGGTGGTTTCAAACATTTGTTGATTTTCACCCCGAAAATTGGGGGAAGATGAACCCAATTTTGACGAGCATATTTTTCAAATGGATTGGTTCAACCACCAACTAGCCTTTTGGAAAGTCTTTTAAAGGTTCTATTCTAGCCTTTTAAGCGTCGCCTTTTCGTTAGGTTTTTGGTAAGCTCCCACTCCCATGTTCGAAAAAAAAAACATGTTATCCAAGAATGCCACGGAGCTCCCGTTCGTGGCAGGGGAACCTTCGTTTTCCTGCGTTGGTCATACCAAACCTGGTACGTGATACATATATCCACGAATTTTTCCGGGACCCGGGAATGGTGGTTTCAAAAAATCTAGGAATGTCCCCATCCCCCCCAAAAAATGGTGGGCATCACAACAAATGATTTTTGCCTGACTGCCTGGAAAATCCTGGAAATTTCCCGAGGCGAATTTGAGAATTGGGAAGCGCCATTGGCACCCAATGAACCCAATTTTTTGGCCAAAAAGATGAGTCTCACGTACCCCTGTCCACCAGGCTGCGTCGTTTCTTGTGGCTGGAGGGAGTTGGTTTTTTGGGAGCAGATTTTTCGGTCGGATGGCTGGTTCTTTTAAGATCCAGAAATTGGGGATCTAATTGTTTGAAAAACCCCAGCCTAAATGTCAGTATACGTAGCCTATTTTTCAAGACCTCATGATGAAACTCAGCTACTTGGACAAGCTGTCCCAAATGTATCCAAGACCATTATGGTTGAACACGTGCGAGGGTGTTTTTGTACAACCATGCTTGAGTGGTCTTGCATTTGATGTCGTATTGTGGAACATATATAATTGGATTAATATCAAACCAATTTATAATTGGCACAATCCTATGTACTATATGTCTCCTTCCGAGTTAAGATCACAAGCATGGTGAAGATCACCTATACCCTGTCGAATTCTGATCCTCCACCCTGACAAAGATGGGATGTCATGGCATCCAGACAAGGTCTTGGGCAAGACAAGATTAGCAGATGGAATCAGAGAGAAGTTTTGAAGACACAACTCCAGCTTCTCACGTCTGCTTCAATGTCTCCATCAGCAGCTCCAGATTGGTAACTATCCTCCAAAGTAGCAGCTTATGGAAAATCGAGTGAACCAATCAAGAGGCTTGAAAACCATCCTGTCTCTTCCAGTGTGTGAATTTCTCACCGGTAGCGACTTCATACTTCTTTGGTCGTCTGAAAGTTTCAACCTTTTCCATGGGGATCCTTCCTGCACATCACCACCTTGATTCCCTCAATTTAGGGGGTGTTTTTTTTCTTAACCTGAATTTTAATTGAGTTCAGAAAATTCACCCTGTTTTTTTATTTGCCCTTTCAATACAATGAGCTATTTCCGAAATTCTTTGAGGAAGCATCTTTGTGAATTTTATGAGTCGATGTTCCACATCAAAAGTTTCACCTCCAAACCTCCCAAAACAAGCAACAACCTGTTTCGGCTGTTGGTCTTTTTCGGCTCCCGGTCCCCGAGGTTAGTAGCCTGAGATGCGCGGCTTGTCCACCAGGAACCTTTCGACAAGCCAATAGTCCTTCGTGTTCTCCGTTCCTTGACACTGAAGACATAAGAAGGGGACATGGGAGTCGTGGAATTTTCATTTAAAACAAAGGGAGCCAAACCCAAAAGTCCTTTGTACTTGGGAATTTTTTCAAAGTATGGTCTAGTTTTATGATTGTTCTATGGGAATAGTATAGTATTGTACCTGTAGGTCATTAATTGATTAGAGCTTCACGGTTAAACTTTTGGTTGTCCTTATTTATAACCTTCCTTGTAAGTAGAAGTAGACGATTTGGCAGGTTTGTTTCCTGTGTGAAATTTATGTTGGTGAGATACTTTCCAAAGTATCAGAATCTTGAATTGAATTGAATTGTAAGTATCTCCTGATGTTCGTTGCGATTTCATGGGACTGTGTATTTTGTTTGGAAACAGATCGTGCGGAGAATCGCCTTGAAAAGGACCTGAGATGGTCACAAGTCACAATTGATCGCTGGAGTTACATGCTGGTAACAGGATCCAATCTAAGCAATTGCTATATCCAAGAAATCTCCAGCAGGACCCACTGAACGGACCCCTAAACCTGAGAATCTAATAGCTCTAGCAACTTCCTTAGGGGTCCGTTGGTAAGGTCCCATTCAATTTTTGATGGACTATAGTGACATTTTTCAACAATGGTTGTTTTATGTATGTAGAATGTTTAACATACAAAAAGCCTTATTTCAGGAGAAGCTACCTATGTAAGTAAAACAACTACAAACTTAGCCGTTTACGAAACCAACTGCCTGCCAAAACAGATCCGGATGCCTTCCCCGAAGCAATTGATTTTACATTACGTTACAGTACCAAAAAACCCTACCGTAGATTCACTCACTCAACAAAATTTCCTTCACTGCTTTGAAGTCCAAAAAGAAATTTGCAGTTGAAAACTAGGTGGTGGCAACTCGAATATTTTTTATTTTCACCCTGAACCTTGGGGAAGATGAACCCATTTTGACGAGCATATTTTCAAACAGGTTGGTTCAACCACCAACTAGCAAAGTCATACCAAATTGGAAGTCTAGCATCCAAATTTTTTGGGTCCAAAATGCTGAGTGACCCTCAGCTCCAAAAACCCTGAAAAACCCGCCTTGCGCCACGTTTCAGCTCCCAATAATGATGTGCTGTCTCCAGGTGCTATCAGGAAACCTTCCAAGATAAATGGGCAGGCCTTAATTAAGGGGGGATGGTACCTGGATTACCTGGAAGTGGCCTTGAATGATTTAAAAGGTGATAGGTGATGATTTTGGGGGTGAATGAATGCACTGCCCCTGTTACGAAACTACCCTTCAGAATATGTGGGGCTTTGCCAATGGTAAATTTTTTTCACCGCCCATTTGTTAATTGCTTCTTAACAAGGCCATAAAAAAAGGCTTTATCTGAAGTGTCTGTTTCTTGTGTTGCTCGCTTGAAAGAATGGTTTTGGTATCTAACAAGTCATACCGTCATACCCGCAGGAACAAGAAGACATCTTGAATCAATGCTGTTCTTTGGCTTTTGTTGGCAGCTGGTTTGTTTTGTGCTTGACTCTCAGTATTTGTATAGTGGATTCTTCACGCATGATTCGTTTTTCGTCTACATTTGGCTCAAAATAATTGACTATTGACCACGCAATTATCTGGACTACTGCTGTACACTATGAATATGACCAGTGTTTGCGGTCTCTTTGATATCCTAATTTTGAGCCCAGCCCAGTCATGCCATTAGTTGCTCCGCAACTAATCTCTTATAGGATGGTGTAAGGGCGGATACGTGCTTGCCTATTTCTTCTTTAAATGCAAAATCCGTGAGGCCCCTGGATATTTCCAATGATTTCCAGGTTTGTTTTGTTGTTTTACGAAAATTTTCAATAGTCACGACTCTTCCCGTTGTTTACACCCCGGAAGATCAACATGGAACCTAAGAATCACCCACTTCAAAAAGGAACATCATCTTCCAGCCATCATGTTTCACGGTTCCAGCCGTTAATCTTCCAGGGTGTTTTCGCTTCTTTTTGGATGATGATTTTCACCCTTACCAAAAGGATTTGCTGGTATCAGATGCGGATGGAGAAAAACATCCAAAAAATCTCACCCCAGTCAGCTCAAAATCTCACCCCCCAGCTCTTCGATTCATCCCTGGTTCGCCAGGTGATCGATGTTTCAAGTGTCCCAATGGTGGCTTTTGCAACTCCACTCATCACCCTCCAATTGCGCGACCAGGTGGGACATGACCGGAAAATTTGATGGTTTTCCCCCAACAAAAATCGGGGTTTTCCATACGTTTTCCACCCAAAAAATCGTTGGGAAAACTCCCTCGTTTTTTTTTATTTGGAAAGGTTGGAAAGGTTGGAACGGATGCTGATTTTTGGCTTGTTTGGGCTTGTTGGGTGAAGGATTGAAGCAATTCTAGGTGGTGGTTTCAAAGATGTTTTATTTTCATCCCTACTTGGGGAAGATTCCCAATTTGACTAATATTTTTCAAAGGGGTTGAAACCACCAACAAGAATTTTTGGTTGAGAGTGTTACCTTTCTAGCCTATCGTTTACCCACATGAAAAACTTGACTGTCTCAAGGCTTTATCCCTTTGCTATTGACCCAGAAAGTCCTTTAGATGTTTGGAGCTTGTGAGCCTTGAAAGGCTTTTGGATACAACGAATTATTTTTTCGGGTCTGCAACATGTTGCACATATGCCTGGAACCCCAAACAACCATTTATAAATGGTTGTTTCAATTGGGTGATTCCGAATCTTTACATAGAAAATGGTTGTTTCACCAAACATCCATTTATAAATGGTTGTTTGGGGTTCCAGGTGTAGATACATAATATACAACTGCTTCAAATTGACCACTATCACCAGGTCGTTGATCATAGGATTTGAACACAACAACAACATCCTGCATCATCCAACAACATTCAATGCTAAAGCTTTCCGAGGATTTGTGCGTGTCGCCGATGTCCGATTTTTCGAGTTCCTTCCATCCAAGTGGTTACCGGTATTTTTGAGGGATTGGGGGGAGGAGTGTGGTGTTTCTTTGTGAAATAAATATGCAAAGAAGCTCAACAAAATAAATGTTTGTAAATATGGTACTTCCTACTAAGTATAGGCAATTATGTAATTATTGTTTAATTCATTTTTTCCAACTGATCACAGACATACTCAAGAAAATTGCGAAGTGCATGTAGTCCATGGGACATATAAGACATGGCACACGGGTCATCCCAGGGGGTCCAGCACGGAGGGATTTCTTTTGGTGAAAATCAGTCAAATGTCCAATGGTGAAGTGAGCAGTGACAAAAATCATCCCTTGTTGTTTAAGCTGTATACAAAGTTGCGGGGCATTCAGGGGATGTGGTTTCACTGAAATGTTGCTCCACAAGTTTCAACAAGGACTTATGCCGACTTCCTTGGGCAAAATGCATGCTCCACTAGAGATTCGGGTGGTCTTACACTCTTCCGTCCCACCGATGCTTGGCTTGTTCGATCGGGTGAAGGAAGAGCTGGTGGTTCAAGAGGTTTCTCCAATTTTCAAGGAACTCTCTTGGTAGAAATGTGTTTGTATTTGGATGGATACAGGGTTTATCCCTAGTTATACCCATTTACAACCATGGCTTTTCATAGGGTTTGATGGGGTTATAACTACCTTATAACGGGCCGGAGGGCCCCTTCTTGTACACCCCCGAAAACTAACATGAAACCTCAAAATCCAGGTTCTTCGAAGATGACTTTCCCAGACAAAACATGTTAGTCAAACCGGGGGACTATGACTATTCACAAGAAAAAATATTAATTACATTTTTGCAAGGCAAAAAAAAACTGGAGCAATTCGGGGAACTTCTATTGCCATATTGTGATTTTTTGACGTTTGAATTTAGATATCATCCAGATCCATTTGTTGTTGGTACACCCACGAAAAGGAACATGGAAGCTTTTTCAAACCTGGTGGTTTGTAGATGTTTCTCCTTTTCCACGACGGGGAATTTTCAGGTGAATCACGTTAGTTTTCGGCGGTGTATGTGCGCTTTAGCTTTATCTTCAAGATATTTTCGAGGCATCTCAAGGCTCTAAGTCGCCAGTTCCTATTTGTATGCCAATCTAGCTATTCTTGTACTATATGTTTTACCTGCAAGTGGGTTGTTTGCAAGCTACGTGTATTATACAGAATGTATAATATATATATATATATATTTCGTTATATTTCCATATTATATATATACGCAATATATACTTATATACGCATATATACACACATTAAATCAAATTTTAAAGACACCTAGTACATCATAATAACAATGCTGTTTCCCTGACCCACCTGGGGTTGGGATGGTTCAAACTGACCATGTCAAATTGGTGCATGATTCTGTCCACCAAAAAATATCTCACCGCATCAAAATCTGTTTTTTGGAGTAAAAATAGTCACAGTTTGATGAAACATTGCGGGTTGCATGTCATGATATACAAGAGATATAGACAATGTTATGTTTTGGTTCCTCAAGATTCCAACTCTGAATCTCCGCGGTTGAAAAAGTGACCAGACATTCACTTTGCAGATTTATATCAGATTCCTGAAACATGAAACGAGAAAAACCCACAGAATCATTAAAGATCACATAAAGCAGAATGTATGCCTAGCATTTGAATCCCTGAAAAAGAAAGATTTGCGGCTGCACCTCGAGGAAGGAGCAAACAGGTGGTTGAAAAAAATGAATCTTTCATTTTCACACCGAAAATTGCAGAAGATCAAACCACCAACCAGAAACTGAAGTTGAATCAAATCATCCTCAGTTTCCCTTCGCCCGTTCGCCTTTTTAAAAGGACACCTCCCGCCACTTCGCTGCAGAGTTTGGGGGGGAGGTTTCGATGAACGACCCAAATATGTACATATGTATGTTGATATATGAACGTATGCATATATATGGCAAATATATGTATATATTCATGGGCACATGCGCGTATATAGATATATATTTATATGTGCACAAACTGACTACTGTAGATGATACATTGAATTTTTGAATGATTTACTGGGAAAAGAAACATTGAAAGAACGCTCCAACTCAACTACTTAAACATACGGAGAGAAACTGGAGCAAACATCGCCGACAAAAACGGGGCTGGAGTTTTGGGTAATTTTTGATAACAGCTCACCTCGAACAGCATAAATCATAGTGGGAACATTGCACAGAATTTTTCTAGAGGAAACTCAGCTGGGCCAAAAAGAACACATGATGAAACATGCTCTACCAGCACCATTTGAGGCAATAAAAAACATAGGGAAACTACAAAAAGGTTGCAGTTGATTCATAGCGATGTAGTTTGTTGGGGGATGAAATTTCTGACCCTTTAGCAACGAGCGAGGGGTGCTATTGGGAAATCCCAATCAATCTGATGGATTTCATTGAATTTAATTGGACGGGTTGTTTTTGTCGAGTCGCCATTTTTGCACTTTTGGAACTTTCGGATTTGATATTGTTTCATCAGCGCAAAAAAAAGGACTGGAGAATCACCAGACTTTTTCTATCACATGTCTGGTTTTAAAAGGGGGCATTCCTTGAAGCATGAAAGATTTTCTCATGAATACTCCCCGAAAACTAACATGACAATGGAAGGTGTATTTCCATATTGAACATATAGATTTCCCAATGTCATGTTAGTTTCCAGGGGTGTATCCATTGATGAGTTCTTTGGGTTGTTTTTGGTTCCTTGGTAATCCCATCACAGCTCGGCGCTTCATGGAGGACTTTGATGAATTCTCTCCTTAGTTCTAGCTCCTAGGTAGATACACTCCCTCAAAGTAACAGTTCGCACCTGAAAATAGGCCATCCCAAAAAGAAACTAGTCTTCCAACCATCCATTTTCAGGTGCGAACTGTTAGTTTCAGGGAGGGTAAGCAGCAACAAAAATTAACCGTGTCATGTTGCAGCAAGGAACCCCCTCCCTGTAAACTTGACAGATTTGGAGATTCAAACTCAGGTTCGACTTCCAAGCATTTTTATGGTGAATGAACGAGCGATGAACCTGGACGTCTTAAACGGGGAATTTCAACAAACATATCCTTTCTACAAAATGGCATTGTTTCCCAATTATACTCCCTGGAAAACATGTTTCCTGAAATCAATGGTTGGATGTATTTCCCATTCCCATAGGATCCATGTAAGGTATATTTACCTCCATTTACCATAAAAACCAGCCAAATGTAGGTAAATATACCATACATGGATCCTATGGGATTGAAATAGTCCCTTTTTAGGGCACATGCGTTTATTTTTTTTTGGGGTGTACTTCAGGATGGGACGCATCCAAAGTGCAATCCCCATGGATCCTCAAGAAATGTGTTCCAGAACATATATGTTGCTTGGCCCGCGTTGTTGTCCTTCTGTTCACCAGGGGAAAACGGAGGAAAACTCAGGACTCAGCTTGAGCTTGTTGAAAAGGAATGCAATTTAAAAAGGTGATTAAAAAGTGAATGTTTATATATTGGGGTTTCCTAAAATGGTGGGTTTCCCCAACAAACCCTTGGATTTTCCTACTAAAAATGATCATTTTGGGGTGTTTTGGGGGGTACCACCATTTAAGGAAACACCCATATAGGTATACAGCATACATCTCTCTCTCTCTCTCTCTATATATATATATAGACATATGGGTCAGCATTCTGCAGCCCTTTCGCGCCGTGGTGATGGGTCTATAGACAGTGTTTTGTAAGAATGTAGTTCATACTAGTTATGTTGTGTTTAGTATAGCTTTCATAAGTCAACATATACTTAAGTATGTACTGTAAGTAAAGGAAGTCAACCACCCCTCCCCCTGTGTGGTGGTGGCTTTGTGGTGCTGTACTAAAAGAAGCATTTGTAGATGGATTTCCTATCGGAAAAGGTTGATTTCCATTCCCATGTTAGTTTACCAGAGGCTATGATTTTTTTGATATTTTTTGATACACCCCCCGAAGTTTGACAGCGAGAAAAGCCCCTGAACAGTGATGGTTGGCTTTCCGACGATCCGGCTTCCGAAAGTGGGAAATCACCGATCCTTTTCCGGTGCTACTGTTGATGGACGAAATCCTGCACCAGCTGATATGGTAAATATCACATTATTTACATGGTTTTATACATCCCAGGTGGTGCAGGATTTCCTCCACCCACAGTATGTTAAACGGGGGTGTATTCTTTGTTAATGGCTGGAGTTTGGAAGTATCCATCACCGTTGCCACATCTTGGCAATGCCTCAGTCTTGGCAAGGCCTCAGCCGTTGCGCCCACTTTTCGGTGGGAGATTTTTTTCAAAAACCTCAAAAACGGCCTTGGGGTTCATGGTAACAGAAATCACCCATACTGGATAGAAATCCTACTCAAACAAAAAGTGTAGTATGGTGAAGTTCAACAAGAGTCAGTCATGTACTTTGGAGATGGGGATTTTAAGACTCAAGAATCCCTGGTGAAAAATGTTGTTTGTATTCTATTGAAGTTTGGGAGAAATTCCTAGACTGCTTAACAACAAGCAACAACAAGTCCCAAGTGTTTTCAGAGACGTGCATCTTCAGATTGAATATCCATCTAGGTCTGTTGTGTTTATTTCCTTAAACGTAAACGTCCCCTTCAAAAATCCCATAAAATCGGGCCGGTATTTTGCGAAAAGTGCAGCAAGGATCGCCGGTTATTTTTGAAGTCTTTACGGCGAAGTGAGTTTTTGTTCACTGGAAAGAGTGGAAACCACCAACCCCCCTGGCAAATTGCATTGATATTCCTCTCAGGTACTGGTGCAAATCGTTGTGCTCAATTCCAGACTGGGCAGACGTGCAGTAGTTGTACAGATAGAGCAACCAAATTTGAGTACCTTCGCTGTAGGGAGGAGGTTGTTGAACAAAGGTGGCCCTTTTTGTTTGAAGAAAAAAAAGGGTGAACTCGATGAATGCTCTCATTCCTGAGAGCAAAAAAAGACATCATGATGTTCACAGACAAGAATTCCAGTTTTGAGGCTTTGCATCAAAGTTCTTTAATCTCTTTTACACCTTCATGGTGTGAGCTGTTGTTTTTGTTTGACTTTTGGAGTGCCAGGGATTACTTGTTTTGTTTACCCCTGTACCCTCAGCAAAATGCAGCAACAGCCTGAATCGGTCATCGGTCAATTGCGCAACGCCGTACCTTTATGAATTCGGGCGTACAGGAGTGATATGTGATAGATTTGTGCTTTGGGGTTCCCCAGGTGGGTTGAGGGAAGCAGGTGTACTTATTGTATATGACTAAGCTGGAAAAATCTATGATGCATTCTTTTTATAAAGCAATAGCAGTTGCTATGGAAGCTATCATAGATATCATAGATGCAGCCATCAATTTCATCCCCCCGGTCTACGCTTGAACATCCAAGGTGGTGGCTCTTCAAATTGTCCTGTAGCGAATGTCCTCCGATGGGTCTGTTGATTTTGCAGATTTCCGTCATGGTCCCTGGGCATGCGATCTTGTGCCAAAGCTTACGCAAAAGTATGGGCACAATTGAAGTCAAGTGTACTTGAAATAAGTTCGGAGCAGATTGAGCTGACATATGACTAACTGGGATGCCAAATCACAGGGATTTCATATGATCGAAAATTCTGTGACACGTTTATATACTCCAAATGTGTCACGAGTGATACTGTGGTGGATGGCCAATAAGCGGTTGTCAATCGGTGCCATTTTGGCTCACAGCCATCCATTTCATTTGTCTTTTTCTCCAACCCATCGAATGGAGGAGAAAGGCCGGAGTGGAGGTGGTCCGAGTTGGGCTGATCCCTCTTTTGGCCCTCCTAGTGGGAGTAGGAGATTGGATGAATGGAAGAGGAAAGCAGTCCCAAATAGTAGTAGGGAAAGCAGGGACCGTCGCCGCGATCGATCTGATAGGAGTGCTGGTAGAAAGTCCTCGAGGTCTGAGAGGAGAAGGAGGTATCAAAACCCTTCTGACTCAGACGAGGATAGCCGGCCACCAGATGGCGTGAAGAGAGAGGTCCTTGCTGGATTAGGAGGGACTAGTGGTGTGACTTCGGCAGGTGCTTGGTCAGCACGGCTGGAGATCGCGAACCTTTTGGAAGTCGGAGTGTCCCCCGAGCATGTCATAGACATGGTCCGGAAAGGGAAGGAAGCTGATTTTCCATTAGGATCAAATGGAGGTCTGAAGTTGGTCTGGGTGGACAAGCATGGAAAGATCTGCAAACCAGCGAAGAGGAAGGCAGTCAGTCCGGCCCCTCTTTCGAGTGATCGAGAGGACGAGAAGAGTGTTGCCAGAGCTGGGCGGATCTCTTTCCAGGAAGTCCACCAAGACAGAAGCTTTGGGAGTAGTAAGCTCATTACCTCCATGGGCTGAGTCCCAAGAAGGCCAAAAGGGTGAGTTCACACCCCAAAGGGCTGCTGGTGAGAGGATGGAAATTCCACCTGTTTCAGGCTTTTCGAAACCTGCCAAGCCACCAAAGTTTTCGCAGCTTCCTTCGGCAAGGGATGCTGAGAAGAAAGAAACTCCACTGGGAGATGATACCTTCAGGAAGAGGGCACCTCCTCCCAGGGAGGGATTCACCCCGGTTAAGGAGATTCCAGTGATCTCGTCGAGGACGCGTGTCCAACCGAGGTCGGTGGCTGAGAAAGAGGTGCAAGATTTGAAGAAGTTCCAAGAGTTTGCACTGCACTTCTTCGGCTTCCTACGGTTGGAAGGTGTTGAGATGGACCTCCTCGAGTTGGTCACCAAACCAGATGGTGGAGTGAACGAGGATAGGTTTTCCTTGCACACATCCCCCAACCGTGCATCAACCGGCCTGAGGTATGCCAGGCTGATGAAAGGGTTGGTGGATTGGTTGAAAGAGGATGAGAGAGAAAGACCTAAAGACAAGTCCATCTTCAATCGCCTTTGCCTGCTGGAGTACGTGGAGTGGAAGGTTCAAGATGGGTGTGGAGCACACACGCCTAAGTCAATCCTCCTAGCCTTCGATTTCTTCAGCAAGGCTTTTGGCTTTGAGGCTCACGGTGGGCACTTTGGAAGGGCCAAAAGGCTTTCAGAGAGAGTGGCAAAGAACCCTGTGAAAGGTAGAGTGGGTGCACCTCTCTTCTCAAGGGAGTTCCTTGGGATTCTAGAGGATTTGGTGCTAGATCCATTCCTGCCCCACCCGCAGAGAATTGCTGCAGGAAAGCTGAGGCTGTGCATCCAATCTTCAACTCGCTATGACGACATAGCCAACACCCCTCTGTCACATCAGACGCCCTGGAGAGTTGGATATCGTGGCATTGAGGTCACGATCCATCAACTCAGAAGGCACCGGGATCTACAGATGTTCCAGGAGGTGCTCCTCTGAGGGCGAACACGGAGAGCACTACTGTGCATTTCATAAGTGAGTGGAGTTTAAAATAATGAGCACCCCGGAAGTCTGGGAGAGTCTTTGAGCAGTAGCTGTAGTCGAGCCTAGTTCGAGTCTACCGCTCCAGTGATGAGGTCGTTACCCCCCTTTTGAGGTAACCCGTCAACACTGCGTTTCTGTCTGCAGCTGTTTGACCTCAAACTGAGTGCCCGGGCCGAGATGGCTACCCAGGCAACATTGGCATCAGCCTTTACGAAGGCTGCCATCAGGTTCAATGTGGCAGAGAGTGACTACCTGCTGCTTGGATCGATGGGGATTGCGAACTTTGAGAGCCTGGCGTATCGTGTACCCAAGTCAGAAGATTTGGAGGATCTGTTGAAGATTAGCATCGCTCCGTATGCCGCCTATAAGGGCGATGACGAGGTGGTGCAGACGTTCAACAGACCCTCCCGTTGCATGGGGGGAGTACAAAATGTCGGAAGATGCTGCATCCCTAAGGAAACTCTGGGCGATGTCCAGGGAGGTTTGCAAATCCGAGATTGAGTCTCTAGCTTCAGGGGATTCATCGGTGAGCAAACAAAAAGTGGGGGTTGCAAATTCTCTGGCGATGGAAAAAGATGCGGTCGATTCCGGCATGCCACGTCCTGGAAGTGATGCTGAGAGACCGTCTCTTTACACGCTCACCCGTGTATCTCGAAGCCTGGTGCCACCAGGGGCTACCTACGAGCATATTCCGTGGGAGGCCTACATTGATGCAGAGGAGGAGGGCAGGTTGTCCAGGTTGGGTAAGATGCCAAAGGCTCAACCTGAGTTGGTAATCAAGGATTCCAAGTTGGCTTTGAACAGCAAGGCAGAGGAGGACCTTCCCCCTGCAGGCATCGTTGATGGTGAGAAAGTCATGAGGAAAGCCTTGGAGATTAGAGCCAGGTCTTTTACCATGACAAAGGTTGCATCCTATGAGGTTTACCGTAGGTTGCACGACAAGTATTTCGCCAGAATCAACGCAACCGTGCCCTCTGGCATGAGACCTCCAACCGTGAATGAAGTGAGGCGGTTTGATAGACTGTTGCACGAGGAAATCACGAAATGGTTGAGTAGGAATGTCGGGGAGCTGGACAAAGGCATTCTCTATTACCTCAACCACGACGAGAATAGCCTCTGGCGACTCCTCGATGCTGTTGTGGAAACTTTACCCGATCAGGGTATCGAAAAAGAAGATTCCGCAGCTGCAAAGCCCACCAACACGCCAAAAGGATCAAGGGGTGATGGTGAGGATGAGGAAAAGGGGGCCTCAAGTGCGAAAGGAAAGAAGAAATGCCTAGTGTGCGGAAAGAAGCACACTCCCTTCTGCAAGCTGCCGGAAGGGTTCCGCAAGAAGCAGCGGGATGAGCAGAAGAAGAGGAAGGCTGATGCCCAAGCAAGTGGCGAGGCTAAGAAAGCCAAATAGGGAGTGGGCCTAAAGCGGATTACTGACCGATCTTCCGCAAAAAGGGGCCCTGCTGATTCTGTCGGTCGTAGTGTTGATGTTTTGGATTCATCTCTTGTTTGTTCTTGTCCCTCTCCTCTTCCTTTTTCCTCTCCTGACCTTTGGACTGTTGATGCACCTTGGGATTTGCTTCGTGGTTTTGATGTTTTTCGTGATGCTGAGTTTTTGGATTCTAGGTTGTTAGAGGCATTGTTGGCACACTTCGCACCAAACTGCGCTACCTTTAGTAGGGCTCGAGAGATCCCCATTCAAGGGGCTTCCAATGCCCCTCGTCCGCTTCGCTCTTTGGACCACCCGAGAGGAATTCCGGGTGAGCTCGAGAGGATGAATAAGAAACAGAGATCCAGACTGGAGTCAGACACTTCGATGGCAGACTTGTCAGCTGAAAAGTGTTTTGAGGCTCTGGAGGCTGGAAGATACTTCAGTTTGGAGCATCCAGAGGGCAGCTTAGCGAGAGAGCTGGAATCCTGGAAGAAACTCTCCAGAGACCCTAGGGTGCTGATGGTGAAATACACAACATGCATGTTCGAAGGTTCNACAGAGATCCAGACTGGAGTCAGACACTTCGATGGCAGACTTGTCAGCTGAAAAGTGTTTTGAGGCTCTGGAGGCTGGAAGATACTTCAGTTTGGAGCATCCAGAGGGCAGCTTAGCGAGAGAGCTGGAATCCTGGAAGAAACTCTCCAGAGACCCTAGGGTGCTGATGGTGAAATACACAACATGCATGTTCGAAGGTTCTGAGAGAAAGAAGAGACAGATCCTCATTACAAACGTGAAAACCCTCGAGAAACACGTGGGAAAAGTTTGTAGCGGATCTATCTTCTGCGACAGGACCGGGAAACGGCACAAGCGGTGGAGACCACGTGTGTCTAATGGCAAGGTCATGCAATTCTCAACCGGGGAGGAACGAGAATACCCTTATGGGTTTTGCCGTGCATACTCTGAGGGGGTGGCGGAGTTAGGTTCCAAAGGAAGGTTCATAGAGATTTTCTCGGGGCCAAACGCCCCACTGAGTCACGCCATTGCGGCTTTGTCCGGTGGGAAAGTCCCGGGAAAAGCGGTCAGAAAGAAAGGGCTGGGTGTGAGTAACGAATTGCACAAAATCAGCCAACTTCTGGAAGACCCAAAACCGGCTTCGAAGGCTGATGTCAAGAGCCGAGTTCCCACCAGAGCATCAGTGGAGAATCTCCCATTTAGACTTGCGGCAGTCGAGTCCGGCAGACAACCAAGTTATGGGAAGAGGACGCAGCTGATCCCCGATGGTCTGAATGACCCGCATCTGCACTTCAGAGAGGCCCTGGGGTTGAAGCATCCGTTTGGAGGAGACTCATCCCTCAAGTCGGACCATTTAGAAGCCATCAGGTGGCAGGGGAATTCGGTCACAGACAATAATCTTAGGAGACTCAAGGTCTTAGCCGAAATACGGGTTCTTGCTAGAGACAAAGGAGTGGAGGCTAGGCAGCTGGAAATGAACAGCTTGGCCTGTAAGAACTCCACGAAGCTGCTGGTTAAACCCAAGACGGCCCTTATGGAGGAACTTGGTAGGAGGTATCTCATAGAGGATACTTCGGTTCCATCCTTGTGCCTCCAAGGGATGCCCATAGTTGGCGACGCCTTAGAGAGTGAATTCTTCATACCCTACCTGGTTCCAGCATCAGTGAGTCTGAAAGAGCTTCTCAGAACCGCTGAACGAAGAAGGGGGGATACTCTCAGAAGAATTGCAAGAATGGCCGAGTTGTCCGGTTTGGATACGGCCGTAGCAATCTTTGAGAAGACAAAGAAAGAAGTGAAGCAAGGGACTATGACAGGTCCAATGAGCTGCCAAGAAGTAACTGATATGTTTGGCAAGCATTGGAATTTGGTCCCGTCCTTTGGTCTACACCAAGGAGAGGACGAGCACGGACACCCGAAATACCGTCGTATAGACGATCACACAGCAGCGTGGAACAATCTGGCCGCCACTCGCAAGCAAAAGATCCCCATGGCTATGATTGACTACGTAGTCAACATGACCAGGGAGCTTTTCAAGTCAAGAGGTAAACCCCTTCATGTCTCAACAGAGGACATGCGTGGGGCTTACCGCCAGGTACCGCTGTCTGATTCCCAAACATCGATTTCGGTGACTGGAGTATATAATCCCAACACCAAGAGTGTGGAGTTGTATTTGATGCATGGCCAGCCCTTTGGTGCAGGGCACGCAGTCCCAAACTTTTATAGGGTGGCTGAGTGGATATCACGCCTCCTGATTAGGGCATTTGGGTTGGTGATCGATCACTTCTTTGACGACTTCTTTTTGGTTTCAGTTGCCCAAGAATCCAAGACGGCATCTTTTTGCGTCAAAGAGGTTTTTGGAGTATTGGGTTTTCTGCTGGACCCAGAGAAGACCCAAGTACCATCTGAAGTCTCAAATGTGTTAGGAGTGGTCATCAACACCAGCTCACTGACCACTCAGAGATCCCTCCTGGTAGAACCAAAGCCCACCAGGAAGAAGAATCTGTTATTTATGATTGACAGAATTCTTGAGTTGAAGGAGCTTCAACCCACAGTTGCCGCAAGTCTGGTTGGAAAGTTCGGCTTCCTATGTTCCACCATGTATGGCAAAGTGGGAAGATGCTGTACAAACTCCATCAGAGCCAGGCAGTACTCGTTGTCAGGAGATTTTTCCCTGAGCAGTGAGATAATTGTCTCCTTGAAGTTGATGAGATTATTTGTTCAGACGGCATCCCCAAGAATGCAATTTGTCGACCCTTCGAAGCCACCCGTGATCCTCTACACGGATGCATCTGACGTGCCAGAAAGAGACCCGCGGTTTGTGGTAGGGGCAGTTTTATTTGACCCTGAGTCAAACCTACTGCAACACACCTCTTGGGTTGTTCCCTTGGAAGTCGTCAATCACTGGCTTCCAAAGGAGACTTACATGGGTCAATTGGAAATTTTGGCAGGCCCCCTAGCCATTTCCACTTGGAGTTCCGTATTGGCCCAACGACAAGTTATACACTTTGTCGATAATGACAGCGCAGCAGCCTGTCTAGTCAAAGGTTATAGTTCCAAAACCGATTCTTCCGGATTAGTTGGAACTTATTGGTTGGCAGTGTCCGAATGCATGACGGAGCCTTATATTGATAGGGTCGAATCCAAATCAAATTTGGCTGACGGACCAAGTCGACTTTCCTTTGACGAAGTATTACAATTAGGGTCTACCTTTGTCACCCCCATTGTACATAGTCTCTTAGACCCTCTTAGTTCGTCGTCTCACTGGTTTTTTCTAACATGGTGTGCGATCTAAGCTTCCACTCCAGCTTAGTCCAAATCATCAGGTTGCCACAATTTACAAAGGGGGAAACCACAACCTTCAAAGGGAACAGGGGCATCCCTCCTTTGATGGCAATTGGTGAGCAGTTTTGGCTGTGTGAGACCACCTGACTTCGCTCAACTCAGAGGGGTCTATCCAGACCAAACTGTTGGGGTAACTCGCACCCACCGGAGAAAAAGAAAAGAAAGCGGCACTGTCGACTTTCGTAGTTGGAGATTGACTAGCAAAAGGGTATCCATATATATATATATAATCACATACATGATTGTACACACGTATATCCTATATATATGTATGTATATGTATATTCATATCATTGTATATTTATATTTGTACACGTGGTTTTTGTATCATATCTTTGCTTTTATACAGTAATATGATTTAATAAGAGTATTGCTCCTCAATACAATCAGGCATCACCAGTGAATATGCCGAATTTCAACAGGGGATATGTTCGCCCCCCCAAAAATGCCATGGAAGAGCGACCTTTTTGTACAGCTGTTAAACAGCTTGCTGTTGTCAACGGGAGTCTCCGAATGTCGAAAACAAATCGCCGGTTGATGAAATGGTTTCAGACGTTTGCTGCCCCAAGGTGTAAATTTGTTGCTGTTGGTTTCCTGGATAGTGAGGTCACTTGACTTCGCCCAAAAACATCCCAAGGTGGGTTAGTAAGGGTTGTCCCGAAAATTATCTGACATTTCCCGAAAATTACGTGTGATTCACCCAGAAAAACATCTAAATCTAAACAGAAAGCAAAGGGAACATTTAAACTAGAAAAGAAAGGCAAATATATACTGCGGATGCATAGATTTTTTTCTCAAGGATAGTCACTGGCTTAGGCATTACTGGAAAGTGCCCCCCATCAACAGATCATCAATCAATCACGTAATCTTTCAGGTACCTAAAATGTTTCAGGTACCTAAAATGGAGGTAGTCACCTACATACGGTGTATGTAAGGCTTATGTAAGGAAGCATCCACCCCCAAAATATAGGCGTATAAGGTTCAGGATTCCTGCATTTTTGATACCTGAAACTTTTGATGAATCAATATACCCAAACTCAGAGGTATGGAACCCTTGAAACGAAAAATGGCGGGGCGTCAAAAATGTTGGAAGTACTTTGAGAGCACAAGAAATCCTATATAACAAAATGACTGAACGATGATATAATTATCAACAACTTGATCAAGTTACAGTTCTGATTTCATCATATGACTCAACAATCTACTTCTTTCCTTTTGGGGGGGGACACGAGCTGGCTGTTCATTTTCGGGTGAAATATTAGTCACCTTTCCGGGGTCGTTATACAAATTCGTTGGTTCAAGAGGTCTCACCCCATTCGACCGTGGAAAAGATCTGATCCACAAAAGACATCAAGCACCAAAATGAGTCACCCCAAAAAAAGCACAGGCTGAATCACAATCGTTGGTTGAACAGAATAATTGAAACAGTAAATGATGGAAAGATGAACTTGAAGTCAATGATGAAAAACATTTAGGTAACTAAGAACTTAAAACATGAATACTTAATTGTTTTGAAAGGAAAACATAAAATGAAACAGAAAAAAAGGAAATGATAAAAACAAAAGCAAAAACCCAAACATAATGAAAAGTCAAAAACTTAATTAATAGAAATAAAATTGAAAGAACGGAAAGCGATAAAACACTGTGAAATGAACACTGTATAATTTCTATTCCTACAAAATAAATTGAAAAGATGAAATCTGAGTAACAGAAAAAACAAGATAAGAAAAACGCAGAAACTTCTGAACCTTCCAACCTTTTCCGCCTTTTTAGGTGAGACCAGTTGGGGCCCCTGGTTATTTTGTTGTATACTAGGGATTATACTAAACTACCCAGCTATATAGGGAGTTACAATAGGCCAATATAAGCATCGCGGATCCCTAAAGCAACCAGGATTTCAATGGAAGGTCATGTCAAGGTTTCAACGTTACCGTTTGCTCAGGTCTTGATTCAGGTGAGTTGCACCTTACTGCCCTTTTGATGGCATTCAGTTTTTGTTGGATTTCGTGCTTGAGGCAAACAATGGTTAGAATCCGGTGATGGTTTTTTAATGGCATCTATAAATCATGGTGGCCCGGTAACATTGATGGGCACCATTTAGGTAGTTATGAGTTTTCTCACGTTTTTCTTCAGCAATAGAAATGACCAGGTTTCAGACTCAGAATTGTGTAGACAGATCAAGAACAGAAACTACTTTTTGAATTCCGCATCACGACTTGAAACAACTGACATGAAATAATTCTGATATTATATGTTAGGGTGAATCATGATATGCGTTTAAGCGTAGCAAATCTTGACGTTTCAAGTTTCAACACACCCTGAAATATGTTCAGCTCGGAAGGGTCTTTGCTAAAAAGAATATACTATTGCTTCAGATTGTCGATTTGGAGGAATCAGATTGTCAGGGATGATTGCCACATGATGATTGCGGATACTCCGTACACCCTGGAAATTGCAACGGCAGGAACCCAAAAATCCAAGCAATTTTTCAAAGGAATATCATCTGAACCAAACCTCCATGACTTTGGGCTCCAGCCGTTAATTTTCCAGGGTGTATTTGATCCTGAAAAAATACATGATTTGCATTTCGGGAGATGGGACGAAATAAGATGTTGTTGAAATTTGGTGTATTTAATGTGGTAATTCCTAATATGATCTTGACACGGATGAATTCAATACCCTTGATGGTGAGCGGCGCTCAGGAGGTAAATATTTCTACATGTTTTTAATGCCTTCATGGTGGTGCATTTGATGAGTTTTTTTGGTCATCAACAGTATGATGTGTGATTTGGTCAGGTTTTATTTCATTTGTTCAAATGCAAACTGCTGATGGTCGAAGTTATTTTTTTTTATCCGCAGATTTGATAGCCCGACATCTTTTTGTTTGAAGCGAAGAATGATGCAAATTGCATCAGGTTTTTGTCTTTCTATGCAGGCTTGGTGATATTTCACATGTTTGTATGATATATTGTGATATAGATATGTGTATATAAATATATACATTATATCATATCATATCATATATTTGTCATATTTAGCATACACATACACTGTACGTACATCGATATCAGGGATATGTATATATATGTATATACATATTATATGTACACTAGAAAATATCAATGTATTTTTCACCAGTCCCACAGAGTCTCTTGGATGTGTTTTTGAAGGAGGTACCATTCCAAAACAGCGGACCGCAGAAGATGTGACCTTTGCCCATCCAACCGAAGGTATGTAAATCTCTCGCAATGAAGCAACATTTCAGGTTCACCTCAGGTGTTTGTTAATGGATACCCTCCGAGTTTGGCATATTTGAGGACCGATGATTTTTCCCAACTTCCCCATGGTGGGAGATGTTTTCATTTGTAGGGAGGGTATCTGTTTTGAAAGATTCCTATTGAAGGATGAGGCATCCTCAATAGAATGGTGGATGTCCCCCCATGGATGGTGGATTTACGGACCGAGGTTGTCGATCGCAAGCAGAGACTCAGCGTGGAATGAGCATCTTGGTTGGTTTTTCTTATGAACTTTGCTGGGAATTTGAGTAGTGACTACTTCATCCTGGTGACTAGTTATTGGGGGCTATACAACTTCTTTGCGGAAGGTTTCTAATTGAAGCAACCCGATGAGATGGCACAAGAATGCACAAGAGGATTTAGAAGACCGCTCACCTTTTTTTCCCACTCTTCTCTTCCACACTACGTACCTTCTCACTTGAATATACTTCATTCTTCTGTGGCTGTTTTGTAGCCGCGGGAAATTTTATCATGATTTGGAATCAGCATGCAGCCCTTTTTTTTCCCCACTTGAGGGGGGGGGAGGACCGGCATGACCAGGACACCAGCACAACATTCCAACATTCCTGAGGCATTCTTTGGCAGGGCCTGTGATCTTTGGGCGCCTCAAGCTGAAAGCAAAGAGCAATTGTGTGAATGGTAAATCAACCCCTCTTCACCTGAAACATCAACCCCTCTTCACCTGAAACATCAACCCCTCTTCACCTGAAACATCAGTCAACATTGAAAAAACAGAAGTACCAGTGCCATTATCATCAAAAAAAGTCTACTTTCAGGTTTTCTGTTTTTTTCATTGTTGGTTCCTTTCAAAAAATCCTGGATAAAGGTGATATACTATGATATATGACATGTTTTTCAGTGGTAGTTCCTCTTTCGTGGTTCCTCCTTTCTGTTGTAAACCAACGGAAATATGGAGTCGTCCATCTCTTATGGTATTTGGGCTTCTCGATTTATGAAAAAATCGAAGGAAACGCCACGTATTCACGTACAAATGTATTCGGATGTATATAGATTTGGGTCAAACCACGCGGAATTCACAATCCCTTTGGCTTCGCGTTACTTTTAAAATACAGGTAACTGGTTGAGTCTTATTCTGCAGGTAGGAAAGACTAGGTATCTTGCATGTCGATTGACATCAGTTGCCTCACTTTTTGATGTTAGTTATTATAGGTGATGAGTCATGAGTGACAGGGCATTGTTGAACAGTTTGACAGTTTTTTTCTTAAACACGACCTGCAGTCAAGGAAAAATGTTTCCTGGAGTTTCTTATAGTGTCATCACCCCAAAGACAGGAGGTTTCGCGTCCAAATTTCAGAGTTTAGCAGGTTGGTTTAATATATTGATCAACCCACCCAGATTTATGGCTGGTCAACCTACCCCCCGTAAGCTAAGGCCCTTATGAAGGGAAACCAATGGTTAATAAGCCCATATTTCTGAGGGGGATGGGTACCTTAGCAGGGGTTGGTTGACTAGGCATAACAGATGTTTGGATGGACAACTAAAACTTGGCAACCAACTAGACAAGACGAACTCACATTTTTTGTTGCATCAGTCGCATGATCTTAAATTGAATGGTCAGATTTTAACATATATCCATATATATATATATTGTATATATTTTTACAGTATATATAGATACACAAACACACACACTATGAATCTATCTTGCATTACTAAACATGTTGATGAATTATTGACCATCATCCACACTTGGTTGGGAGCTCTATCACAAATGGTTGATCGACTAGTGACGCTTGGTTGAGAAAGCACTGACATGGTTGATACGGCTCGAGATATCGTTTGGTACATGCTTGAGGAAGCAAGCGTGGTTGATCAATGATATACTATAATCATACATAGCTAGCTACCATTATTTCCCCCATGTTCTGAATCTTTGATTTTTCTAGCCTTCAATCACACATCATGGCCCATGGCGAGGTTTTTGAGGGCCTTGCAGATCCATGCGGTGCTATCCAAAATGATGATGGAGAGTCTCATCGTCGCTACTTGGCTAGCACCGCAAGAGTGCCATGATGTGCCATGTATAAGTGTATGATGTGCCGGACAAGATGGGCTGTGCAAGACGATTTCGTAAATGGATGGGCGTTTGGCATCGAATTCTTCGTACAGCTTCCGGGAAGATCAGCAGTAGATCAGCACCCGTACCAGCACCTTTTTTTAAAGGGTCGGTACAGCAGAACATTGATTCGTAAGCAGTGATTCTTTGCTATTTGAAGAAGATCTTCAAACTTTTTTTCAACAGCCGAACAAGCAAATCGATGGGGAGGGCGCATCGGCATGTTCAACAAAAACAACACAAAAACACACAGACAACAAAAAGGCTTTCCGAGTTGGAAATGCAAGGGGGGATGGCAAATTCAGCCATCTCTTTGGGTGTTTTTTTTCCATAGCTGCGCGCCTTCTTTTGCTGTGAAATTTGAAAATTTGCTCCATTTTGGGTAGATGATCCAAATTTGTGACCCCCTGAAAGTGCTGCAAGTGCCCAGCAAACACCAGGGCCCGCCATGAAACGAACTAAAACGAACTAGCAACTCATCAGTTGATGGTTCCGCCATCACCTTTCAAGGATACCGATGATTGGGCAATCTTCGTATGGTTGGGAACTGCAAGCCAGGTAGCAGTGGCCCCCGGGGGTGGGGAAATTAGGAAAGGACCAAAGTTCGTTTCAAAAGTTAGGATTTTTCAGAAATTGGGATGAATATTCATATCTGTTTCATCTGCGTTTTGTTGGCAAGATTCCATGATCCCATGAATCTTCGCAAATTTCGGCGTGTTTGCACTAGATGTTCTGACCATTTCCTCGATGTTCGAACGATTCCAACCAAAAGCCATGGATGCCTTCAGAAGAGAAGACTGAGGACTTGGAGATCAACTTTGGTCTAGGTGGTGGTTTCAAACATTTTTTATTTTTAGCTATACTTGGGGAAATGATCCAATTTGACTCATATTTTTCAAGTTTGTTGAAACCACCAACAAGTTGTTCTTTGGGTTGTTGGAACCATCAACCATTTCCCCCATAAGAGAACAAGATTGTGGAGAGAAGAGGATACTGGGATAGTTTTCAAATTCCAAACGGAGACTCAAGTTCCACGCTTTTCGAACCAACCTGATGCGACACTCCGCACTCTGAAGATTTGGCGTCGAAGTTAGTGACGTCGCGCCAGTGCACTGTGCCCCTCTTCCTTTTTCTTTGTTTTCAATGATTGTTTTCGATCTCTGATAAGATTTCAGGGACCGTTTCCAGAGGCGATCGCCGTCATTGGAACGCCTGGACGCCACTGGTAAACCTAATCCCAAATGTCTCCATTCAAGAGACCAGAAACGTTTTTTTCGGTGACTTCATTTTTTGGGGATAAGATTTTTGAGGTGGCCCCAAGTCTTATCCAAACTCTGTGGGCCAGCTTTGATCGTTTGACCTACGTTTGTATCTTTTTGTGTTGTCACAACACGAGAATTCTAAGAGGCAATGTACTTCGTCGAACGTAATCATCCCCACCCCACCCCAACTAGTGGCGTAGTATCGACCATGTGTGCAAGGATCATGAACGCTATGATCCCAACCCCACTCCAACCCACCGCACCCTCCCCCAACAACAAGTCTATTCCCCATTATTCCCCACGTTGCTAACGGTGGTGGCAGCCAAAACTAACCAGTGGATAGGTGGCTTAGTTTGTTGGAACTACACAGCAAGTGCTTACCTTACTTGGCTTCATTGGCCCAGTTGTTGCGCCAGCCAGGCGCTCTTTGCCCCATGTTTGCTGCCCTTGGCATCATGTGTATTGCCACTTTTGACTGAGAGTGACTTGATGCTGTACCACCTCTTTCAGTGACCTGGCGGAAAAGAAAAGCTGTTGTGCACAGTTTTCGTCCTCGGCAAAGTTGAAGGGAGAACAAACTTCATGGTTCAACTTCAAAACTGCAAAGTCTCTTCATGAGCAGTTTCTTTCCTTCAACCAGGGTATAAGAAATGGTATGAATATATACTGCAACAGTTTTATACATCCAGACCAAAGATGGAACACACTAAATTCCATGGAATACAGCTCATTGCCCAGGCCCAAGACTCAACAAGGGTTCCAACATTTCTATATTGAACTGTTGAGTAGTTGTCCCTTGCTACTTGCTGCATCTTTTGTTTGCCGTGCTTCTTCTGAATGTTGCTTTCCTAAGGGTTATGCTTCAATACTCTAGCTCAGTGGCTAACCTCATGTCCCTGGCTCACTATCCCCAAATTGGCAAACGATCTACATACTTCTGGAACGACTTCCGATCTCTTTCAACTTTTTAGGTGGTTTCAGAACAACCTTTGCAAAATAATACACACAAAGAAATTACATCAAATTACCACCTTCAAATCGATCTCTATTTAATTTCCCCTACTCAACATTGATAAGCAGCCGGAAAAAACATGAATAGTCCAGTTGCATCTCCAGTTGCGACTGGTGGTTGTTTTGTTGACAAGGTTTGCCAGTCGTTTTGGTACTTTAATCATCAGCAGCACGATTTGCTTCTGCTTCGCTGGTCGTGGTTATCGAACGGATGCGCTGGTCCGTACGGGTAGCTTGGATAGAAGTCAAAGGCAATGGTCCAACGGTGGGTCTGAGTGATGGTCCAACGGTGGGTCTGATGAAAAGTAATTTTGGAAAATATTTTCTAGAAGAGTAAAGCATGAAGATTAACCAAGTAAGTAAGCAGCATCTGATATGAATGGTGAAAATGTGAGCTATCTTTCCCTGGTATTTCTTGAATTCCCCAAGTCCTTTTCGGAACCCACGGCGGAACCATGAACATTTTTTTCGGAGTCGGCATGCTCCAAAATGAACTGTTGAGTTGGATGCCAGACTCTGCAATTAGCTGGGATGATTCATCAGACACACTGCGATGATGTTTGTTTTCCCCATCCTTAGGAGATTCGTTTGAACGTGGTCAGATGAGTCCTCACGAGTGAACAAACGTGGTTGGTGAAGATGATCCTATAATGACAATGGGGAAACTTTCTGATTCGGGTTTTTTATATCTGTAAATGGGCTGTTGGCTTAAACATGAAAGGCCATCCAAAAATTAGTTCTCCTGGACATGATTGAAATATGATTTAGGCTTCCTGTTCTGTTTCAAGAGAAATGAAATTTTATGCCCTCCTCATTTGGTTATATTGCCAGGTTTAAATTCAATACAATGCATGTATATTCAATATATTTTCTGTTTTTTTATATGTATATATACACACATGTTTTTTATTTGATATTTGATGGTCTATAATACGTAGTATAGTTGTTATTTACAATGCACATGGGCACTAGGTCATAGGTTTTTGTTGGCTTTCATCTAGGATTGTTTTGTTGCTGAGCCAAGGATATACCGCACTTCATTTTGCTTTGCCGTCATTGAGCTTCTATTCTTTGGCGCTCAGCCAATGTGGCTTGATCAAGAACAATAATAGAAACCTCGGTGCTGAAGAGAAAACAAGGGCGGTCAATGTGGAGTTTTTTGTTGTTGTTGTTGTTGTGGTTGTGGTTGCGGTTGCGGTTGTTGTTGTTGTTGTTGCCGTTGTTGTCGTTGTTGTCTTTGTTGTCTTGTTGTTGTTGTTGTTGTTGTTGTTGTTGTTGTTGTTGTTGTTGTTGTTGTCGTCGTTGTCGTCGTTGTTGTTGTTGTTGCTGTTGTTGTTGTTGTTGTTGTCGTTGTTGTCTTGTTCTTGTTGTTGTTGTTGTTGTTGTTGTTGTTGTCGTTGTCGTTGTCGTTGTTGTTGTTGTTGTTGTTGTTGATGTTTTTGTTGTTGTTGTTGTTGTTGCTGTTGTTGTTTCTTCCTTTTTTATATCCCATTTGACATTTTGATGACTTTTGGAACAGCTTGTCACCAACTTTCCCCCGACCGCTAGCTTGGACCGTTGGTTTCAATCCTGGAGTTATCCCAAAGTGGAGGAGTTATCAGGAGATTTGTTTCCCCCCTTCGGCGCCTTTCCCAATTCACTAAAATTGATTGATGGGAATGATGGGAGGAGTGTTCTGCAAACTTTTGCTGGGTATGTTCTGCAAAAAAGATCTTCAATTTCAGTTTTCAATTTGTTTTTCAAACTGTGCGGTTGCCAAATCAAGACCCTTTCCCCTCCGGACGATGACTTCCTGCCCACAAAGAAGGTGTTTTTTTTAGCATTTGGCAGTGCACAGTACTTATTGCTTCACGCCTCCGGCTGCAACACGGAATGAGGTAATTAGGGTGAGCTCTTCCATTTCAGCCACATTTTTTCCACATTTTCATCATGACATCCAAGAGTATGGACCTTAAAAACACAGCAGAAAAACTCGGGAAAGATTGAGTTCTTGGAGGATCGTGGTTAATAACCGTGGCGATCGTAAGTCCCATTACCAAGACCTGGTGTTGTGGGACCCCTTCCAAAGGGCTTACTGACTGGGATGATCCTCCAAGTTTTCCCCGGTTTTCAAGGGGAAACCGACCCCGCCAAAATGGATTTTTCTTCAGGTGCTGTCGTCCCGGAAACGGGAGAGTCGATGCTGAGATTGGATCTGGACATACCTTGTCCATCAATCAACAACTTGGCTACTTACTATGCAGTGCTTCATCTGAAAGCTAGGTGGTGGTCACGATTCACCTTTGAAAGGGTCACGTTTTCATCATCCCAAAAAAGTGACAAAGAATCACCTGGTAGGTGGTGTTTTCTTCATTTTTTATTATTTCCGTTCCGAAAATTCAGGAAATGATCGGAAATGATCCAGTTTGACCAATATGTTTCAATTGGGTTGAAACCACCAACTGGAAAAGTTTTGCTTGTTCGCCTCACCTTCTTTTTGGTTGGAAAATAAAATAATCTGACTAGAAAAAAGATACCAAAAAGGGTTGAGCTGCTGGTTTTGTATACTTTGTTGCTTCGAATTTAGCCTGAATTGACGGTGATTCCTAACAGTCCTAACATAATATTTCAGTGAGTTTTTGAGATCAACATCACCACCACTGTCACCCTCCAGAGCTGATTTTTGTAACGACTCAGCCTGATCAAAGATTGAAGTGATTAATGAAACACATCACTACAATATTTGGATATATATATATATATGGGTGACAAAAAATGCTGGCATCATGTCAACATGCCAAAACGGCGTCCTTATCTTGGTTTTCCAGGTTGGAATATATTTATGCAGATGTAATCTTGGTGAATGATGTCATTATGCTACAAAAAGGCCCCCAAAAAGGGAGGTTCAAAGAGAATCCGCCACACATCACCTTATTAAAGGTTGGTGAAATATCATCCAATCCGCCTTGATGAATCATAATTCGTTAGTTGTTTCATGCATTTTCTTCGAACAAACTACCAACGATGATGTCGGTGGATATTAGTCTTGTTTGTTTTTCAGGCTTTTTCTCAATTTTGGTCCGACGACTTCTTTTCAGATTTTTCAGGTACTTCATGTCCTATGCATGGTGGCACAATGGATCTCTATTCCTTGGATTCTCCAGTTCCTTGCTGAAGGGAAATCGCCCATGGGAGATCAGGGAGCTTCAAAAACGGTGAATTGCTGACCGGTGCATTGGAACCTGGTTGCTGGTTTCGCCGCCTTTGTCACCTTGTGATTCTTGATTAGGTGCTAAGGAAATATAGTCGGAAGATAGTGTGGATTGGATCCATAAGAAACGTCACCACGATATATCTTTTTTACTGTAAATAGGTTTTGCTATGGTATTAGAGTTTAGATGATCAAAATTGCCCTTTTTCACTGAAAAAACAGAAAGCCACTACCAATGGTTTGGAATTCGGCAGGGAGTTTAATCTAATTGACAAAAATCTCCTCAAACATTTGGCAGAAGGGAGGTCTTGGATGGAACCATGCCGAGGCTTGGAAAAGGTAGTAAATCTTCATTCCAAATGGAAAATCATCCCCCATGATTGGGTTTTTACCCAGGCATCCATTTTATAAAACGTATGGTACTTTTTTTCAGTTGGCTAGTTGGGTGGGCAGGGTACCATTCAAGGGGATATTTAATCAATGTCTACTTTCCTCAAGCATTTGACATCAAACAAATCGGAGTAACAACCGAAGTCCCAGCGGTTTCCACTCACATGATCAGACTGCATGTTTTTCCACTCAGAAGCGGTTTCACAACGGCACGTGGCAGGATCCTTTTCAAATCATGTCATGATGTTGTCCAAATTCAAGCCTCAATTCTGCAATCATCAATCTTAGACAAACATTTTCGGATTTGAATTGTGTCGAGTGAATTTTGGATATCTTTTTTTCTGGGTCCTTTAATTTAAGGGCAACGTTTTGCAAACGTTGAGTTATCGCTCCGACTCTCAGGAGCTGGATCGAACGGCGCACGCAAGATCGCTATGGTTTGGGCCTTTCCAAATTGGCGCAGGTGCGTTTTTCCTGGGTTCCACTCCGTGGGGGGAAGCCGTCGACCGACTGGAAATGTTCGACCCAAATTAGGTGTTCAACTCGTTGCACTCCCTGAAATTTCAACGGCTGGAACCTGAAAATCATCCGATTGAAAAGGAAAATCATATTCCGCATTCCACATTTTTGGGTTTTTCGGGGGTGTACCCCTCCTGGAAATTCACATGTCCCCGAGGTTTTAGGGGTAAGGAAGAGAATTTTCTGAATTCAGGTGGGATATGAACCTCGTCTTTTTGGGAGGCTAGTGTATTCAGGGGTGCTTGGGTTTTTTTCAGGGCAGAAAAAACACCATGGAAAACCCCAAGGGTTCGCGGGACGAGATCCCAAACTAACTGAAAATCACCTGAAAACAGAGACAAAAAAAGACACTCAAAGACTAAACAGGTTGACGCCCGGCTTCAGCATTTTTCCTCATTCCAAGGAGTTTTCGATGATACGAACAATCCTACCAAAAGGGAAATTCCATCAGAATACAGCCGTTGCAAATCATTTTCTATTTCCACTGGGGGGAACTTGCTTGGTCTCTATTCCTGACTGCTAGATTCTGGTGAATTTGGATTTGAAACAGGTTGGCCATAATAAACATTGAAAAAAACCAAATATAACAGGGTGATAGAAATTCCCCAACTAATAACGCACTATATATATATATGACTTACAAACCCAGTGACCTCTTTCATGGCTTTAAGCCGCGGCGAAACCTGATATTTTCCGGGGAGTTTACTGTTGCAGACAACGCGTTGCAACTTCCACTGGCTTGGAAGTTGCTGGGATAATGGATTTTCACCAAGGTGGGGAGGGGCGATATACGATACTTCACTAGCTTCAAACCAACTTCTATGATCTTTGTTGGGGCCAAATCCTGGAAAAAGATTCCAGTTTCAGTTATATACCATCATTTGTGAAATATCTTGACATGCAAGCTTGCAACTTATGTCGCCATGTCTCCAAAAAACCCACCAGGGGCGTCACTATTGGAAGATCTTGGATGATCTGACGGTCTCCTTTGTGTGTCTTTTTGCCATACAATTTGGGGAATCTGGCATCGTCAACTGCACCTTGGATCGATCCAAGGCGCCACTGGTTCCCACCACCTTAACATGAGAGAAGAAGGTGATAACAATAACATGTTTTGGAACTGAAGATTGACTTGAAACATAATTCACTGGAGGTTTGGTTCAGATCATATTCCTTTCTTTTCATGGATGATTCTTACACCCCTGAAAGATTAACATGGAATATAATTCCCTGGAGGTTTGGAAGACTATTTTCGTCTTTTTAACTGGGTGTTTTGTAGGTTCCATGTTAAGGGTGTATTCCTTGTTGATCCGACATGTTCACGAACTCAGCTAACCTCAAGTTTGGTACTCGTACTCATTGAGTAAATCTTCCCTTTCATGACCCCACAGCTGAATCATGGTGAAGGTTGATCCAAAAAAAATCACTGAAACTTAAGCCCCGTTTTTTTTTTAACACCCCCTTTTTTTCGGGAGGAGCACCGGAGCACTTATTTGAGCAACAGCACTTACTTTGGAAGGTGTAGGCGTTGGTGACACAAACACATATGCACAAATCCACCATGGTGCTCAGGTATTTTTGCCACTGAAGGCCTTTATGCTTTGATGGCCGAGATGTCTCAGGCTTCGACGGGTGTCGAAATCGAAGAACTGATCCCGTGTTGCCTGATGATGTTGATAGATAGGAACAATGCATAGGAAAAGGTATTCATCATTCACTCAAATTTGTTTTAGACCCCGGAAAGAACACACAATTGCCAAGCATGTTTCAATTTTTGACATTTTTGGTGTCTTTTGTGGTCTCCTATCTCAGTTTAGAAGTAAGATACGTCTCGACGTTCCCTCGTTCTGCAGGCGTATTCGGTACTATGCGGCAATCTGATGGTTACAGTCAGGAGACGCTTAGCCGTGTATCTTGCCAGCAATTAGACAAAGATAGACAAAGACAGGTTGCAACACCCCCGAAGTTTGACCGCTCGCCCCAGAAGAATGGTGGTTAGTAGGTCCGATCCTGGGGGGGGTTCGGTATAGTAACTCATGGGCGAACTGCCAAACTTCAGGGGGGCTTACCTTGGCATCCTCGACCGCTAGATTTGTTTATGCTAAATTTTCAGGTCATACCCTGCCTTGACTGTCCAATTCAGCAGAGAGATTTTTTGGGAAGGTGCGGCCAGCAATGTTATAATTTGTTGACCAGATTCTGTGTGCAATATGTTTGAACCAATCTCTTGTTTTCTGGTGGAGAAACCAGATGTATACCTTTATATATGTATGTATATGTATGTAATATGTACTTTACCATTACTTTACCTTCGCATTTGTTCCCCCCCGCGGACCCAAAGAATTGGCATTACACTAGTTGCGTGTTGACGTCACACATTGTCCGAAAAGACTGCTACTTAGATACACAGCTTGGTGGTTGGGGTCGTAGATCTCCAACACGGTAGGCTCTTCATAGGTTTTCCTCAACCAAAAAAAAACAAATATACATATACCTGGACCTTTTATAGATGTAATATTTCCTTTTGGTGTTTTTAGCTGGGTTCATGTTCTATTTGATGTGTATCCAATCATTGCAAATGCCAACACATGCCAAATTTCCAGTGAAGGGCATAGTAAGTTGCCAATGCAAGGCAGTAAATCCGGGCCGTGTGATCGCTGCAAATCAAGAAGAAACATTGTGAATCAGAATGAATTTATATACATTTTTCAGTTGGTATCTCACCACTTTCATATATTGGAGTCTATTTGAGGAAACTTTGGTATATATCTTTCGCGCTTAAATCCTGTCTTTCATGATATGAATTGCTTATATTAAAATATCGAATCCTAACGCCTATACCTTCCATAATGCAGTGTACTTGTAGGAGTTGCAGCTGAATTTTTTTCTACAAAAAATGTGTGCGGCCAATGGAAACAGGAACGGAATGGGCGTTCCCCAATTATGTGGTGATGGCGAAAATTCAATGGCAGGGGCTGAAGATGCTGAATGCTAACTTTATGCACCCTGAGAAATGACTTTATGCAGATCATCCTTCCTATTTGTATAGCTGTTCGGCACCAACACAGTAAAAGTCGAAGGGTAGAACCAATTGAGCCGGTTCATGATTTGCATGTTTTTTCGCACCATCCAAGTTATTTGTGCTTCGCCACAACCCAGGAACATCATTTTCTTGTGCGCTTTTGCTTTGGTGACGGACGCGGGAAAGGGGAGCTTTGGGTGGTGCCCAGATGGGCAAGACTGTATTTCCGTCCAAGAACTGATTGATAGGAAGCCGTTTGATCCAATGCCAACCAAGACATGGGTGAAGCGTAGATGTAGACTGTAGACATCTACAAGCATCTTGAAGGTCCATAATGATTTCCATATTCTTCCTGTACTATTCCAAGTGTTTTTTTCACAAAATTCTTTGCAATTTGTGTGGCCAACCTGGATGGTTTGGCCATCCATTCGCATGTTGAAGAAACATTTTGTTTGGTGCATCAAAACGCTCATCCATTTTGTCAGCCGTTGCTCCCCTACCCCCAGCTGGTGGTGATGCCAATGTATACCAGGACTTTGTGTTATCATTCCTGAAATTCTTCCTTCGGCAAGATTTTTCTTCCGAGCTCCTTTGCTTCTGAAAAAGGTTTGGATTGGATTTTTCAGATGATTTGGTTATAGTTTGGAACTACCCCTCACCCAGTAACAGTCACCACCAGGATTATTCCATTTTTAATAGGGAATCCCAACCTAAACCTTCATTTGTGACTCTTACTGGGTGGGAGATACCTCCAAATTATTGATTATTGATGGATGGCCAAACGGTTGGTCAAGCTGTTGGTGTTTGCTTCAAATGACCCCAACAATTCGATGGAAAAAATCCTCTAATTCCAAGTCACGCACCCTTGCAGTCAGATGATTCCATGGATGGGATGAGATTGGCACAACAAAAGTTGTTCCCCAACTAGCTTTAACTGGAGGGGTTCTTGCTACAAAATGTGTAAATGGCTAGTACCTTTCAATGCTATTTGGGGTTTATGCTGGTATTTTTTTCACATGCAAATTGGAAATGTAGGGTTCAACCAGCACTCTGAACGCAAAAAAACAGCAGCAGCAACGGCAACAACATCAAAAAGAACAACAACAACAAC
>DF239198.1:9641-24883 GCA_000507305.1 Breviolum minutum Mf 1.05b.01 | reverse complement strand
CAACAACTAACAACAACAACAACAACAACAACAACAACAACAACAACAACAACAACAACAACAACAACAACAACAACAACAACAACAACAACCACAACCACAACCACAACCACAACCACAACCACAACCATCACAAACATCAAAAACATCAAAAACAACAAGTAGAAAACCACCAAGAACAACGACAACCATAGACGAGTTGCTTTTGAAAACCCTTTCAGGTCGCAGATTCTGAAGTCTTCAGTGCTGATTCTCTCCGAACTTCATATGGTATTGGTCGCATTGAGTGCACTAATGGAAAATCGAGCCTTGGATTCAACAAAAACAGGCCTGCGGAATATGTGTTCAAAAGGCATAAATGTTCATGCATGAATCCTTTCACATGAGGTTTTGGTTGGTGTGTATGCCTTGGAAGCATGGAAGCCGATATGGTAGATGAGTAGTAAAAATGTGTACGATTGTCAGTACAAAGAAGAGCAAAGAATCTTTCTGCAGAACCTGTTGCGTCGAGAGTTGTGGAAACATGCTCTTGTATTATTTGATATCATTTAATTTCATAGAATAGGATTGCATATGATATAATTGAAAATAATATTTTATATAATATAATATGTTATTAGATTATATATAATATAACCTGTATGATTGAATATTTGCTGTATCAACGCGTTCAGGATGTTCTACATCAACCAAACCACTACGAAAACGATCCTCTTCCAAACTTTTCTGAAAAATGCACCTTTTCTGCAAAGAAACAACCAACCAACCTCAACCCCAAGGCTTATACCCAAACCAACAAGCAAAAGTCACTGCATGGCACACCAAACCATGTAAATCGATACAGCGAACTCCCAAAACCTGGTTTTGTTGTATTGCATTTTGCTGGTCGCTCATTTGGAGCTCCAATGATCGGAGGATCAGGGTTTCAATCTCAGAGCAAACATGCGCCCAAAACATGCCTTAGATTCTGGAACCCTACACATGACACGAAAACTGGTTGAGGCAATACTACATACTCGTACCAGGCGCACAATGACGGCCTTGAACTTATATATGAGACATTTGAAAGTCACATTTCATCACAAGATACTCAAGTCCCTAAGCCCTATAGGTTCATTTTTGGTGTACTGTAGGACATACTTCATCTATAAGTCTATAAGCATTGCCTAAACAAGAGCTTCTGTTCCTTTTTTTTAGAGGCCTGTGGCATTTTTTTTGAAATAATTTTCCCCAACTTTGGTTTTCATTTAAAACAAAATCCAAACCCATAGGATCCCATGGGACTGGATTATTTACCTACATTTTTACGGTGAAAAATGGCCGATTTGAACAAGGGCAAATGGCGAAAGGTAAATATTCCCATCCCATGGGTGTTTCCTTAAATGATGGTACCCCCAATCTCCACCCCGAGCGCTGATCATTTTGTTGGTAGGGAAAACCCCATGGGTTTGTTGGGGAAACCCAGCATTTTAGGAAACCCATCCCATGGATCCTTTAAGGATCCTGTGTCAGGGCAAATTCCTTCCTGACCTGAGCTCGTTAAGGTGTTGCCCTAGTGGTGAATGCACATTTGATGACAGCACCGGCACGACCTTGGATGAGACGAATTTCACGTTTGGCCGCGTGCTTCTCCTCCTACCACAGCACCTCCGGTTGGGTTCAAATCGGTTTGTACATAGATCTATATACACCAGAGGTTTTTATTTGGGGGGGGTTTTCGGCCAGGTTCCAAAGCAGCAACAGTTGTTTTTTTTTGGGAAGTTTTACAATAAGAAGAAACGTTTGCAGGAAAACAACATATACATCACATTACATCACAATTTTGCAGGATTTTGCTGAGCAAAACCACCCAGCTCAGCGAGGAAAAAAACTCTCCGTTTGGATTTTTCCTCTTGTCAGGTTGGTGAATTTGAGTATTTGCAGGTGCTATCGCAAATGCTATCATAGGTCCCCCCCAAGTTGTATAGTGTTATCGCTTATCCGGTTACGTAACACATGTGCAAGTGCCTTAAATTTTTCGCAGGTCATGACAGATGCTGATTGTGAGCCTCCAAGTACACGAACTAAAGTTGAAATCAGTTGATGGTTTCGTATTTCCTGCATTTTGTTTCTTGCTTCCACTTCTCCAGTTGCTTCTTCGGATCTTTCAGGTATGCATGTGGAGCAGCAGGGGCGTGGTGGGCAAGTGGTTTTCGATGCGCGCTCAACGCCCAAACGACATCGGACGCTTGGGGCGATTTTCCTAAGTTGGTTGTTTGAGTACCATCGAACCGTATTTTACTTGCCAATTCCAAAGTACCCATATTGGACTTGGTAGAAATTGTGGTATAATTCAGTTTTTTGGGTGGACGAAAGATGCCTTAAACCCAAACCCTGGCCATTCACAACGAGCTATGAGTTGGTTCTGGCAGAATCATCCCGTTGATGTTTGGTGGTTCAAGCAGTTGTGATGTTCAAACGATGTTGAATTGAGGTTAAAAAAAGGATATTTGCCATTTTTAACTGGTTCTACTGCAAGATAAATGGTCCGTATATTATTTATGATCTTTCCAACTGACACGAAAGCGATTTCGACATTGGAGCAAGGATGATCTGTAATCCCATGGTAAATTACATCTTAGTTGAATTACATCTTAGTTGTTACACTCTGGCAATGTTACGTAGCAGTGGAACAGCTGTTTGTAGCTTGTGTATTTCTCAATGCAAAAATGGGGAAATTCCACGTTGATTGTGGAACATCTTTGAAACCCCTAGGAAGATCTTGATGGATGGAATCGCCAGTACGATGAGTTATGTCCTGTTCAACACCCGGGTGTTGAAGATGAACATGGTGCTCTGTGCGTGTGGATTTGTTGTGGTTTTGTGGTGGCGCTTGTTTTGAGTGGAGATGACCAAACGGGAAAGCTGGCATGGGTAGAGATATAGTCATCTACATTCATCTACTATATATTTGCGTGGTGTTTGGTGACGAGCTAACCAGCAAGGGATTACTGGTTTGCGTTCCAAATGACTAGCAAATTGTTGCAACTGTTTGGGGTTGGAGCGCAATGAGAAGTGGCACAGGACTTGTGAAACTAGCTTTGGTGTGGCCCTATGTCATCATGAGTTTGCACTTTGTCAGGCTTTTGACACGTGTTTCCAGTGTTTGATTTTCTCTCATTTATTTTGGATTTGTTCTTGTTCCTCCAGTCTTCATATTCCTGCGCGGTAATTCTCACGCATGGCCACTAAACACAAGCAAAGATGTAAATGTGAACAAGAATTGGTGAAGAGGTGTCGGTGTAGGATTCAATTCCAGCAGTGTGCGTCCATACATGCTCCATCCTTCCTGTATAGAGGCAAGGTTCCAGATAAGGATCCAGAAGGATATACCATTTTGGTTCATCCAACTGGTTGAGATCGCAGCGCATGCGCGGAATAAATATGCCCGAGGTATCCCCAGGTGCTATGTCATGTGCATTTCCCTATGCTGGCAACCCTCAGTGAGGTTTGAACCCACTTTCTTCCATGTCACGTGTTTTTGAAATCTATGCCCCCAGAGCCACAATTTTGGTTCCATTTGCTTTTGACCCTTAACGAAAAGAGAATGGTCCTGAAATTCCCATCAGTACCTAGTATAATTTGTTTCAGTGAAGATTCTACATTCCACAAAATACACATATATGTATATCACATAAACCGAGTTACATAGGAACTGTGGCATTTGCAGCATTCAGTTTTTGCAATGAGTGCCATTTGGTTGATCAACTACCCAATTCTCTTGGGTTTTCGCATTTGGGGACGGTTGATCTGATGTTGACCAGGAGGGTGGAGCAACAGTGGACGAAAATCTGTGGCTACAAGATTTTCCAAATAGAGTTGTTTTCTTGAGGAGCGAGCGCAATGGGTGTTCACTTTAAGCATAGATGCCTAATCATCCAAGATTCTGTTTGATGATCATATCTTGGATCTACCCTCCACCCAGTAACAGTCACCTTTTTTTCCACTTTAGTTCTGAGCTCCAAGCGATCTTGGATGTGCAAGGTGTCAGATGTCGTAAACCACCAGGATCATTACACTCTTTGAAAGTAGGGAATCCCTACAAACCTTCATTTGCCACTGTTACTACATACGGGGTAGATCCAAATCCTTTGCATGCTGCCATTTATGCGGGCTGGGCGTTGCGACCAAAATTCTTGGACGCCAAATAGTTGCTAGTCTGCTAGTAATGGATCTGGTCACACTTTTTTTCCGGAGTAAATTGGATACATTGGCCATGTTGATGAACAAAATCTGACAGGGCAGAGAGTTTTCAAGAATCCAGAATTGGAAGGTACGTGACTTCGTCACTGACGCTGTGAAGGATATCCTGGCTGCACGTAAGGCACAAGCTATGCGTCGCCACGTGGCTTCTATGGGATTTTGTCAAGATTTTTCGTCAAATGAATGTCTGAAAATGACATGTTATCAGAAAAAACCCATGAAGATGTAAGTCGACACCACTTAGTGTGGCACTTAGTCCAGTTCCAGCATACTAACTTAATGGTAAAGATGTCGACTTGTGAAGCCCTGCTTGGTGGGTATGTCAGGTGACACCAAGCTGGTTGAGTGGGGGAATACCAAAGCAAATGGTCGATATTTCAATGAACTTGGAGGTTCCTGAAATACTGATGGAACCAGCCACGAAGACACCTGTTCCATCCTATTCCTATTCATTAACCAACTAGTAGAATGTATGATCAATGGAATAGCAATGAAACAATGAAACAATGAAACCGGGTTTTGAGCACGTAACAAAGATGATGCTCATATATCCCATAGAATGTATATTTACCTACATTTGGTTGATTTATATGGTAAATGTAGGTAAATATACCATACATCGATGGTATGGGTATAAACTCTAATTGTCCATTTTTTGACATGGTGTATCAGCTGCAAACTAGAAAGAGTTTTGAATAGTTTTGACTTTGACAAATTTACGGCATCATCAAAGTTCTCTGCCAATGGTGTCCATTCTGTCCATCCAGTTGACGCATGTTGAGAGGATATGGTTCCCTTGATGTTTCCGGACTTCTTCGTTGATACGCCATTAGGATCTAACAAACAAGTTGGAAGATAAGTCAGAAATTGAGCTCAAAAACCAACGGCTTGGGTGATATTTTGTTTTTTTGCTGGGATGAAATCCTAGTTGCTAGCTTCTGTTCTTTCCGGAATGTAAAAAAAACATCGTGCCAGACTTGGGAATGTCATGATTTCTCCAAAGTGCCAAATCTCCTTTCGCAGGGTACCCGACTAGAAACGATTGCACCGTTCCTCCAACGAAAGGGTGCAAAATCTTTGTTTGCTAAAGTAATGGAAGTGGGGAAGATACCATTGGGTAAACAAACATAGCTGCATGGAAATCACATGTTTTCAACATCAAAAAAACATGGACTTGACTACCACAAGTAGGCGGATCTTCCAGCTAACGATGTTGGCAATTCTGGAGGGTCATCTCCAAGTTCATAGCATGTCTCCTTTGTTTTGATTGGGTGATTGGACGGGGACCCCCGATTGACAAGTGGACGGCCATGCCCGAGGAATGAATGCCAAAGGAGCAAGCAGATGCTTGGCGAATGAACTTTTGGGGTCGTCAGACACCATCGAAACACCTGATACTGTTGATGGTTCCGAAATCCTGTTCCAGTTGATATGGAGAATTTCCTATAATTTGTACCAAGGTTTTATACATCCCAGGTGGTGCGGGATTTCTCTTTTTGTTAACCCCTCGTTGTGCAACCTGAGAAATTCTTTTCTGTAGATTTGTTGCAGCTGGATGATTCCAAATCAATCCAAATTACATCATGACATGGATATTTCACAGCTATTTAACAAGACATCTTACTGTATTCAACTTGCAATCTCTGAAGTTAAACTTGATGTATTTCAACTTGACATGACCTTGCTGTATTTCAATTTGCAACTGTTCCTTTCAGCTTTATATTGTTTTTTTCAAGTGGAAAGGACGAGTGCGTCGTTTTTTATTTCCTGCTGATGACCTCAGACCGCAAAAACAAAAAAGGAGTGCTGAATCAGTGCTGACGATAACCCTGTTGAGAAGTAAACAATTTACCAGATCTACCCCCCCTGAAAATTGAGATGACAACTTTTCTTTTGAGAAGGCCTATTTTCAGGTGCGAACTGTTAGTTGCAGGGAGGGTATACAACCAGAAACTCTTTACCCTTTGAACCAGCTAGGAAATCCCATCATTGTATTGACAGATCATGACAAATTTCCTCTTGCAACAGGAAGGTTTCCAGCTTCATTGTACTCTTTCGCTACGTTGCGGAAAGAGCTTGGGGGCAACGTTGCGTTCCAAAAAGGTTACACTAAGTGACTAGGGCATTGCCAAAAGGTTGCATGACCTATGCAAAGTTGTCAGATGTGGGTAGCCATCCATTTCCTCTTTTTATCCTTGCCATGACTTTTCTTCAAGGCGTTTTCTTTTGTTTTTTGCCTTGATATCCGAGGAAAGATTGCCAAAATCACCCAAGACGAGGACGAAGCCCTGACGGAAACCCGCCTTGGCATGGGAGAAAAAATCCTGCCAGTAGATAACAGGGCTTCGGAGGTTTCGACATGACCCCCGGGCTGAAAATGATGGTGTTTTTTTTCGTGTGGGGTGAACGGAAGATATACCATTGCAAAGCTCTGTGCAAGCTCGTTTTTTTTCAACCATCCCGACCTGGTGATGAATTTCTTGCATAAAAAATTGATGAATTCCAACAGGAATGGGAGAATTCAACATAAAACATAAAACCATGTAGAGGTGAAAATATAATACTCCTGGGTGGTGGTTTCAAATATTTTTTTTCAACCCTACCTGGGGAAAGGATCCATTTTTTCTAATATCTTTAGAATGGCTTGAAACCACCAACTGTATTACCCATCATGTAACGGATACATTTTTAGCAAGCTAGGATGACCATTGCTATCAAATTTGATGCTGCGTCATGGGCTGTCATGGTGAAACATTTCCAGCTTTTTTTGGCAGAGATGGCATGGGAATCCCTACAAAATACTAGGTGGTGTTTTCAAATATGTTTTATTTTCACCCCTATTTCGGGAAGATTTCCAATTTGACGAATATTTTTCAGATGGGTTGAAACCACCAACTAGAAATATAAACAGGTATGAAAGACTTTAACTTTTCTAGGGTGAACTTAGCAGATAAGTTGATAATCCCCTCATTCCAAAAGGCCGGGGCGGGTTCCTTGATCCGGTTGCTACAATTTCGAGTAGCGACTTATGAAAAAACATGTTGGTCTTTATTTATCGACATGTTGTTTTTGACACATCAAGCTGCATCAGTTGCAAGTAGACTGAACATGCAACACTTTCATGTCTGAAAAGGCGTCAAGTGAACTTTGTCAGATCACCCCCTCTCAAACATTGACTCCACATTGATTTCAGCACCTGAAAGATGTTGTTTATTCTTTTCGGGGGAGTGGGCTTGTTACATATCCATCAAACAACAATTTCTCGTTTCCTTTGTTCAAGGTATGCAACCGGGGACCCAGGTGACCGGTGTTGCGAAAAAAGACACGGTGCCTTCCCGTTGTCATGAGGTCTTTCTTCAATCCGATCTCATCGCACCTCACGAACTGGTTTGTGCCGAGCTTTAGTGGAAATGAGGCAACAAAAAACGAGCTAAGTGATGAAGCGTGATGAGCTAAGTGTGAAAAAGAAACAGCCATTTTAGGCAACAAACATAAGGCAAGCATCATTTGCGTTGGGGTCAGTTTGGACTTTTGTTTTATTGTTTCCAAGAGTTTTAGTGAAGACTTTAGACAGTTTAAGTTTATATAAATGACTTTTGATATAAAATCCATTCTGTTGGGTTTTCCTCAGGATGACTTGGATACGAACTATATCTAAGGTGCGATCGACGATATGACCAGTGGACTGTTGCATCATCATTTCCGACGAGGCACGACGACCCATACGTGAGCCATCTACCAAAATGGAAGCAGGAATTGGTAGGGGGGATTCTTGAAAACTGGTATCTGAAATTGATGTATATATATATATATATACTCTTTTTCATTGGAAAATGGTGGATGGTTTCAAGTTGAAAGATCTTGAACAAAAAACATCTTCATTTTTCTGATGTGTATAAACAGATTGGAAATATTGGAATCCAAAAATGAATGAGTCAATGATTAATTTGGTAGTATATAGTTGACAAAACCAAAGTTAATGAATCAACTACAAATAGGAACACTGAATTTAAGAAATAGCTGTTTTTTTAGAATCATTCAACTGAATATTGGAAAGACCCCTCCAGATGTTCAGCCCTTCGGATTTACGCAACGATTTGCTGATTTTTCTCCACTAATCTAGGGAGCGAAGGAGCTGATCGGCCCAGGTTGCGATCAGCACATCTTAGCAATTCGATTTGATAGTCATGCAAAAGAAAGAATGATGATTTGATGGGGCCTGGGGTTTGCCAAAACCCTGAGAACTAAGTGGTAGTAAATAATTGTTTCATGCGTTTCTATGAAGGGATGATACCTTCCAAGTTTTTGTAACGAGTCGCCTTTTAAGTGATGTGGTTGCTTAGGGGAGCCCGGGGAGCCAGGAGAGGTTTCATATTCTTGCCAGAGGTCCGGAGTTCTAGGGTTGATACTTCACCCTGAGAGCTTTTTCATCACCTGAAAGATGGTTTCGATAGAATACCCTTTAGGGTTATCTTGTTGCTAGAAATATGTATATGGGTGTTTCCAAAATAGGGGTCCCAAAATGGATGGTGAAAATAATGGAAAACCCTATTAAAACCGGATGATTTGGGGGTACCACTATTTTGGGAAACATCCATATATATACTATATATACACTCATACCAGAGTAGTGATAAAGTCGTCGGTTCTTTTTTTTTATCTTTTTTTTACACCTTCACTCAGACAACTCTTGTGATCTGTTGAAACAACTGCTGAAGGTCAAAAGGAAAGAGAGGTCGGCATAGATGATGATGTACTTTCACTGCAAATGGGAGTGAAAATTTTCTCCGCTTGTCCATGGACATCCAAAAAACATCGAAATACATTGGGCTTTTTGTGGAACAACCACAACCCACCCTAAAGGGAAAATCCGCCCAAAAAGGACTTCAAATTAAGGTGAATGAATTGGTGTAGAACTTTTGTGTTGATATTCGCCGATTCTGTAGATCTTGAAGCTGTAGATGGAAGAGGATAGGATTACATGGGAACATCCCCACTTCCTAGTAATGCTCAGTAGTTTGTACAAGACAAGATGTTGTTGGTCGCTTCTTTTTCGGAAGGGTCACAACCCAACAAGGATAACCTGATTACACTATCCTGTTTGATCAGGTTTTCTGTTGATCAACAGGGAATCCCATTTTGAACCGAGCAATCTACGCATTTTCAAGAGTGTTTTTGTTGGAAGCTCATACCGAAAACATGCCGCAAACTAAAACATTTGTGTTTTTGTCCTGGAGCGAAATGCAATGGTTTGCTGAATGGTGTGTGCACTGCCTGTGCAAGTGTTTGTCCATAAGAAGCATTACAGTGTCATGGAACCAATGCTTTTCGGAACTTTCCATGACGTAAGCAATAGTATGGCAATATGATAATATATGGGGAACATCATCTAGTAACTAGTACAGTATACTGTGTTTTACTCTGATGTCCTGCCTTTCTGAGGCCTTTGAGGATTTGTCATTTTTCATCACTTCAACTCCCAATTCCCTGGAAACCAAAACCACTTAACCGACCACAGCTTCTCACCGAAACCAACAAGTCGACCAGAGGTCGACTCCGAGATAAATTCTGAGGAACAGGAAGAACACGAAAAGGCAGTGTCCACCCATGATTCCGCAAAGCGGCAGAAAAAAGCAGCGACTTTGATGGCAGGAAGTTAAGGGCGAGCGATATTTTCGTGATATACAACAACTGTTTACCAAGCAAATCAAGGTTTCTGGGAGGTTGGTGAGATCTGTTTTTTCACTCAGAGCATTTTTTCCCCAAATCTTGGATAGATTAATTGAAGAGATGAAAAGGATTGACAATTTCAGGAACTTCGTTGGGAAAACTGATTTGAGCGGATTTAGCATGATTTAACACTCTGAGTCCGAGTCAGATCTATTGATCACTGGCTGGACGTTTGCCATCCAAGTTGAGGTCGCTGTAAAGAAGAAGTCGCAGGAAAAGAAAAATTGGCAGAAAAAATTCGTGACGGCCCAGGCGGGTTCCATATTGGAAAGTTGGGGGGGGGGTTGGTTGGGGCTGAAAAAACATCGGAGTTGAATGTTAAATTTCTGAGAGTTGAAACTCCTACATTCCAACTTGGGGATGGGAAGATACCATCGTTTTCTATTGAGTTCTTGGTGTGTCCCTTAACTTTGACCCATTTGGACCCCCTAAAAAGGCAGGAAATGTGCGGAAATCCTTCAAACAACTGGATTTTTCGACTTTTTTTGAGGGTCAGTTGTATCACATGGCCATCGTTCATAGAAAAGTTCACACAGCATCGTTGCGGTTCCGACTATTTCCTCGTGGATTTATAGCCCATCAGCATAATAAGCAATTCTTGCACCCCGTCAAGGGGGTCAAACGTGTCGAAATTTCTGCAAGTTTAGCCCCCTTAGCCTTGAAGATCTTGAAGAGAGTCACTTTAAATGTTTTCAATTAGATAGCTTTGCTGCTGCAGCTGCTGCATGACAGTTCATGAAGACAGACTTGCTTTTGCAAGATACAAGATACAGATAGTATCAGTATTTCTTCATATCAGCAGTTAATGATCTATCTAATTCACTTGGATTTCTTGGCTTTGTTCAGTGGAGCAGCTCGATGTTTCAGGATGACTAGGATCAAGGTTTGATTTGGGGTTGGGCCCCTCGCTACCCAAAACAGGCGGATGACTCATGACATGAAACGAAATCGTAAGCTTCCATGAGTCTCAGGAGTCTTTTTGAACCGACCCACGATTCATGGAAATTGGCGGAATGAATCATTGAGTAGCATGAGATGAGAATTTTCGGATTGTCTAATCCACATGGGCTCAAGAGATTTCATGGAATTTGTTCAACGTGAGATTTTTGTCGCTGGGGCGGATAATTATCCAGAAGCAATACAGTATAAATCGGGGGCCTATTATCTATACAGGTACCAAAAAACCATGGACAGTTTTCAGAGAAGTTTGGCCCCGGCAAATCCCAGCAAAACAAGCTGAGGTTACGGTCCAAGCGCACGGAGCTTGGACTCGTAGTCGTCTAAAAGCTGCTTTAAACAACCTTCAGTGACAGTCTGACACTGATCTATAGTGTGAAAAACCATTCCTGGGTTTACTTCGCCTTGCAAGAATTTCATCTTATATTCCCATGATTCTTGATGGGAGCACTGCATGTAGCGAGCAGTGTCAGCATTTCGCTGGGAGCAGGTTGAATGCAGCCAGACCATCGGAAGCCTGCTCGCGCAGGCTGAAGATACGCGTAGCAGCTTGGCGTTTCATTATACGAATCCGTGGTGCATTATGCTGCACGAGATAATTTGGAGAAGTGATTAATAACCCCCCCCCTCCCTAAACAGTTGAGGGAAGTCATTATTTTTTTTCAATTGATTATGAAGAGAATCTTTATGTGCGATTGATTCTTTATTGGTGAATGTATTGGGGATTATGTACTGGATTTTGTATTGGAGATTCTGGATTGGATCATTGGCTGCATTTGCTTTCTTTTCCTCTTCGTTCACTTCATTTCATTTCCCAATTACTAATTACTCTTTTTGAAAAACTTTGGAAATGAAAGGAGCTAAAATGAATGGGGAATGAATAGGAATGAAGGAGAAATGAATAAGACTTGAACAGGATATAAACAAGACATGAACAGGAAATTGTTAGCCATCCAGGCCCCAAACTTTATTTACTACCCCCTTTATTGATCACTTTTGTTGAAAACCTTTGGAAATGAAAGGAACTAAAATGAATAGGAAATGAATAGGAATGAATGGGATCTTAATAAGAGTTGAATAGGAACTGAATAAGATGTGAATAGGAAATTAACAAGAATTGAATCGGAAATGAACAAGAATCGAAAGCTATCGGCTATCCAATTCAGGCAAAACAGCCAGCAGCAAAAAGGAAATGAATAAGAATAGGAAATTGTTAGCCATCCAGGCCCCAAACTTTATTTACTACCACCTTTATGAATCGCTTTTTTGGGGATTGAAAATGCTTGAAATCCAATAGGTTTTTGAATAAGAGATTGATGAGACAAAATGATCCTTTCTTTTTGGAATTTTGATAAATTTCTCAGGTCAAAGGAAATGAAAAGAAATGAATGAAAAGGAAATGAAGAAGCAATGAATAGGAAATAAATAGGAATGCATAGGAAATGAAAAGAAATGAATGAACATGAATAGGCAATGAATAGGATATAAGTATAAAAATGAATAGGAATGAATAGGGAATGAATAAGATGTGAATAGGGAATGAATAGCACAAAAAATTGGCCTCAAAAACATAGTCAAAAAAACAACCCCAAAACCGTTGGACGACTTTATTTGCTTTCCCCGTTTATTAGTTGCTTCAGGGAGTGAGCCCACTTTGTTTAGTACCCCCCTTACTAATCGCTACTCAACATTACTGTACTGACCCAAAAGTAGTTGGACCAGTAGGTATTTGCTGTATCTCCGAGGTAGGTATGCACTGGCCACCCCGATGATGGTGTTAGTTTTTGGGCGCAGGGAAATTCATCAATTTTTGGAGGCTAACGCGGATAGTCACAGTGGTTCGATGTCGATTACATGTATGTTACATCGACCAGGAGGTTTTGGGGGGATGATATTTCAAAGACGCAAACATCATATGTTTCATTTTGAAATAAACGCGGATTCCTTGTTGTTGATGTAGTTTAATGTCAATTTTCTACCTTTTTTTCACACATACACAAAATGTGTGTTGAATCTAGGTGGTGGTTTCAAATATTTTTTATTTTCACCCCGAACCTTGGAGAAAAGATTTCCAATTTGACTAATATTTTTCAGATGGGTTGACACCACCAACTAGTGAATGTCAAAAAAGTTCAGAAAACAACAAACCGTTGGCAGTTTCGTGGAGTCCGATGTCTTGGACCGCCAGGTCGAATCTTGAACATGTGGTTGATCGCCAGCGAGAATGATAACCCTGTGATCACAAGCTGTTTGGACAAGGCAAATGGGAAAAATAGTATGAAACAATGGCATGGATCGAGTGTTTTTTTTTGAGGAAGTCATATCTGAAACATTTGTCAAGAATGAGGTGGTTATAGGTGGAATGCAAAAAAGGCAAAGTGACGGATTCGATGGATATTTTCTCCTCAAAAAGGGTGGTTTAAGATCGTTTTTTGCGGACTTTTCCCGCAACCTAAAAGGCATGGCGTGGCTTGGGATTGGTTCAAAGGTCCTTGAAAGGTTACAGGTGAAGCTAGGTATCCCAGTATCCCATGGTATCTCCGTTGGGCCCGGAAATCTGAAGCCATTCCACTGGTTGGATACCGCAACCACAATTTTTTCGGAAATCATCATATGTACGTGCGCTCAGTCCAATATAGATGCATATATTGATGGTGTGTATCAATATCATTTTATAGATTTAGATCAAATGGAATGGCATGCAGATTGCTGCCAAGCAGACTGAGCTATCCTCATCCACAGGAATCCTCTATTTGAAGCCCAATAGACAGCAATCCAATCTCGACGACTCAGCAATCCAAAGTCAGGCGGAAATGTATTGCACCATTCTGCAGTCGCTCAGTGATTTTTTGGGTGCTTCGAGAGTATCTTGTCACATTTCATGCTTCTTTGTATGTTTGCATATCTTTAGTGCAAAAAACATCCACAAAAATGTATATAGATAGAAGCAACTCTGTGAAAATTGATGGGAGGCTTCTTTTCTTCTGAAAAACCTTCTCTTGAGACAGCATGAGACGTGGTTCTGAGTGGTTAGTTAGGAAGGCAAATCTGGGTAAACAAAGTGTACACCATCTCGGTATCATCACCAGATCTCATGGGACAGAGCAACGCCAAGGAAAATAGGAGGATGTCTTAAGTCAATTTAAGTCAATGGATAGGGAGTTACCAGGCTCCTGCATTTGATCTCTTGCAAATGGATGCAAATTCAAACGGTCATATTTTTATTGGGCGGGGGGAAGCTTTTAACGATTTTCTTTCTCTTGGTTTCGAGACATTCCGATTCGATTGATCATGAGTCTTCGTGAGTGTAGCATGGTGGGGGGGGAGTGCCGGAAGGGATCGAGAACTGTAGATGTTTCGAGTTGTTTTTTTTGCAGCCAGTTTTTCAAGGCATGAAAAGGAGCAGTTGTTTTGTGTAGAAAGTAGATGGTGTGTGGCTCCCATGTCTTCAAACAAGAGGTCTTGTACTAAGCTAGTAGATCCCATTTAATATAGCTTGAATGGTTATCTGATATCTCATTTCGATAACCATGACACCTTGGCGGCTTGTTTGTATTGTTTCCACCGATGGCGACCTCAGGATGCAAAGGACCCTTCAGTGTCGCTCTTCCTGGACGACGTGGCACAAAGGACTCTCAGTTGCAGCCGAGAGTTTTCTTCTCGCAAATTGTCTGATGTCAGCGATGGATGTTGATGGACAATGATGGACAATGGGTTGACACAGTAAGACTTATGAGAAGCCTGAATCCTCCAAGGGTCTGAAATTTGGGCACCAACAAACCACCAAAAACAAACCTGGGGGCTGAAATTTGACACCCTTGGAGGGTCTAGGTATGCGTCTATATATTTATGTATTTGTTTGCATGTTACATCAAGTGTCAGGCCATTGAAGAAGTCGAAGGAATATCATTTAAGAAGATTCACATGACTTTGCAATCTTCCAATGACATGAGACGTATAGACTCCTGAAAGAATCTACCAACTCAAGAGCTGCTTCAAGCACCACCTTCATCGTTTCTCTGTGACCCAAATGGTTGGTAGAAAACGCTGCATTGAAGGAAAGCTATGACCTTCGTCCCTCAAAAAAATACCCCGCGCCTAAAAAGGGGATTGAGAATTTCCAGAAAAAACAATCACACAATTCAGGTGTAGAAAATGATGGACAAGCACATCTGCAAATTCCATGATGATTCAAAGTACTTTTTGAAATTTACCATTTCAACTTCTGCAGGATTCCATCGAGATGATGTATGATGATGATGATGATGATGATGATGATGATGATGATGATGATGATGATGATGATGATGATG